>CM029500.1:33665444-33977944 GCA_017140595.1 Eucalyptus curtisii
TTTGGGATTTTTGGTGTCTTTTTCCTTAATCTATATGTGATACCAACATGGCGTGAATGCTTTAATTTTCCATTTATTATATGAAAACGGTATGAAAGGCTATCTTTTTTATCGAGGTACCTAATCAAGAATAACAATACGGAATCACCAAATAGAGATTCGTAATTTCAAATGATAGTTGATAGATCTAAAGTTCATTCAATCAACGAGTCCAACTAATTTTATTTAGTAAGCTACGCGCTTCAGTAGAAGGGTACCCAAAAAGGTTCACATGCCCCTACTAATCCGATCAAATCAAGCCGCATTATAACATCCTAGAATGAAGAAACATGTCAAAACCACTAATTATCCCAACAACTATCCGATGTGTGATTTATCCTAAGTAGCATAGCATTAAGGTGGAAAAAAAAGGCCCTGGACTTTACAAATCACGTCTAATCTCTAATCAGTAGATTCACGATTGACTACTACTACCTTTGAATCGTTTCACAGAAAAGGTTTCCCATTTTACTAGAGCTTTTGTCTGTCATCATGTAGTTTGTTGGAGTTCTAAGTCATAATTTGTGTATACAGGCTGCTTCAAGCTTTTGAGAATCATTTATATGCACTGCTAGATATTGCAATTAGTCCATAACGATAGGATAGGCCACTTACAGAGTTGTTCAGGAGTGTTGGAATTCATGATCCAGTTACTAGAAATATCGAGAATTTAGATGTCGATATATTTAGTAAAAGGCCTAGACTCCTCTAGAAATGCCGACAAAGCTCTAGTCTACTAATGATAGTTGGAGCCCGTGGCCTAGAATGAAAGCAAAATATGAAAATCTCCGGCAAGAGCAGAGATATAATTCATGTCTAAGTCGATTATGAAGCCTGTAATCGTTCATTCGTGCAAGTGGGTAGCAGAGCATAGACAGATTACATTTTTAAAATACTCCCCCGCCAACGCTTCTTGTATCTGCCTATTTCCATCAACTTGATAAACTTATATATCCCGTGAACTATGTCCTTGAATTATCCTACCTATCCTTGTCCATCCTCTACCAAATGTGTGCTGCATATATACACTTGCACACAACATCAAATCACAAGCTATCGATATCAAAACCATGTTTTCATGCACAGCCATATTTTCAACAAGGAGCTTCCGATGATCATGAAAATCGTCTACAAACTTCATTTTTTACATTTCGAATTGCCTGTTGACTGAATGGAACCTCAAGAATTAGTTACTTAACTTTCACACTCGTTCATGCGTTTCCGGAACGAAGAAGAAACTCAGGGATTTACAAAGGCAATGTGAGCTTTTGATAATGCAGGCCACCTAGTGATAGATTCAGCCATCGGACCTTTTTCCTTCTCCCAAACATGACAACCACTGCAGATCACTATCGTCTTCGCCAGATGTTGAAGTGAGGGATACCAATCACGTTTTGTGTTGGATAGCACATTCTGGATTGAGTTTGAAGATCGTGAGTTTCACAGCAACAGCATGAGTCGAAGAGACAAAGCCGATTTTAACTGTTTGGGCAGGACAAAATCGAGTTGGTTTGATCCAAGCTGGCTCGAGCCGACGATGCCGAATTTTACCTTCACCAAGCAGTCTGTATAACCACCAAAGAGTAGCAGCTTTATCACCAAGCGTTCTGCGGCCTATAGAACTTTCCTCGTTAATAAGCTACGGAAGAGAACGTGGCAAAAACCAGCATTTTCCATAGATGGATGCCTTCTCTCAATAGAAGTCCTCGTGGAACTAAGGAATCTCGTGCAGACTTATCTCCGCTGATTTGAACCGACGCATTGGACTCCTATGATTGTCGACATAAAGCCGGGCTTGAAGGAGTGGGAAGAGACTCTCATTCACCCCCAAATTCATCAAGGTAAATGCGAAGAGCATCCTTCACTTTTTCGTTGAATTCTCTGATAAAAACTACTTGGGTCACATGAATAAAATGATAGAAGACATTGGCGAAAGATTGAAAGCAACCAGAAACACATCTGAAGCACATTTCGACCGTCAAACTGAATGCACATATAACTTTGCACTCTAGAAATTGAGACTGCAGAGATGCCGCATTTTGTCATGCCATACATGATTTCTCAAATTCTCTCAACATCTTTCGATATCAAGCTGCCGAGGATGCACTGGTTGTAAGATTATATACTACCATTCCCAGTCTATATAAACCCTATTGCTGGTGCATGCAAACATGAGCTTGCTAGTTATATAATCTAATGCTTCTCCCCACGATCAGACCGGCGTTCGTCCTAGATGTAAAGCATGGAATGTGATGCTAAACGGGGTCCTCAACACTAGAACACACGGAACGTCGTGCACTAACACTGAACGAGCAAATGTGTTCACGGACCAGATAGGAAGAGATAACTTTCAGGTGCTTAAGGAGCATGAAGTCCCCTGCGCGCCTGAAAAGCCCATGGCGTGTCCTTAGTTTTGTGAACTTCGTGATTTTTCTTTTGAAATGATGTCTGGCCGCTGGGGTGATTGCCTTAAATGGCGGGCTCAGGCAGGAACTAAAAATTCTCTCTGGAGGCAAATGTGAGATTTTTTTGAAATTACTGCTAATTGTTCTAAAAATTTAAGCTGCTAGATGAATGCGTGATTTAATATTTAATTATTCCAACACTTTCCCTTACATTTAATCTGGTCTTTTTGTTTAGTACTAAGTGTGGATATATTTAATTGGGGAGGCAAATGGGGCCTGAAAAGATTTGAACTCGGAATCTTTAGTTCTAATATCACGTGAGATTTTTGTAAGACTACTATCAACTATTCTAAAATATTAAATTGTTAGATGAAGACGTGGTTTAATATTTAATTATTCTAATAATAAAGATCAATGTTCAAATACCAGAACACTTATACGCAGCACTTCTACATTCAGCTCTATTCCACATATGGAAAAGTGAGGTCTGGGAAGCTGATGAAATTCACCTGAAGAAGGAGCGACGGCAAATAAGGAAGAAGAAAGGCCGAAGAGCATCAATTTCCAAAACCATTAACAAGGGCGGGTTCGGTTCGGTCACTCAAGCTCGCCATGGCTTTCGGAATTAACCTGCATTCCTTCCCGACAAGTGCACGGCTCTGTTCCAGCATCTGAAGCCGAACCGACAACAAGGAGAACGCGTATCACCATCAACAAGCTAATTACCGAGAGAATTCTGGAGCTGGTCACTGGGTGGGTATCGCTCTCAGAATGAACCATTGAACTGAAAAGGAAGGAGCTCGAGCGCTTTCTACGTTCGGCTCTTCCACTCGGATCTATCGATAACCTTATCGTATCGTATTATCATGTTGGATAAAGATGCGGTAAAATCAAAGTACAATGGCATTAATTGATTTCTTTTATCAAAGTATCGATCGCTCACGTGTCATTCTATCTAGCAATAGGTAATGCTAAGATAACGGCAAAATAACGGTGCCATTTGAACCACAAATTTCTTTTGGAGCTTTGCTAGCATAATCATCTTTGGCGTACTGTGAGAATAATAGTCTATCGCGAGTCACAAATTTTCGAAAAAGTGGATCCCACAACAATTTATAATTATTTGTGATTTGATTTTTTGTGATCTAGAATCGATTGGTATTCTCACGGTACATTAAGGGTTTGTTTGGTAACATTTCCGGAAATAACTGGTTATGTTCTTTTATTCTTAGAAACGAAAAAAGAATAAAAATTTGTTTGGTGAATTTTTTGTTCTCGGGAATAAAAATCTTATTTTTTGTTCCCGAAAATAGTTATGGAACAGTAACTAAGAAATAGAAAAAATTTGTTTCTTATTCTTAGGAGTAATTCCTAGAATCAAGTCCATTTTTTTCTTTTCTCTTCTTCTCTTTCCTTTTTCTTCTTCTTCCTTTTGGCCGGTCGTCGGCCTTGGCCATGGCCAGTGATTGGCCAATGAGAGTTGGTGACCTCGTTGGAGCATTGCTAGCCCCTGGCGACGCCGAGCCACGGCGAGGCTTGGCCTTGTTGGCCAGCACGAGGTCAGGCCTCACTAGGCCAGCGTGAGGTTGACCTCGCGTTGCCTAGGCGAGGTCGAGCCTTGCTGGTCGCTTGGCAAGGCTTAGCCTCCGTAGACTGGTCACCACGAGCCTTTGGCGAGCTCACCGGCCCTCGCCCTAGCTTGGCGAGGTTCCAGCGAGCTTGCCAAACCTCACCCAGCCGGTCGTCTGCCACCACCGTGGTCGGCGACCGGCCACAAAGAAGGAGGAAGAAGAAGAGAAAATGAAAAAGAAAAAAGAAAAAAAAAAGAGAAAAATATAATAAAAGTATTAAAAAATTTAAAAGAACAAAAAAAAATTTAAGAATTTTACTAAATGCATTTCTATCCCGAGAATAGAAATTTCGTGTAGTTACCAAGCGTGTTCTTTTGTTTAGAAATTATCTATGGGAACAAAATCAGAAAAAGTCATTTATGATTTTTCGGAATCAAAATCGTTATCAAATACGCCCTAAAAATTGTCACGTAATCATCTCTCATTTCTTTTCCTATCAAACGCCGTAATGCCACTCTTTTTAATCTCTCCTCTTGGTGTTTTTTTCAGAAAGAATTCATCTCCAGCAAACAACTCCTGCTCTTGAGCAAAGCCCTCGCAAGTCTCAGCTCATAATCATCCTCCGCCACATTGTCATCCTCGGCAGGCCTCACGAAATCCAGCATGGGCCCCTTGATGCGCACCCCACCACTAGCCACAATCTCCACCGTCCTCTTGTGCCGCATTGTCATCCTCAGTGTCAGCTGGAGAGGGCAAGGTGGTGATGGACGAGCGGGCGATGGTAGAGGCAGGATCAAATGGCGTGGCGAGCGATGGAGGACGATGGTGCTGCCGACACTTAGGATGTCCATGCGGCGCGAGAGGACGATGGAGATTGTGGCTAGTGGTGTGGTGCGTGTCGAGGGCCCCATACTGGATTTCGTGAGGCCTGATGAGGATGACGATGTGGCGGAGGATGATGATGAGCTGGCACTGGAGGCGTTCGGGAGTGGAGCTTATGACTGAGGTTGATGATGAGCTGGCACTGGTGAGGGCTTTGCTCAAGAGCAAGAGTCATTTGGGGAGATGAATTCTTTTTGGAAAAACGCCAGAGGAGAGACAAAAGAGAGTGGCATATTGGCGTGTGATAGGAAAATAAATTTTGGTTCAAAAGGCAGCGTTATCTAAAATCTCATGCATACTCTGTTGGATTCACGTGTTGTTAATAATAGGTGTAAACAAAGCTTGTGAGGGATTTCCATCTGGACATAAATAACCCAATTCGTTCAATCACTTAATACATAAAACGGCAGTCACTTAATACATAAAACCGAGTGCATGAAAGCAATAAGACCAAAATAGAAAAAAGAATTTAACAAAACAGAGGAAATTATTCAAAACGCCACACGAGCCCCAGATTGCGAATACCCCGGGAAGTGTCAGGCCAAGACCTCTCTCTGGCCTTCATGAGCAAAACCCTAGCCCAGGCGACCCACGCTTCCCAGGACATCCTCTTGTCCCAGGGGCTCCCCCACCCCAGCAGCAGCCGCAGCCGGCCTCAGCCTCCCTCTCCGCCTCCTCGTACCGCCCTTTCCCCAGGCACAGCTGCCCCAGCACCACCCGCGGCTCCCCGACGAACGGGTTCTTCTTGATGCTCTCCCTCAGCTTGCGCTCCACCGCGTCGTAGTGCTCGGCCCCTCCGAACTTGCTCGCCTCGCACACCGCTTCCCAGTACTTGTCCCTCGCCTCGATCTGGTCCCCCGTGCAGGAGTCGAACACCGGTGGCAGCACCAGCTCGATGTCCTCATCCCGCTCTTCTGATGGCAGCTCGGAGTCCGCATTGCTTTTGCTCTTCTTCCTCTCGAGCGTGAAGAGCTCTTCCTCTCTCTTTACGAGCATGTAGACCGCGCCCATCCTTGATATCGAGTTCATCCAGAGCCCGGGCTTCCCGTCCCCGGGCCACAATGCCCAGAAATTGTTCCCGGTGAACTCCAACCGTCCGTCGCCATTCTCGAACAGCATGTCCTGGAAAGTAAATGATGTCAGTTTCTCACCACAAGAAGGCTCCAACGAGGTGAAAATTCACACAGAGAAGCTCGAAATAACCGATTGGCTCATTTGTTTATAGTAGTAATATTTCTCATCAGCAACTGTAACGAGAGACAGATCCAAGTACAATGACAAGACAACCGTTACCTGAAACCCAAAAAACTGCTCACTGAAATCGGCCATGGCCATCATCAAGAAAACTGCGACCACCCTCCTTGAGACGAGCACGTCCTCTCCGGTCTTTCTGTGCTTCACCTTTATCCCCTTGGCTGGAAACAGCGATTGGACCTTCTTCCGCCATGTCTCTCCATTCTCCCTGGCCTTCTGGAGGGACATCTCCGAGAGCTTCAGGTGCTCAACGAGCTCTGAGTCGTCATAGTGGGAGAGCAGGTCATTGCGGATAAGGGTCGACCACGGGACGATGCGGTAGAGGTGGATGAGGCGCTCGGCGGCATTGCCGACAATGCTCTGGACGACGTCACGGCTGGTGTTGGGTTTGAAGATGGCCAGGTTGTCGGAGAAGTTGGAGTAGGCAGAGTGGTAGAGACCGCAGAGGCAGACGGCTTCAGGGGCCTGCCAGAGATGGAGGATACGATAAATGTCGACCAGATGCTCAAGGAAGCTGGCATTTTTGTGCCAGCACTCCCCGGCACCGACCGAGCGGAGATGGCCACAAGTGAGGGGAGGCGTGGATCAACGACCTCGAGCTCGCCGCGCAGGAAGGGTAGCGCGGCATCGAGGAGGGCTTGGAGGTCCGCGGTGGTAGGAGGAGTGACAGATTGTGGTGGTGCTGTGGAGGCCATAGGGTTTGTCGAGAGGTGATGGAGTTTAAGTTTGGATTGTTTGTGGAAGAAGAGAGACTGATGGGGTAATAAGGTTTTCTTGTGAGCAAGAGTTTGTGTTTGTTGAGACATCTATAGCATTTTTTTGGAGGAGTGTGTGGTTGCTACTGGACTTAGCTAAAGATCAAAGATCGAAATGAGAAAAAAAAATGTTATAATGGGATCCTTATCAGTAATAAGAAGTTTGTAAGATAATAATTTGAAGGATATTTTAGTTTGCTTTTGTACCTGCTTTCGGTTCACTAGTAATTTGATCCCAGGCCATACGCTTGTTACCGGTATGAGACATAAAGATTCATTTCTCGGGTGTTTATGTTGATGGAGGAAATATGTTTGTGGACACATAGTTCGATAACTCAATTACATAAATACGACATTAAATTTATACTCTAACTGATAGCACAAAAAAATTATTATGCAAGCACAGTTTTTTTTTGGTAAAGTATTATGCAAGCACAGTTAATCTCAAAGTACATGAAGAATAAATTAGTTTTAATTATTGAATTTATTTTTATACTTGCTATGATTAGAAAAATAGTGTTGGTGTAAAATAATCATTTATACTGATGGTAGTGATTATATTTTTCGAGTACCCGCATTAATCTAATTTTCTCCGTGTCACATGACATGAGTTTAAGATTTTTTTTTTCTTTTTCTTTATTGTAGATTTAGGATAAAAATATCTTAAATAGACTAGCGGGGATATGAGGTAGAAAATCAACAGCAGTGTTGACGATATGTGAAGAGTTTGTATTTTTGTGTGGACTCAATGCGAACTCTACTAGTTTTTAACAATGTCAGTTTTGGTATGGAATTATGTGGTTTCGTGCAAATAAAAAAAAGGGTTCTTTCCTTGCAGGTAAATCCCAACAAATGCTCTGTTAAAAAAAAAAAATCCCAACAAATGCTAGCAAGTGTAAAAAAACCGTTAGTTAAAAAAGAAAAAGAAAAAAAGATAGGTAACTTATCATCTAGATAACCACCAGTAAATTACCAACATTTTTATGAAATTATCAATTCTTATGATAGTTTGCGGGTTATCAATTTTTTTTATTATATTATCAGATTTTATTCTTAAAATTTACCAATGCTTTGCATTTACAAGTTCTTATATGTTCTTATATGAATTTACCAATCTAATTTAGATTAATTTATAAAAGTTGGGAACCACTCTAATTGAGATTAGTTTCTTAAAAAAAAAAGTACGCAAATATAAAAGTTGTTGAGCAACAAGGCAAATTAACTTTAAAAAAATAAATAAATTTAGGAAGCAACTAAAAAAAAAAAGAAAAGCTAACTAGAAACTAGTTCTTTTAGATTTTACTAATAAATTGGTGAGTTGGATGACATATGATAATTGATGAATGTACATGTTTGTAATTTTTTGTGCTATTAAATTTAATTTAATAGAAACTAACGAAAAGTAAATTTGTAATAAATATATCTAGTTTGAAGTTTTTGATGGTCTAGTAAGCTTATCATAAGCTATGTAGCACCGATATAGACACGTGATATGTGACACGACATGACACGACACACCGACATGTCATTATTTTAAAAATAAAAAGTAGAGTCAACTTATTTAAATAAATTTATAATCTTTTATGGTGATCATAATTTATTATTATTCAACATTATTCATCTTTTTCTTTCTTGAAATCACCCTCCACCCTCTCCCTCCAAAAAAGAAAAGAAAAAAAAAAAAAGACAAATCCCGCCCAATTGGACGGGCATCCCATTTCGTTGGGACACTAACCATTGGGAAGGATGGATTTGAGGATAAGAAATTAGCATACCGATTCACTTTCTTCCTTCCCGTTCTTAGCAAAGGAAACTCTTTTTTTTTTTTTTTTTTTAGAGAGTGTTACAACAAACGAAGTATTCTCCAATTGAGATGAAACTTGGTCCCTGATTCTAATCAGTATTATTCTTATTAGGAATTTCCTATTGAAAAAAATCCATTTCAAAATCAACTATATTTTTTTATTCTATTTAGAAACAAGGAAATTAAATAAATAATAATTCAATATATCGAAATATCTAAAATAGATAGATAAATATATTAAATATATAGAATAAAGAAATAAAAAAGAAAAAGAAATAAATAATAAATAGAAAAAATGTGAAGTGATACAAAAAAAAAAAACAATTTTATCTATAAGAGGAGATCAGGAGCAATTGAAAAAGTCAGACCTAATACGGTATCGATATCTCTTGGAATCCTAAACTAAATATTTAAATTCTTTTTTGTTCTTCATGGCACCATCATTTTTAATTTTTTTATCCAGTTCTTCCTTGAAAATCCAAACACTAGCTGTCTACTATTCCTCCTAGGCCCCTGCTCCTTGCATGGCACCTCATTTTTTTTTTTTTTTTTTTTTTTTGCCTTATTTGGAAACCCAAACCTAGCTATCACCTCCTCCTAGACTCCTCCTCCATGGCACCCCCCATTTAAATTTTTTTCTTTTTTTCTGTCCTTCCTTGGAAACCAAAACCGTAGCTTCCTCCTCCTCCTTCTATGCTATGTAGCACCGACACGAATATGCGACACGTGACATGACAAGATACGACATGATACGCCGACACGTCATTTCTAAAAAAATAGAGAATTCCAACACGTTGGGACATGCTATATAATAAATAAATATTTTTATATATACATAAGATTATTTCAAAAATAAAGAGTAGAGTCAACTTATTTAAATAAATTTATAATCTTTTATGGTGATCGTAATTTATTATTATTCAACATTATTCATCTTTTTTCTTTCTTGAAATCACCCTCCACCCTCTCCCCCCAAAAAAGAAAAGAAAAAAGACAAATCCCACCCAATTGGACGGGCATCCCATTTTAAATTCTTTTTTGCTCTTCATGGCACCATCATTTTTTTTTTCTTGCTCTTCCTTGAAAACCCAAACACTAGCTGTCTACTATTCCTCCTAGGCGCCTCCTTGCATGGCACCTCATTTTTTAATTTTTTTTTGCCTTATTTGGAAACCCAAACCTAGCTGTCACCTCCTCCACATCACCCCCCATTTTTAATTTTTTTTTTCTGCCATTCCTTGGAAACCTAAAGCATAGCCTCCTTCTCCTCTTTCTATGCTATGTAGCACCGACACGGAGATGTGACACGTGATACGATACGACATGACACGCCGACACATCATTTCTAAAAAAATAGAGAATTCCGACACGTTGGGACACGCTATATAATAAATACATATTTTTATTTTTACATATGATTATTTCAAAAATAAAGAGTAGAGTCAACTTATTTAAATAAATTTATAATCTTTTATGGTGATCCTAATTTATTATTATTCAACATTATTCATATTTTTTCTTTCTTGAAATCACTCTCCACCCTCTCCCTCCAAAAAAGAAAAGAAAAGAAAAGAAAAGAAAAAGACAAATCCCGCCCAATTGGATGTACATCCCATTTTAAATTCTTTTTTGTTCTTCATGGCACCATCATTTTTAATTTTTTTTTTCTGCTCTTCCTTGAAAACCCAAACATTAGCTGTCCACTATTCCTCCTAAGCGCCTCCTTCTTTTATGGCACCTCATTTTTTAATTTTTTTCTGCCTTATTTGGAAACCCAAACCTAGCTGTCACCTCCTCCTCCATGGCACGCCCCATTTTTTTTTTTTTTTTCCTGCCCTTCCTTGAAAACCTAAACCATAACCTCCTCCTCCTCCTCCTTCTATGCTCCTTCTCTTTCTCTTTGCACGACATCCCCATTCTTTATCTTTTTTCTATCATTCTTCCTAAAACAAAAAGAGCAACCTTGAAAACTCTCGGAAAACGTTAGCTGCTCCCTCCTCCTACATTGCACGATCCTCTTCCTCTCAATCTGTACTTTCTCTTGGTCGCCTCATTGCAGTCACTCGTTGCCTTGCCTCTGGTCCTCCCTCTTTTGCGATTGTAGCCTTGTCTTTGGTCCTCCGTCGTGGCCATCTCAGTTGCCTAGTTCTCTCTTCCTCCAGCTCTCTCTCATCGTCGCGGCCTCACCGTCGCGGCCTTGCCTCCGCAGCCTCGCTTCCTCTCCCTCGCCCTCGTCTCCACCCTTCATCGCCTTCTACAACGATTCATTCTCCTTTCACGCTTGCAGACCTGCTCTAGAAACCCAACTTCTTGCGATTTTGGACACGCGAGTAGGAGCGTGTTGATAAGAGTTGACCACGTGTCGGATTCTCCAACACGTGTTGACCGCATAGCCGAGCGTGTCCGAATGTGTCGGACACGCCGACATGACATGGAAGGTTCCCGAACATATCCGTGTTTTATAGATTATAAATATATCGATTTGGAGTTTTCGATAGTAAAAAAATTAATCTAAAATAAAATTTATCATAAATATATTAATTTGAAATCTTTTCGCTTATTCGTACTATATTGGGATCGTGCTTGGTGACCCTAAACCAGAATTCCGTCCTTTTTGTCAGGAGGGATGCAGTAATTCTAGTCCAATCCCTCAAGATATCTATGAAAAAAGTAAAACGTGCTTTGGCACGAGGGCCCCCCAAAAGATTCACATGTAGCATAGCATGAGACGGAAAATCACTCAACAAAAAAAAAAGAAAAAAAAAGTAAGAAGTGAGGCCATGTGTTCACGATCAACCACTCAACCATTTCTCGGGAAATTCACCCCTTTTATGGCCAATTTTCAACGGCGTGAAAGTATTTGGTAACATTTTTATTTTTACAAATAATTTCTATTTAAAAATATATTTTTTAATTTTATTTTCTGTACAAGTTCTAAATATCCGAACGCATTTAGTAATCGCACAGAATTTTCATTTTCAAAATATAAAAAGAATATAAACTTTTTTAACTTTTTAAATAATTTTCTAAGATTTTTCTAATTTTTTTTTGTATTTTGTATTTTCTTTTTTTCCCAGATAAAGAAGGAAGAAAGAGAACAACAAAAGAAAATGACGTATTTTAAAAATTATTTTTGGAAACAAAGAAGTAGGTTTTTTCTACTTTTTGTTTCCGTCCAAAATTTATTCCTTGATCTTTTTTTATTTTGAGAAATAAAAATTTAACTAGTGTTACCAAACGATTTTTTTTTTCTATTTTGCAGAACAAAAGAACAAAAAAACATTACCAAATGGAACCTTGGCCACTTGATGAAACCCTAAACTTAGATCGCATAATCACCAATAGAGTGTAAGGATAAAAATAACTGATGAAACACTAAGCTTGCACGTAGTTTCGGCCGATACCAAACGCATAAAACAAGTGAAACACAAAAAGAAAACGTGTTAATTTTTGGAATTTGTGCAGTCCAAATTGTACTGCCGACGAAAATAAAGAAGTGGTAAATAGAACCTAGAGCTGAGAGAGACCTGACATTTTGTCTGTCATCACGTTCGTAAATATTGTCTGCTTCGAGCTTTTGAGAATCAATTATACGTGCCACTGGAGACTGCAATTAGTCCACGACGATTGGATAGGCACATGGAGTTCAGGAGCTTCCGATGATCCCTAAAGTCAACTATGGACCTCATGTAATTGTTCAGATCTTGAACTAAACCTTGAAAATCAACTACTTGCCTTGTACACTCACATAAATGTTTCCGGAATGGAGAAGGAACTCAGGGATCGATGAAGGCGATGAAGGCGATACGAGCTTGATAAAGCAGGTCGCATTATAATGAAAATCCAGTCGTTGGACTTCTCCATTCTCGCATGCATTACAGCACTGCAAGTTACCATCATCTTTGCTAGATGTTGACGTGAGGGGATGCCGATCCCACGTTGGCCTTTTGCAAGCTAAGGGCCAAATTTATAGGGCGCATTTTGAATGAAGTCCGGATTTGGATCGAAGATTGCGAGCGTTGCAGCACCGGCGTGAACCCTCGGTCGCCCCTGAGCACAAGCATTGCAACTGTAATGAGTTGTAATTCTTCTCCTCCAAGTATATAAGAATCTTCCCTGATGTGTCAGGGTGAAATTTATGCTCAGGAGCATAAGTAGACCATTCTGTCTCGAGGGTCTTCAAACAGAGCGAGCCTCGACTCTTTTGTACTCGGTCCATAGGCCTGAGCATCGTTATTTAGGCACAACAAAATTGAATTAGTTTGGTCTAAGCTGCGTTATAATAGACGGAAGATAAGAGGCTACATGATAATATTCCTATTTCTTTATTCTTTTGTTCTTTTATTTCTCGAAATAAAAAAAGAATAGAAATCTATTTTGTAACTTCAATTTTTTATTTATTTATTTCCGGAATAGAAAAGTGGTCAGGGAGTAAATTTGGAACAAAAACGAGAAGCAGAAAAAGTTAATTTCTTATTCTCAAGAACAATTTATGAAAATAAGTCTTTTCTTTCTTTTTTTCTTCTTCCTCTTCTAATAGGTCGATGGAGACTTGTCCCTAGCTGTGAATGCTAGCTGCCGATGCCAGTCGCCAATCACTTGTTGCCGTTGCTGTTGGCTAGAGTAGGAAAAAGAAGAGAGGAAAAAGAGAAAAGAAAAAAAAGAAAAATCTAAAAAAATTATTAAATAATTAAAAGAAATTCTACAGCACAAAATAATTTGTGGGTCGTACCAAATACATTCATGTTCTTTTTCATTTCCTGGAATATAAATTTTGTGTGGTTATAAAACACATTATTTTACTGAGAAATTGTTTCAGGGAATAGAAATAGAAAAAAAACTATTTCCGGAAAGAAATTGTTTTCGAAATGAAAATGTTATCAAACCCTAAGAATACCAAATATCCAACTCTAGCATGCAATGATTGAATATTTGACATTAAATTACTTTTAAAAATTGATAAATTTCATCTAGGAAAACAAGATTCGCCCGTCGGCATGATTCCAACTGGAGTAACAAGTAACCCTAATAGCTCGTTCAGTCATAAATTTCAAGTGGTTGATGTGCTGATAATTAAAGGGGATATATGGAAGATCCCCTAAACGAAAACAGAAAAGCTCCCCATCCTGGCAATAGTAAGGTTCAAACTT
This sequence comes from Eucalyptus curtisii, assembly GCA_017140595.1. Taxonomy (NCBI): domain Eukaryota; kingdom Viridiplantae; phylum Streptophyta; class Magnoliopsida; order Myrtales; family Myrtaceae; genus Eucalyptus; species Eucalyptus curtisii. The sequence goes on from CM029500.1 coordinate 33,679,305, forward strand.
CAAACCGAGATTGAGCAGGTAGATAGCGGAGAACACCAGTAATGACATAATCAGCTCAACAAAATGGGTGACAAGAAAAGCCTCAAGAGACAAGTCGATGGCAAAACGGCGGCATGGTCGCTGATGAGCAGCTCTATTTGCGTCAACCCTTGTTTCCACCCAAATGAGAACTTAAGGGGCATGGTCGCTGATGAGCTCATGGAGGTTTGGATGGAAAATTGGAAATCTATCTGGCGGAACCTTATAGTGAATTGCATTTCCACATCATCCTATTCTGTTCTTCTAAATGGTGGTATGATGGAGGGGAGATAAAACCTTCTCGCGGTTTTGGCCAAGGAAACCCTCTTGTTGGATGCAAATTGCGCAATCCCAAGATCTCCATAACCAGAACAAAAACATGCATAATTGAGTAGAAAGATTAACGCACCTGTTTTGGGATCCATTGTTCTTGAAGCGGAAGCGGAAAACTAATGTTGGGATCCATTGTTCTTGAAGCGGAAGTGGAAAACTAATGTTTCATGCGCAAGTCATTATCCTCTATTGCCCTCCGTATCACTGGCTCAATGAGACGGCCACCTTACCCTTTATCGTTAGGTTAACGCTTTTTAAGTGAGGATACATGTGAGAATTAGGGTTAGATAAGAGACTTGAGCACTATTTATAGAGTTTCCAGCCAGGCCCCCTCATTATGGGCCATGCTCAACTCGGCCCACACTAGCCTCGGCTCACACAAGCCAGCCCCATATTAGACTAATTAAGAAACCTTCTATCTCACTTTAGACCAACCCCGTTTTACAATAACCGTAAAACCATAAATTACAATATCAATTAATGTAGTCCACATTAGGAAAACTCTTACACCTCTCTCTCTCTGTCTTAAGTTCTTGAATAGTTTTCTGTCTTAAGTTCTTGAATAGTTTGATTGAAGAGCGATGTGATATCGGGAATTAGAAACCTATAAACTCAACCTCTCATGTTTCGGCTTCTTCCCGTGTTTGTTTTCGTGACGACTCGTTTCTTTCTGGTTAGGCTGATGCTAATGCCTGCAGGTCCATAGTTGCCACTTAGATCTTTCTTTGCAGCATTGCTGCGCAAAAGGGGGATCTCAATAAGTCTGAAACTGTTCTCCTCTAAGAATACTTCAGAAGACACTCAAGTTTATCTTGAATAAATCCTTGGCATTCGTAGAACGAACAATCTCGGTTTGTAAATTGAATTTCTTTAAGTTCCTCTACTTCGGCTAAGGATTTTGATTTCATTATTGATAAGGTAACGCAAAACTCGCTGGGTGTACGTCCAAATTCCTATCAATGGCGGGTAGATCATTCTCGTCAAATGGAATCGGTTCCAACTCTTACATGCAGGTGCTAGGAATTCTTGCTAGAGTTTGCAATGCATTGATCTATCATTGAATTTCATATGGGGATCTTATGGGGAATAAGATTATGAATTACTTCTTGGGACATATTGTTCGATTTAGAATATTTTTTTGGGTCAGAAAATGTAGATACCATTCACTTAAAAGAATTTATGACTAAATTGATATTATTGAAAAAATTATAATTGAATTGTCACCATATAATAGTTTTAGGATTTTTGGACTATTTTTTCCTATACTATATCTCAATTTATCAATTTACAAAGAGTGTACTGATTACCGAATCCTTAACGAATTCTAAACTAACTTGATGAAAATACATTGACTAGTCATGTAGTAACTCAACGATTTGTAGTTGAAAATTTTATCTTTATGAATGTCCATTTTCTTTTTAATCTCCTCCAAAAATAAAGTAAATTTACCACTAGAGGTGTTAGGTCTTATCAAGCAGACATCGGCAGGTAACGTTGCAGAAATATATATATAATATATATATATATATATATATATATATATATATGTAATATTCCTTGTGGTGTATTCCCTTGCTAGACATGTATAAATGCCTAGGCTGTCCCTTTCTGAAATCTAGGACTAGTCGGGCAATTTCACTACAGAAATAACCTTATATATCTACATGATTGAAAAATGGTACGCATTTGAAGGTCTAGCTACTAACTTCATTTATAAAGAGCAAAATATGATGTGGTCGGTTTTTACTGGCATGGCAAGTACATGAGCGAAATGATTTGGAAATAAGAAGAATCAAAATGCAGACAGGTCGGACATGTGTACGAAAGTGGAACGTCCATTGAATTAGCCAGACTCTTTTACAATCAAAAGTATGCCCAGTGAAAGGGGAATATGGAATATCTCCTATATATATGCACAATCATGAGTTATATGAAGAATTAAGAGAAACTTCCTAATTATCTCTAAGGGAAATGTCCTAATTATCTTTAACATCTTCTCAAACTTAATCTGATGTATGATAAATCAATTGGAGTTTAAAAAAAAGATCCAACAATAAAAAGAGGTGTGCACTGGGTGTACATCACACTTTGGTGTACTCAACATTCCGCATCATCTCTTAACTATAAGAATAATGTAAAATAGAATAATTATGTCTATATATTTTTGTGTATTTCATAAAGAGTATGTGAATAGGGAGAGATCTTTTTGAGAGAGAGAGAGAGAGATTCCAAGTCCCACGTCAATGGGGAAAGATCTTTTTGAGTAATCTATAAGTCAATGCACATCTTCAAATGATCATTAATTCATCATCTTATGTGGTTATTCAAACTATTCATTTTTTTTTGTGCTTGGCTTATGTGGAATGGCCCAAATAACAAGCATCAGCCCCCATACATGGTCTTATGACTTTGTGAAGGAAGGCCTCTATTTATCAGGCTACCAAATTTGCTTCACATTTCTCCTCTTGGAATAGAGGATAGGGAACATTGCATGCTGCTTTTCACACACGGGAACATATTGTATGAAAATATGATTTATCCTATTCTTCTCCTATGGGGAATCAATCAAGCAAGATCTAACCTTCATCACCGTCGATTCGTGCAAACAAGCCGATTTTTGGCTCCTCTTCCTATTATATCGATCGGAAACATATTTCTATGCAAGTCTTACCAGCATGAATGCCTAAGACTTCCTTACTTGTCTTGCGGAGGAGAGAAGGAGAAGTAGGAGGTTGAATTCTCCATTCTTTTTCTTTATTTCATCTTTTCCTTTCCATCTTTAAACTCATCGCCTTATACTACAATAGAAACAAAGACATAGAGAACGAACGGGTGAATATTCTGTAGTCTTAATAAGAGGGTGGTCATTGTAATCTCAAATATCCTACTACTTTCCACAATCGAAATGTTGTTTTGGAGATAGTTGAATTGGGTAGAACTTCATGATTGATTCGGTGTAACTGAATCGGTATTCAAACAAGGTTTTGAATTGATCTAGTGATGTTTGGTTCATGGTTGGACTAGAACTAGATCCAATTAGGGGGGGGAGTGAGTGTGGGGGTGAAAGTGCTCGGACGAGGTTTGCTTCCTATTAGGATTCTAATGAGCCATCACTAACGAAATGATCATCCCAAGTCCTATATCGGTTGAGAGAGGCTCTCTATATGATTATCATTTCATGTAGTTCATTCGAAAGACTTTTTCTAGGGGTTTGGCCCACATGCAACAATTGTTCCAGAGAAATTGAAAGAGAAGCAGGATTTTGGATTGACATTGACAATGATGATGTTTTAGTCCGTTTGGGGGTAATTGCACTTGATGCAATGCAATTATCAAGTTCTCCAAAAATCATGTCTCACTTTGCTCATGGCCTGTTAATTAGTCGACTTAGGGAAAAGAAAAGGAGAACCATCTATGCATTGCCGAAAGGGGGATTTACTTTGATTGGAAGCTAAAAAAAGAGGGTTTATTTCGTTTCATTCACATATATAAGCAGCACTACAAAATAGCGAATATCCAAAGATGAATATTGAGAAAGTAAGGCCATGCATACATAATGTGGAAGAAGCTATGAACTCTCCATATCATCTTACATCATATATATCAAGAAGTGGCACAATCCGCGATTATAACAAATAGTAGATGCGCACGGATGCATAGAACTTCTCCATATTGCGTCTCAACATTCATTTTGAATATCTAAAATTACTAGTGTCAAATCAACCCCATCACAACCTAATCAAATCACCTTACAAGCCCTAAATTGAGAATCCCCCAAGCAGTGCTAGGCCAGGACCTCTCTCTGGCCTTCATGAGCAAAACCCTGGCCCAGGCCACCCACCCTTCCCAGGACATCCTCTTGTCCCAGGGACTCCCCCACTCCAGCAGCAGCCTCAGCCCCGCCTCCGCCTCGGCCTCCGCCTCCTCGTACTGCCCTTTCCCCAGACATAGCTGCCCCAGCACCACCCGAGGCTCCCCGATGAACGGGTTCTTCTCGATGCTTTCCCTCAGCCTCTGTTCCACCGCGTCGTAATTCTCGGCTCCTCCCAACTTGCTGAGTGCTTCCCAGTACTCGTCCCTCGCCTCAATCTGGTCCCTTGCGCTGAGGACCCGAGTGCAGGACTCGAACACTGGTGGCACCACGAGCTCGATGTCCTCATCTCGCTCTTTCGACGGTGGCTTGGACTTGGCATTGGTTTTGTTCTTATTCTTTTCGAGCATGAAGATCTCTTCCTCTCTCGCTACGAGCATGTAGACAGCACCCATCCTCGATATCGAGTTCATCCAGAGCCCGGGCTTCCCGTCCCCGGGCCACAATGCCCAGAAATTGTTCTCAGTAAACTCCATCCGCCCGTCGCTGTTCTCGAACAGCATGTCCTGAAAAGTAAATTGTGTCAATTTCTCAACACAACAAGACTCGATCGAGGTGCGAACTTACAGAGAGAAACTCGAATATAACAGATTGACTCATTTGTTTATAGTGGTGGTGATATGTCCAACATACCAGACCAAATCAACAGCAATAGTAATGAATAACGGGTCTGGGCACGATGACATGGCATTACCTGAAACCCAAAGAACTGATCGCTAAAATCGGCCATGGTCATCATCAGAAAAACCGCAACCACCCTCCTCGAAACGAGCATGTCCACTCCAGTCTTTATGTGCTTCACTTTTATCCCCTCTGCTGGCAACAGCGACTGGACCTTCTTCCGCCACGCTTCGTCGCCTTTGAATACTCCCTTCTCTTTGGCGCTCCGGAGGGACATCTCTGACAGCTTCAGGTGCTCGATGAGCTCCGAGTCGTCGTAGTGGAAGAGCAGGTCGTCGTGGATAAGGGTCTGCCTCGGGACGATGCAGAAGAGGTGGATGAGGCGCTCGGCGGCATCGCCAACGTGGCTACGGACGACTTCACGGCCGGTGTTGGGGTCAAAGATGGCCAGGTTGACGTAGGAGTTGGAGTAGGCGGAGTGGAAGAGGCCGCAGAGGCAGACGGCATCGGGGGCCCGCCAGAGACGGAGGACGCGGTAGGTGTCGACGAGGTGCTCAAGGAAGCTGCCGTTCTTATGCCAGCACTCGCCGGCACCGACCGAGCGGAGGGTGGCCACAAGGGAGGGGAGGCGTGGGTCGATGAGCTCGAGCTCGCCGCGGATGAATGGCCGTGCGGCGTCGAGGAGGCTTTGGAGGTCGGTGGCAGCGGGAGGAGAGAGAGATTTTGGTGTTGCTGTGGAGGCCACAGCACGGTTCGTTTGATTGAGAGGGAGAGATAGAGAGCGAGATGCGATGGAGTTTCGATAGCTGAGTTTGTGTTTTTTATGGACCCGAATGGGAAGAATTCGCGTTTTTATGGCGGGAGGAGAGAGAGAATATGGTGTTGCTATGGAGGCCATAGGGTTTGCTAAGAGAGAGACGGAGAGTGATGATGGAGTTTAAGTTTGGATTGTTTGTGGAAGAAGAGAGACTGCTGGAGGAGTAAGGTTTTCTTGTGAGCTAGCGTTTGTGTTTGTTGAGATATTTATAGCATCTTTTGGAGGACCGTGTGCTTTCTACTAGACTTAGCTAAAGATCAAAGATTGAAATGAGAAACAAGAAATATTAGGGTTAATAGCACAAAAAATCTCAAACTTGTATATTTATGACAAATTTTATCTTCCGTTAAATATTACTATTAAATTATTGAGTTTGATGACTCGTGACAGTTAATGAATGTGCTAGTTTTGATTTTTTATTCTCTGTTTATCATAGATGTACCGATTTATAGTTTTTCGTGGTATTAATTCAATTTAACGGAAATTAATGAAGGCTAAATTTATCGCATATGTACTAGTTTGAGGTTTTTTATAGTCAAAATATTAGTTTGCGATAAATTTATCATCGGTATACAAATTTGGGATTTTTCGTAGTATTAACCCAAAATATTATAATAGGATTCTTATCAGCAATAATAAGTTTGTAAAATAATATTTAGGAGGGTTAAGATAGTTACTGATCCATGTACATATTTTTTTACTTTATATTTGTAACTGCCTTCGGTCTAATAATAATTTGATCAGAGGCCATATGATTGTTGCTGGTACAAGACATGGAGGTTCAATTCTGGGGTGTTTATGCTGATGGAGGAGATATATTTGTGGACATGTTGGCTCAAATACATATTTATGACATTGAATTTATATGAAAACATTGTTTGCGTTAATGAAAACATTTTTTTATTTACTAATTATTTCAAGTTATATAGAAAAATATTTTCCAAATAAAACATTTTTAATGAAACAAACAGAGTCTTAATGACTTTTCTTTTGAGTCACCAATTTCTATTTGTCTTAATTAGCAACCTCTTACATTTATTAATTATCTTTGAGAGATTACTAATCTAAATTAGCATAACTTACCAACCTTCATTAAATTACAGTCTAGAATTGGCTTATTAACTCTCATTTGAGTTAAATATTGATATTATCAATTTGGTTTTTTTTTTCCTTTTACAATTTACCAACTTTTGTCATCCTGCAAGTTTCTATTTACATTTGTTAGCAATGTCTTGAATTTATCAATTTTTTTAGAAATTACTAACCTTAATTAGAGTCACTTGCAAATTTTTCTTTAACTCAGTAACCAACAAATTTTGAATTACCAACTTTCATTGAATTACTTATCAAGTTTATTTCTCTTTCAATTACTTACTTTTCTCATCTTGGATCAACTGTTATTTACCTTTCTTTATTATACCATAAGTTTAACAACTTTCATATGAAATTACTAAATCTAGTTTTTAGAAAATTATCAACTTTTCTCTGATCAAGTTATCAACTAATTCTGAGTTACCAAATCTAATTTGAGTTAGTTATCAATTTTTTTGTTTAATTTGTCAACTCTTTCATTGAGTTACTTAATCAGGAATAAAGTTCTAAAATTACAACATAGATATTGGTAATTTCATATAACTCTAAAGTGTAAGAAAGTAAAACAAAATTGGTAACTAATGCGAGAACTTCTTTTCTTTTTTTCAAAGATAAGAGAAGTAGTAGAAAAAATGAGCGTCGATAACTAATTCTAACAACATTTGGTGATGAAAAATTAGTTTGTAAAATAATTTTTATAACAAGTTGGCAACTTAATTTGAGAAAAGTTAGTAAGTTACACAAAAAGGTTGGTAATTTCTTGTAGTAGTCAATAATTTTAAGTCGCTGCTAAGAAGGTAAATAAAAGTCAATTAAACAAAATAGAGTTTGCTTTGTCAGAGATGAGAGAAGTTGGTAACTTCAAATAAAAAAAAAAAAACCCAACAACTTTTGGTAACTAACTCAAATAAGAGTTGGTTATGCAGAACTAGTTAATAACTTGATTGAAGAAAAGTTGATAATTGCTTTAATTGAGATTAATAATTTCTATAAAAAAAAGTACTCAAATTTAAAAGTCGATAAGCAGCAAGTCAAATAAAAGTAGTGACTTCCGACCAAAAAAAATAAATCGATGGAAATTGACTAAATTTAAGAGAAAGAAGAATGTAGGAAGTAACTCAAATGAAAATTGGTAACCTAAAACTATTGGAAAATTTATTTAGAGGAAAGCTTGTAACTCACACAAATAAAGGCTGATAGTTCTATACAATAGTTAGTAAATTTAAATTATTAGAATGTAATTAAAAATTTCTATACGACAAGATAATTTCCTTATCAGAAATAAATGAAGTTGGTGATTTAAAATAATCAAATAAATGTCGTCATTCCTTCAAATGAGCTTTGGCAATGCGAAATTTATCGATAAGTTAATTTAACAAAAATTGGCATTCACACCAATTAAGGATGTGATTTCTTCAAGTAGTTATTTACCTTCTTCTGCTCAACGATACCAAATTCAAGGCCAAGAATGACGGCCTACCGGGTGAGATGTCAATTCAGAGTAGCAAAAGAGTGAGCATAAATGCTTGCCTTGATCTAATCAAATTCACGAAAGGCCATCCTCCTAGTGTGTTTATTCCATGAGAATTCATTGATGTGGATTTTCTTTTTTAAAGATGATGGCTAAACGAAAAATGTTATCAACAAAAATGTTAAGCTTCAATTATTTTTTATGATCAAAATATTTTTCGTTGACTAATTTTTCTAAATAATACAAATAATTACCTTTTGAAAAATGTTTATCAAATTATCCAATTTCAGCAAAACAAACGGCCCAGAATGCTCGGCCAAGGAAAGAGGTAATTGGTCAGACACAGTAAGCTTTCTTTTCAGCATATATCATTCAATCAGACAGCGAGGGGAAGCATCCCGTGTAGTTTGCTCGCCACGCGTGATTGATCCTGTCTATTAACTCTTGGCTTAGTCATGCTATATATAATTGCATAATGTTAGGTAAACCTAGACTCTACACGTCTCAATTCCGTCCTTTGCCCGCTTTCTGTTTGAGGAGGAAGGCAAAAGTCCTAAGCCATCCCCTTCAGAATTCGACTCCGCCTGACTCTGTTGATTTAAAACATGTAGAACGAGCTTTGGCAAAGGGGGGGCCAAAAGTCGTTCACATGCACCAACTAGATCCCGCCAAACCAAAGCCCTCGTGATTCAACACCGCAAAGAACAAAATGAACTATGCGTGATCTACTGAAATTAGCAAACAAGGAGTTTTAATGGCATCAGTACACTTTACCCATCAAATCAAACAAATTAACATAAATAAAAGAAACGACGTGTACTTTCTGAATTATTCTTAGGCCACGAGAGTCACGATCGACCGCTGCCACCTCCGAACTGTTCCACGGAAATAGTTATCCATTTTATCACGAATTTTTGTAGCGTAGCTCCCTGATGAAACTCTAAATCCATCGCATACTCAGCGATAGAGCATAAGAACAAAGACAATTGAACATAAACGGCATACGGATACAAAAGGCATGCACAAGGAGTTCCTATCCAGGCATGCGATGCACTCACTTGCCAACGCGGCAAGTGCTGTTTAGGGTTGGGGGATGCAGTGATGGAGGGCGCCAATTTGTCGCCGGCGGCTGTGTGCCTGGACATGGTGGAGGAGGAAGTTTTCAGATCCAAATCCAGATCCGCGTACTGCGACCAGTGCCGAGTCGTCGACTAGTTCACTCATGAGGCATGGCTTTGCTTTGGTGCGTTTGGTACTTGGTAATGTTTTGGTTGAGCCTCATGAACCAAGTGGCAAGTCAGAAATTGAAGCCGAGAGACCTGAACTTTTGTACATCGTCACGTGCTTATGTGGATATCCATGAGTCACAACTCGCGAATATTGGCTACCTCATGCTTTTCAGAATCAATTAAACGTGTCAAAGGAGATTGCGATTTGTCCCTAACAATAGGATAGGCCACTTACGGAGTTCAGGAGCTTCCAATGATTGGAGAAGTCGTCTACAAACCCGGACGACGGAACGGAACCTTGAAAATGAAGTACTTGCATTTTATACTCATCCAAAATGTTAGTGGAATGGAGAAGGGGCCGGGGATTCATAAAGGTTATATGAGTTTGATAATGCATGCCACATAATAATAAATCTAGGAATCGAACTCTTAAGACCTGTTTGGTAACACTCTCGAGAATAACTGATTTTTGTTCTTTTATTCCAAGGAGTAAAAAAAGAACGGAAATATATTTGGTAAATTTTTTGTTTTCGGAAACAAAAATCAGCTTTTTGGTTTATGGGAATAGATTTAGAATAGAATTAAGAAGTAGAAAAAAGTCGTTTCTTGTTCCCGAGAATTCTAATTTTTCTCTTTTCTTTTCTCTTCTCTCTTTCCTTTTCTTCTTCTTCCTTTTGGCTGGTTGTTGGCATTGCCTAGATCTAGCAAGGTCGAGCTCGCCCAACCACTAGTGAGGCTCAGCCTCACTGGCCTACCTCTAGCTCAGCGTTGCCTGGCAGTGGCCCGGCGAGGACGAGCCTCGCATAGCCACTGGTAAGGCGCGAGGCTTGGCCTCGCCAAACCAGGGCGAGGCCGACCTCGCGCCGCTTGGGCGAGGTCGAGGTTTGCCTCGACCAAGCGAGCCTCCAGCAAGCTTGTCGGTGGCCGGCGACTGGCTGCAAAGAAGGAGGAAGAAGAAGAGAAATAGAAAAAAAAAATAATAAACGTATTAAAAAACCAAAAGAAACAAAAAAAATTTAAGAATCCTACCAATCGCATTTCTATCCCAGAAATAGAAATTTTGGACAGCTATTAAACGCGTTTTTTGCTAAAAAATTGTTCTTGGGAATAGAATAAAAAAAACATTTATGATCAAAAATTACTTTCGGGAACAGAATTGTTACCAAACACGCTCTTAATGACGCACTTTTGCCTTTTCCTTTCCAGTGTACTTTTCTTGGGCTCAATTCAAGAAATATTTTATGATGCATAATATTGAATGACCCTAAGTAAAATCGATTGATCTTGATAGGATTAAGTGAGTTGGCTCGGATCTAAGGTCTTTTAGTATTTGATTATTAAATCTCCAATCCTGTCTGAATTGAGTTGACTCCATAGCAACATATACGTAGACATTATATATAATAAATTCTTCTCTTGCTTCCTTGTTTTTGGTGTAGGCAATGATGGATCATCAATGAGAAACAGTCTTGATAGTTCTTGCATAGGGTGGGAAGCAATACACAGAAATTCGTGATTGGAAAAATCATTAACTTAGAAAGTATTTTTTTCATAACAAACTGCTTATATCACCTACAAAAACAAAGGAATGAAGAATACTGTCATCCTCAATAAAAATATATAGGCATGAATTGTTGTTGATAATAAGGGCGTGTTTGATAACCATTTTGTTTTTTAGAATAATTTTTTTATTAGAAATGATTCTCTCTGATTCCATTCTTGGGAACAATTTTTAACTATTTTAAGGCGTTTGGTAACTGTCCAAAATTTATATTCTTGGAATAGAATTTTATTACTTCTTCTTCTTCGGCCTTGGGATGATCGGCGATCGGTCAGATGAGGGCCAACGACCTCGCCGAAGTTCTTCTTCTTCTTCTTCTTCTTCTTCGGCCTTGGGATGATCGGTGATTGGTTAGACGAGGGCCAACAACCTCGCCGAAGTGTTGCCGACCCTCGGTGAGGCTGCGCTTTGTCAGCTGAGCAGCCTCGACCTCGCCGAAGTGTTGCTGACCCTCTGTGAGGCTGCGCTTTGTCGGCTGAGCAGCCTCGCCTAGCCGCCAACGAGGCTCGACGTAACAGTGGCCCTACAAGGTTGAGCCCCATTGGCGACTGGCTAGGCAAGCTTGGTCTCGCCAGATTTGGGCGAGGTCGAGCCTCACCTAGCCATGGCTTGGCCAAGCCTCATCTAGCCAGGCGAGGCTGGTCGGTGGCTGAGGGAGGCTTGCTTGCCTAGCCAGATTTGGCGATGGCAAGCCTCGCCGATGCCTAGGCGAGCCTTTTGCGAGCTCGCTGAACCTTGCCTTAGCCTGGCGAGCCTCTAACGTGTTCGTCGGATCTCACCCAACTGGTCACCGATGACTGGAGGTGGTGGGCAGCGGCAGTTGACGGTGGTGGGCGGCAACAGCAGTGGAAGAAGAAGAGAGAAGGAAGGAGAACAAGAGGAAAAGAAAAGAGAAAAAAAGGGTTGGCTTGATTTTGGAATTATTTGCGGAAATAAAGAATTAACTTTTTATAACTCCTTGATTATATTCCAAATCTATTCCCTAGAACAAATTTGTTTCTAGAAATAAAAATTTACCAAATGGATTTTCTGTTTCAAATCTATTTCCGGAAACAAAAAAAACAGAATCAAATACTATTTGACAAGTTGCCAAACGAGCCCTAAATATATTTTGTGCTGACCAATTTCTTAAGTGATAAAAATAATTACTTTTAAAAAAATGTGCATTCAATTTCAGCAAAACAAACGGATTAAGTATGCCCAGCCCAGGCAAATAAAGAGGTAACCGGTCAATCCATAAGCTTTCATTTCTGCATACATAATTCAATCAGCATTTACAAATTCGTGATTTGGAAGCATCCTCTGTAGTTTCCTTGAAACATGTGATGTGTTCTTTGTGAGATAAACAAGAAACTTGAGTCGACTGCCTTCTCAAGTAAACACAGTCTACTTATGGTTCACGCGTGAGGTTAGGCACTAGTTTTTTGTCACTGAATGATATGAGAAGCAAATCTAGGCAGAAACCATACTAAAAGATTGATTCTAAAGTTCCCAGATAAAATTTAAGGTAAGGGTGATCGGTTTCAAGGTAAAAACTTGCCTAGTCAGAATTGATTCCCGATCAGTTCCTAATATGTGGAATTGGGAATTGGCTGGGTCTTGTTTTTTAGTGACATTGCTTGAATTGAGAATCATTAATAAACAAATCTTTACGCTCAAAGACAATAACTATATGCCTACTCAAGAAACGTTTAGAACATCATCTCAAGTTCAATGAGTGTGCCTCCCTCGCTTTTCAATCACTCCACCCGTTGGAATTCTCTTATTTCTCCAAATCTATAGCCGATTAGGGAACTCCAACCCTCCCCACTTTCTCATTTTAGCCTCGAGTTCAGCACTTGGACTCCACCCAACTCCGGGTCAGCGCTTGATCACCTCACCGCTCGGACTCCGCCGAGCGTTCGTGCATGGGAAGGACGAGATGATGCAAATCTCACTTCTTGTCGGTTCTACCAGCTCGGTCTGTCGGTCCAATTTGGCGCAAGGTACCAAGGATCGATTCTTGTGAGAACCACCTAAGATTAGCCAGTTCGATCCAATTTACGAGTCAAATTAGGACGTGCTCACTCCTAGTTTAAGGGTTTGAGTCCATTGTCATTCCCAGCTTCATAGTGAGCCCGTCCATTAGCGGAAAACAGTAGTCTCTCCTTTATCTCCGTCAATGCGATGGTCCTTCAATCTCGATCAAATTCAGTTCCTCCATAAATGGCATGCAAATATTAAGTATGCACAAGGTTTCGGCCGATAGAATACACATATAAACGAATGAAACACAAGAAATTCGACCAAAAAAAACAAACACAAGAAAAAAGAAGTGTTAACTTTTGAATGTGCGCAGTAAAGACTGTAATGCCAATGAAAGTACAGAAGTGGCAAGTTGAACATTAACCTAAGAGGATTGGACTCGTGTCTGTCATCATTTGCTTATATGGAGTGCTACAGGTCATGGTTCGCGAATATCGGCCACCTCAAAGCTTTCAAGAATCATTCATACACGCCACGGCAGATTACGATTAGTCCTTTGTGATTGGATAGGCCACTCCCGGAGTTTCGGGAGCTTTCGATTATCATGGAATTCATCTACAAACTCATGCCGAGTGAAACGACACCTCGAAAATTATCTTACTCGCCCTTCATGCTCATCCAAATGTTTGCGAATCGGGAAAAGGAACTTGGGGATTCATTAAGGTAATATGAGAGCTTGGTAATGCAGGCCACATAATAATGATTATAGACATTAGACTCTTTTCTTGTCGCATGCATAACAGCACTCACTGCAAACAGATTGAGCCTTTCACTTTTTTGGACCCGGTCCTTAGGCCCGAGCATCATTGTTTGGGCAGGGCAAAATCGAATGGATTTGGGTCCAAGCTGGGCCGAAATAGACCAAGCCCAATTTGGGAAAAGAAGAAGAAGATAAATCAAACTTTGGTGCATCAAATTCCAAACTCAGCATGCAATTATCAAATATCCAACGGAAGACAAACTATCTCGCTAAGATCGAAAGAAGTCGGGTGGAAGCTAAGCTGAAGATCATGGATTCATTTCTCTTAATAAAGCTACTGTAATTTGCATCTCTGATTGCTTGATAATTTCCATGATAACATTTTGTATGTTAATCGATGCATTAGACAGTGCATTTCTATATTCTTGTTCCTCTTTCCTGCCCAAAAGGGAAGAAGCAAGCGAACCATTTTTTCTCTTATAATTTACTTACATAAAAGGCTCACGGAGGAAATAGGCGGGAGAACCGCCCTGGGTGAGAGACCCCGCATTGTCCTACTATTTCCTCTCTGTCGAGAAAACAAAAATAAACAGAAAATTAGAGGCCTCTCACGATGGTGAACGTAGGACATCACGTCAAAATCTCGATTATGGCTACCACCGATAGATAGATATAAGTGAGAATGGGTTAAATACCTATGGCTGGGTTAACAGCCCTTACGGCACCGTCCTCAACCACACGACTTACATAGTTACATTATTGCTCTTCAAAATATTTTTTCCTAAAATTAGATTTAAAAAGGGGAAATAGAAAAACAAAATAATTCCCCAGGAAAAACCCCACAAAACCCCCAAATCCAGAATTCATCCAAATTTCTTCAACTCCACTTTCTCAAATCCATCCTCTGTCAATCTCTCTCCTCTCGCTCGTTCTTCGATCTGATGGCCACACGGCGCGCCATCCACCGCGCGGCCGCCGCCTCCTCCGTCGATTCCCTCCGCCGCTTCTGCTCCTCTACGGCCTCCGCCGCCGCCGCCGCCACTCGCCACCGGCAACCGCCGCAGGACCACGAGTTCCTTCCCCCGAGCCCGTACGTCGGGAGCTGGGAGACGCCGAAGGACCCGAAGGAGGCCGAGGCGAAGCTGGCGTGGCTGAGGAGGGAGTACGCGAAGCAGGTGAAGGAGCTGAGGAAGGAGTACATCAGGGAGGTGGAGCTGATGAGGCTGGAGCAGCAGCGGAAGGACGAGGCCAAGAGGGAGGCGATTAGGGTTGCGAGGGAGGAGCGGAACAAGGTGAAGGCCGCCGAGGCGAAGGTCAGGGCCGAGGAGAGAATGGTCGCCGAGGAAGAGTTTCGGCAGATGCTTGTGAGTGCCCCCCCCCCCCCCCCCCTCTCTCTCGGTTCTTTGTTGTTTGAATGGCTTATGAAACTGTTTAGCTTGATGCTTTGTTCATCGAGGTGCTTGACTGAGTGTATCATGAATAGCATGGTGTGTGATTTGCAAATGCTGATTGCGGGAAAGTGCTCTCTGCCGCTTGGCTATGGAAAATGGAGCAAATGATATCCTTGTTGTGATCACTAGCTCAGAAACTGATCTTTTGTCGACTAGTTTCATATATGTTTTTGTGATCTTGGAGAGAAAGGATTCAAACCTTGCTAGAAGTGGGGACTCAGAAGAAAAAGATGTGATAGGAGGAATTGAATGATTTTTCGGAATATACTGTGTAGTGGCTCTTGGAGAGTATGAACTGCTAACATTTGACCAAAGCCCAGTACTATTAACAGATTTTCAAGAAAACTAGGTGTCAATGTAAGTGGAAAAACAAGATTAACTTTTTGTAACAATCAAAGAAATGCAAAGACAGTAGTGCTAATAAAGGCTTTGTCTTCTTTTCTTCCTAGTCAATGGCATTTACAGACCATGGATTATTATCAGTCGCCGGCAGTCTATAATTTGAGCAGGCTATCTTGATTTAGCTTATCAATCCTCTTTCTCTAATGTAGAAATATTTAGATTTTAAAGTGATTCAAATGTTCCTTTGCTTTTGAAGTATTAAAATAATCTTTTGGAGCTAAACACATTAGCAAAGCTGAGAAGTTGCAGTCACCCTGCCTTTTTGGAAGTCTTACGGCTCAATAAACAGTTTGGCAGGGCAGGCAAAGCTTTTAAGCTGTGAAGGCAAAGGCTCCTGTCAATGGCTTCTACCAGAAAAGGCATATTATGAGTCAGGAAATGGCAGTTCTATCCCCCTAGGCGTAATTTTTTATATGCAATGATGACTTGGGGCTTTGATTCTTATGTTCTGTGAGTTAGTTGGCATGGTGAATGTTGGCACCTTACCCCGTTGCTTCTTTCAGTATCTTACAGGTCAGACTAGATAGACTTTCTGACCCCTGAGCTCACACAAACGGCTTGACACATAAGGGTTCAACCTAAAATAGGGAGTGCCCTTCTTGACTGTTTAATTCCCAGATTAAGTTCTGTTCATAAGTTGCTGCAAAACCTTTTCTGCTAGTGCACCTGTTTTAGTTATAGAAATAGGGAAAGAAATAAAAAAGAAAAAAGAAAAATACCAATCTTCTGCCTTAGTGGGGGACATTAGATTCTTCAGACATTTAATCGAAAGTCCGATCTTTGATTGGCAACCTTTGTATGATTGAAGAAGGCAGCTTCCTTCCTTCAAGTGCATTATGTTCTCTTGTTGCAAGTACCAACATGCATTGGACATCAAGCTCATTGTGTTTTTTCAACAGATTCCTTGTTTAGCATGTATTACTTTGGATCTTATCCTAGTATTAGTTCAGAGATGTGTGGGGCCAATCCCACCATCATGGCAAGGAGAAATGACAACGACGACATGAGTATTTCTTGGGACAGTGATAACATGGTCATAAGGTACATGAATGAGGCTTTAAGAAATGTTGCTGAACTTGCAGTTGACTGTAGTGTCGGGTAACAAGGGTATGCTTTTTTTTTTTTGAATTGTGACATGACACTTCATTCACTACATTAGACTATGCATTTGTGGACTGTGGAAACAAAAAACCTATTATACTAAAACGTTTATCAAAGTAGCTTCTCAGTTAGGGTAGATTATTTTTGGACATGGCAGTGCTTCTTCTTTTTGTAGTTCTCAAGAAGTCTAGCCATGGTTGAGCTCTTTCTCCCACACAATCTTTCTGTTGCTCGTGAAGTTGTAGTGCATTTAATAATGTGCTTGTTTTTTTTCGTAAGAATCAAATCTCTTTCCTTTCTTCCTTGTTTTTTGCCCTTGTGGTAGAAACTTAGATCATGATGTCCTTTCCAAAATGACTTGAATACAGATGAAAGAAAGGGCCGAGAAACTCGAGAACTGGAGGATGAAAGAGAAATCGAGGGACGATAAGAAAAAAGAGGCCCGTGAGCTGTTGCGCCGGAAAAGCTCTGTGTGGGTTGATGAAGTTGAATTAGAGAAGAAAGTACTGGAAGCCATAGTTGATACAACCACCCTCTGAATCGAATCCCTCTGCATAGGTCTGCTACTACTTCATGGTAGACATACTGTGATGTTGAATCAAAATAACCTGCTCATTCATAATAGACAGTCTCTTTAGTTGGGAGCATTTTAGTTTCAAGGGTTAGCTGAGGTTTTAGCCAACTCTTGTGTTCCCTTTTCAGTTTAGAAACTTTTTCTGGCTGAGTTAGTCGTCAAGTTTTGGACTTGGTGCAATCTGCATATCATCATTCCTCATCCTGCTCATATGTTATCCTTCATCATGAAATCTTTTGGGTCTGTGCTTCAATACCTATTCTGAGAATGTTACATTCAATGTGTTGTCTGACAAAACATGTAAAATGGACAGAAGTTGAGAACACTTTGCACGGCTCGAACTCCGGGAACAAAAAATCATCAATTCTTTTCGTGGTGGAGTCGGTGGCCTCGAGAATCTTGGATGGTCGAATTTCAGTGAGAGAATATCTACCATGGATTAGACTACTATACTCAACCGAAGAAACAATGGGTTTGGCTAGGTTGAAAATAATTTTCTAGATTAGCATAACGTTTTAAAGTAATATGTATATTTGGGTATCAAAGAATTAATAACCGCACGGAGGAATTAATCATTTTTGATTTGCTGAAAGTGAAGTCAACGGTCGGGCACCACAAAACATGGACCGAATTATGGAAATGAAACAATGAATTGCATCGATAGAGTTGCATTTGCCATTTGAAGCCCTCCAAATGGGTAAAGGCCAAAGAACAATTGCAATGAAACTCGATTGACCGAGGTGACTACATTTAGTAGCGTTTAGTAACGATTACGTTCGGGCTCCTTAACCGATTCGACTAGAAATTGTTATTTTTATTTCGTTAGGGAAGCGATTTCGAGTAAAAAACGCGTTTAGTAAGGGTGCGTTTGGTAACATTTCGTTTAAAAATTGTTTTAAGGAACGAGAAATAGAAAAAAGTATTTCGCTTCAGGGAACAATTTTTAAACAAAAAAACGCGTTTGGTAAATTTGTTCCAAAAATATAAAAAGAATAAAACACGTTTGGTAAATTTGTATAATTTTTTTATTTCTTTTAATTTTTTAATATTTTTATTTTATTTTTTTTTTTCTATTTTTTTTCTTATTTTTCTTATTTATTTTTCCTTTTTTATTTTTTATTTTTCCTTTTTTTTTTTTTCTTCTTTTGGCCGGTCCGGCCTCGGCCATGGCGGCGGCCGGCCGACGCCGAGGGGCGACTCGGCGACCTCCCTTGCGCCGCCCGCCGGGCTCGCGAGCCTCGTCGTGCGCTCCGGGTGAGGCCGCCGGCCCTCAACGGCCGGTCGCCGGCCATGGTCGAGGCGGCGACCGGCCAAAAAAAAAGAAAGAAAAAGAAGAAAAGAAGAAGAAAAAAGAGAGAAGAAAATGGAAAGAGAGAAAAAATGTTCCTAAATTTTGTTAAAACAAGAAACAACTTTTTTTTTTGTTTTTGTTTTACATTCGAGATGTGTTTTAAACAAAAAAATAATTTTGGAACAAAAACGCAAACAAACGCGTTTGTTTCTTTTTTTGTTCCAGGAACAAAAAAACAAAAATTTGTGTTCTGGGAACATAAACACTTTTTACCATGCATGCCCTAACTTGTCCAAAATTTTTTATTTTGGAATAGAATTGCGTTTGATACCATGTTTATTGATTATGTTTCAAATCAATTTCTTTTAATTTTTAAATAATTTTTTTACTTTTTTATTTTTTTTTATTTTTATTTTTTATTTTCTTTTTTACCCTTTTCTCCTATTCTTCTTTTTCTTCATGGAGCGTCGTCAGCCGGGCGAGGCTCGCCGGTGGCCGGCGAGCCTCGGTGGGCGAGGCTCGCCCGCCACCGGCGAGGCTCAACCTCGCCCGTCTGGCAAGGCCGAGCCTCGGCGGGTAGTGGTGTCAACGGTTCGGTTCGGTTCGGTTTTTCAAAAAAAAAACCGAACCGTTAAAAAACCGAACCGAAACCGAATACGAATTTCGGTTCGGTTCGGTTTTTTTTTCGATTTTCGATTTTTTTTTTTTTTTTTTGGGTGGGGACGGGCGGATGGCTTACCTTCTGTATATGCTCCTTAAAAAATTATTAGATTAATCCCTTTATCTGATGCTCCAAAGAATCTTGACCCCAAAAACAGCCCCTTTGAAGAATGTTACAATGATAATGTTGGTACATTGTTGCTTTGTTATTGTGAAGTTCTTCAATGATACAATGTCGCAATGCTACTAGAAATGTTTAACATCATCCATTTTTCTATCTGTTTTTGTTGCTTTCTTAAAGTGTGCTTCCTAGTTTCTCAAAAGATGATCGAGCCAGAACATTTTAACTCAAAGCAATCACCAGAGAATCGTCCCCTTCTCCTTTCCCTGTATTTCAATGCCGAGATATTGCAATATACATCGAACATTCCAATCTTGTTCATTCAGTCAGCATCAGTTAACTTCATAATATACCAGATCAGGATGCGTCTATTTCAAACGACCGCGAAGAGATCAAACTTTTCGCCGCAAAGTACTGTTCAGGCCCAAAATATTCTGGATCAAGCTTCAAAGGTCCCGAATCTAGAAGGGGCAAAATGCACTATTTCCAGTCATCATAAACAAGAACTGTCTTCTCTCAAAGTCTGCGTACAATCACCAAGGAAATAGTTAGCTGTAGCAGAGCAAATGTCGCTGAAGTTCATCACTGCTACAATGTTAAACGAGGATGAACTACACTGAACAGGAAAGAGGACCTAAAAATTCTCACCAAGAAAACCAGAAACCCCTCTGCATCGGCCCAGAACTTCCATCAGAAATCCCACATACAACAACTGAATCGGCAAGTACCGACCTTTTCAGTTTCTATCATCTCAGAAGATGATTAAAACCAGAAATTCCACCTAGATTCATCACATTCCAATACAGAAATTAGGGGGGAAAACAATCAATAGCTGTAAACAGAGATACAGTCAATGATAACCCTTTGATGTTCTTCAGAGATCTAGGCAATCCCAGAACTTGACATAAAACAAGGCAGAGGGGAATCTAATTCCAAATAAGAGGAACACCATAGGTGATATACTAAAGTCATGGTTCTTGCATTTTGTACTATGCACTTCCTTTAGGAGCTTCATTCAAGAACAGTAATGTCAACCAAGCTAATCATTTGACAATATGAAAAAGAAAAGCCTGACAGTAGGAAGAGAGTTTAACTAACTCCTACCTTGATTAAAAGTGCTTAACAAATTCGTCCATTTGTTCCTTGTCCATTTTCACTATCCTAATGGTGGCAAAAAAGACCATTAGAAATTCCCTTAACTGGAAGCCTGATATTGTCCTTCTGGATAAGACATACGCACCAAACCAATTTTTCCTTTTAACTCAAGCACCTTAGGCAACTGGATCTGCACTTCAAGAAGAAGTCCAATTCCACAGACAACTGACAGTATCGAAGTTAAGAAAGAATTATCATCAGCAATACAAGACCTTAAGAAAGGATTCTCATTGGAAACATACAAACGGAGGTAGCAGGCGGACTAACTGATGTTTTCTTTGTAAAAAGTGTGAAAGTGATGGTAAATCATCTGCACCAAAGCAATTCTCGACAACCTCCTATTCTCACCTTTGCAATAACTAAAAGTGACAAATCCACTCGATTCATGAGAAGGTCTGAAATAGTGTTCTTGACATACTGCACTGCCTACAACCTACCCAAAAGCCAGTTCGGAGCAGATGAAACAGAAAACGAATAGTTTTAAGGGCTAACGCAGTAGCACAGATCAGAGTTCGCATCACAGAAGAAAAACAAAACATTCGCCTCGACACCCACCAAGAAAACATCTCAAAGAACATAACAAATGGAGCAAAGCAAGAAAAAAGGAAAAAAACCCAGATACCCTCTGCATGCGACCCAGGGACAACACCGAGAAAAAGAGCAAAAGAGATCTTTGCAGAGGAAGATGAACGCAGAGCAATCAAAGGAGAATCTTACCGATTTGAACTAGCCTAGCTCACTGAGCAAGCAAGAGGCGTCGCAGATCTAAAGCCATTGGCATCCCCTCAGTCCAGAGCAGAGCGCGCGCAAGACATGCTCGGCCCCTCACTCGCCGTCGCCGTCGCAGAAGGAAGAGGGACGAAGGAGAGATTTGCAGAAGAAAGGGGCTCTGTCCCTCAATCGGTCGCCGTCGCAGTCGCCATCGCCGTCGCTGTTGAGAGAACTCAGACGGGAACCGATAAAAACCAAGACGAGACACGAGAGGACTCAGAGACGGGAGTCGGGAGAGAACTAATAAAAAAATTTTCGGTTTTCGGTTCGTGCCTTTGTAGTTCGGTTAACCGATAAAAACCGGTTTTCGGTTTGTGCCTTTGTAGTTCGGTTAACCGATAAATTTTTTTTTTTGGTTTTTGATAACCGAACAGAATCGAAAAAACCAAATTTTTCGGTTCGGTTTTGCAGTTCGGTTCGGTTTTCGGTTCGGTTCGATTTTCGGTTCGGGTCTTAACACCCCTATCGGCGAGGTCGAGCCTCGCCTGATCTGGCGAGGTCGAGCCTCGCCGGTGGCTGGGCTTTCCTTCGGCGAGCTCGTCGGACCGGCGGATGGCAACCGGTGGGGGGCGGCGGGGCGAACGGCGGCTAGCGGTGGTGGACGGTAGTCGCGGGATGACGGAAGGGAAGAAGGAGACTTTCAATGTTTTGATTCTTTTTTGATTCTCGACGGAGAATCATATTTTTTTTTTATTCTCAATTTTTGTCCAAATCGTTAGGAAATAAAAATTTTACCAAACGCGATTCTCGTTCTAAACTGATTTTAGGAACAAAAAATCAGAATCAAGTATTATTTGGATGGTTACCAAACTAGGGGTGATCATGGTCGGGTTGGGCGGCCCACCCCTAACCCTGTGATCAACCCACACTTGATCTTGGTCCTCAATTTTTGGGACCGAAGACCAACCCTATTGAGCTTGAGACCGAGGACCGGACCGACCCAGTGGGTTCGGTCCGGTTCCAGGGTCAACCCGGGACTAATTGATAATTTTTATTTCATTTTTTGTATTCCTTAAAAAAGCAATTGAGGATTGGACTGACCCAATGGGTTCGGTTCGGTTTCAAGGTCAACCCATAACTAACCAATAATTTTTTATTTCATTTTTTGTACTCCTTGAAAGGGCAACCGAGGACCGTATCGACTCAATAGGTTTGATGATGAGTAAGGTCAGTTAAGAAAGGCAAACGGTGAGGGTCAAGTGGGGTGAGCGTCGAACAAAATGAGCATCGAACATTGAGCGGGGAGCAACAAGCTAAGCGAGCATCGATTGGCAAGCAGCACGAGTGACCCAAAACGAGTGAGGCGAGTGTCGAGTAAAGAGCAGAGAAGTTTTTATTTTTATTTTAGCAAATTGAAGACTAAAAGGACAAATGAGACAAAGAGAACGAATACTAGAGAATGATGCCATAATGTGCCTTTTTGGATGCCGTGAGGACTCTTCACAGAAACATTTTCCTCCTTTGTAAATTATGACTATTGACGCCGTAAAAGATATTAAAAACCTACGTTATTAAAGAACAATGTAAAATTTTTTGAACTCTTCACAAAAGAGCTGTTTAATGTTGTTGACGCCGTTTATTTTAAGGTTTTCTCACTATATAAAAAATTATAAATACTATATATAGAGTTAGGGTTGGTCCGAGTTGGACCGATCCGGAACTCTTAGGATCGAGGACCGACCCGCACAGTGCTGGTTCAGGAATTCTAAGACCAAGGACCAACCTAGTCTCCTTGGGAACCGGACCAGGAGCGGCAGGGTTGGGCCGGTCCAGGGTCGGTCTACGGTTGATCCTGAACCGATGCTCACCCCTATACCAAACAGTGCCTTAAGTCACTTCTCGATTGGCCGTGGGGAGTACATTTAAGTCACTTTTAGCACCATGCCAATGGGTCAATTCACCTTGGAATTCAATTTGATTCTTGGTTCACGACATGGACATCAAGTAAGATCTTGGTTCTTATCTTATTATTAGAACTACCGATTCCACACAAAACATGAAAAACATTGAAGTTAGTAAATCATTATCTGTTTCACTTAGTCATAAATCACGTCTTAATCCTACATCAATTTCTTAATATACCTCTCCCTCTCTATCTTCGTTCTTATCTTAGAACTATTGATTCCACATGAAGCATGAAAAACATAAGGATCTTGGTTCTTATGGTAGAACTACCGATTCCACATGAAACATGAAAAATATTGAAGTTAGTAAATCATTATCTGTTTCACTTTGTCATAAATCACATCCTAATCCTACATCAATTTCTTAATATACCTCTCCCTCTCTCTCCACACTCATTAGTCTCTTTAGGCTCCATTTGGTAATGTTGTCTATTTCTCCAAATTTCTATTATTTTGTTCTTCAGAACAAAAGAAGAATAAAAATCATTTTGGCAACATCAATTAATTTTTTTATTATCTAAAATAGCAAAGTGGCTAGGGAATAGATTTGAAACATAAATAAAAAGTAGGAAAAAGTAGCTTTTTGTTTTAGGGAATAATTTTTAAAAATAAGTTTTTTTTTTCTTTTTCTTCCTCACCACTTATCGCCCCCCACTGTCGTCCCTAGCCGCCTGCTACTCGCCGTCATCACCATTGCCTGTCGCCACCTCCGTCTGTTGTCGTCATCCCTTGCTTGGTTGACGGCATGGGAGAATAAGAAAAGAAAAAAAAGAAAGAAATATTAAAAATTATTAAAAAAATTAAAAGAAATTCTACATTATAAAGAAAATTTGAGATCGTATCAAATGTATTTCGTTCTTTTTTTCATTCCGAGAATAGAAATTTTATGCAATTTCCAAATGCGTTCTTTTACTGAGAAATTGTTTCGGAAAATAGAAATAGAAAAATATTATTTCTCGGAATAGAAGTGTTACCAAACAGACCCTTACATTCTCGATTCTAATGTCTTTATTTATTCATTGATGCACCGTTACTGGCTTTTGGCCTTGCGACATTGATTTTGAGTGTCGTCTTCCTGTTGTAAAAAAGCATCAAGTATCGCAATTTTTTAGCTATTAGAAGACAAGTGATGATCCTTTTCCTATTCGCTTAAGTCATTCCATGATTCAATTATGTGGTTTGAAAGAATCATTTGTGCCTTTTGTTCTGCAGCCAGCAGGTGGAAAAATCTGTCGCATGACTATTTCTATAATTCCAGAACCAAAATTCAAAAAAACAGAAGAAGAGAAAATAATAAAGAAATTCAACTGACCATACTGCACTTTACTCTGGAGTCTTGAGAACGTTTTAACCTGCTACCGGTCCTTCCGGTGGCAACTTCTAAAGGCCCCCCACCTGCTCCCCCTTCTCTCCGCGGTCTCAAATCCTCCTCTTCCATTGCAGCTCCCGACCTCAATCAACGTTTCTTGCCTAAAATCCCCTTCGTTCTTCTTCGAGCCGTGGGAGATTTCTTCGAGTCGCGTTGCATTTCACTCCTTTTTGGGCGTCTCCGAGCCCTGGTCATGTCAAGTTCCTCGCTTTCGCTGGTGAGGTGCGGACCCTGCGCTCTGATTTTGCTTTGTTATTGCTCGATTCGTGCCGCCGTTTCTCTTTTGGGTATGGCTTGATTGCCGTTCCGGTGGGGGGAGGGGTATGATCTTTCGATGCTAATCTTTATCCAACTGTTCGGGACGGACTTGATTCGCGCAGTTATGACCCGCCGGTTGCTGTTGAATTCGACTGAGAATCTGCCCGGCCGTGCTTTTGATCTCGTCTGGTTCTAGATGCATCGCTCTGAATCGCTAAACTTTAGTGTATGTTTTGATTGAAGAGGTTGAAATCGCCGGGTCGTCTTTAGGCGCTGCCGTGGCTCGCTGTTTTGAAAATTAGAGCTAAGCTAAGCTCCACCATGTTGTGGGACATTTTTCATCCTAGTTTCGATTGCGGTGTCGCTAATTACAGTTTTCATCGCCTGCTTAGTACGTGGTGAAAAGTATGGATCCATATTAAGGTTACGTTTTGTCTACTGAGGGGGATAACTTTTGCAGTTTTTTTCTATGAGCTAGCCAATGTTATGTACCTGTTGTGAGGGAGCTTGTATCTTTCCATGTTAAGTGGCGTAATCTAGAAAAAAATTTCGGGGACATAATGCTAGTTTTAAAAAATTCGAATTGCTAGACAGATCCGATCACTGAATAAAGTGGAGGTATCGGGTGATCTATTGCATCGTAGATGTTTGTGTACAAGCAGTGTGTCTCCAAATGCCAAGCAACTCTTTCAAAAGCACTTGGGTTTTGTCGATATCTGAGTAACGAAAGGAAAGGGTTTTTTGGATGTTTAGATGCTAGAATCAGATTCTTTATAACCTAATGCTTGTTTTTCTCTCATCTCCTTTTAGATGTCATTGTTGAAATGTCTGGCGGAGGATCTTGGATGTTGTTTTTCAGTTTCAAGGTTCAGCCTGGCATCACTTTCAGGTGTGAAGTTATCCTGCAGAGTTTCCTAAACCTACAGTTTGATAGCTGAATCCTCTGGGTCTCAGAGGACTACATTCAAGACTGTAACTTGACGCGCCCTGTTTGATCAAATAATGGCAGATATACTTGGTTACACAGCTTGCAGACAGTTGTCCCAATTGCTCTTGTCGATCATCTTCTTTCATGGGTCTGAGTATGTCCTTGCAGTTGCCTTTCATGGAAGATCGAATGTAACTCTTAAATCTCTCCTGCTCAGCCGAAATTATCTTCTTGCAATGTTCTTTTCGCTGGTGGAATATCTTCTTGAACTTTCTTTATTTCCGGCTTTGAAAGAATGCTGGTGGATTAGCAATTTCGGCTTAGCCATGATTGTAGTTGGGGAAATCATTAGGAAGATGGCGATTATAACTGCTGGGCGGGCATTCACGCATTTGATCAAAATCTATCATGAGGATCATCACAAGCTGATAACTCACGGAATCTATCGGTTTATTCGTCATCCTGGATATTGTGGATTTTTCATCTGGTCGGTCGGGAGTCAGATAATGCTGTGCAATCCCGTGTCGACAATTGCGTTTGCAGTAGTCGTTTGGCACTTCTTCTCGACAAGAATACCATACGAAGAATTTTACCTAAGACAATTCTTCGGGCGAGAGTATGAGGAATATGCCCAAACTGTCCCTTCGGGGGTCCCATTTGTGAAGTGAGTTCTACATCTCAACGTCTCAGGAAAGAGTCGCATCCTAAATTCAGTCAATATTGTCTGATGGAGGCCCTATACAGCTGCTTGGATTGGATTGGACAATGTTGAGGCTTCTATTTGTGGGATGAAACTCTTTTGAGTGCTCCAGCTACAGATTGGATATTTATCAGTTGTGAAGCACAATTTTACAAATTATGAAATCATCTTTGTTCTGCATGTATATATCGGAAATTTTTGTGCAGACTTGACAAATTGCTACACGAAGGCTTATCACGCTTGTCCTTAGTTCTCCTATGTTATGGTTGTGGTGCACGTACAACAAGCTTTGTGTTGACTTATCAAAATGGTTTTTCTGCACGACTGACCTTTTCAACCCCTGCCCGAAGGTAGGATGGTGGAGAGTACATGTTCCAAGTTCCAAAAT
The DNA here is from genome assembly GCA_017140595.1 of Eucalyptus curtisii. NCBI lineage: Eukaryota > Viridiplantae > Streptophyta > Magnoliopsida > Myrtales > Myrtaceae > Eucalyptus > Eucalyptus curtisii. Next base: position 33,706,116 of record CM029500.1, read on the forward strand.
TGAATCTTCTGTTCAAGATTTTGTTTCTGTCCAATGATCTTAGTTGACTCTACAATATTGCGAAGTTGTTTTATCGGTTTTCTCTTGGTTTTCTTGCTTATCTGGTGGAAGTTGCGACTCTGTGGCAAGAGTATCATGTTCGACCTACTAATCACTTAATCGGGTTCTATAATTTGCTGTCAAGGTGTTATTTCAAGTTTCCAGCTGTTGTTGTCATTCCTTTGAAAGCTCAATGTGATGCCATTTTACACTGTTTGTTAGCACGCTATTCTGGGTGTTTATATATATGACACGGCTCAGGATGAACAACTAGCCAATAGGCATGTGCTAGTGGCTTTGTGAATTACACGTTGAACTGTTTGATTTGTTTCCTGGCCTAAAGTAGCAAACATTCCATTGTTCACTGAATTTAAACTTTTGTCTCTGGCATGCACTCAGGGCATACTACTCTGTATAGATACAATTATCTAGGCTAGCAAACTTTATCATAGTTGAAGGGCAAACTTGATTCACCAGATCCATAGGTAAGCGCGGCATATCATTCTGGATTATGAAGATGAAAATTGACAATAACACAAGTCTAAACACCCTCTACCAAAAGAAAATCGGTCATGTAGATAACGATTTTGCGTGGTATGCTTGACGAAGACCAAAATACTTGTGGATGAGCTTGTCTTGGGGTGGCCAACAATCTTTGATTACTGGAGCATCTGGGAACTCCTCTAAACATGCAATTAGAAGTGGGAACCTCTCCCCATCAACCACTTTGAAGCTGCATATCTCCTCAAAGAAGAGTAAGAAAGGGATGTTACGTCTGCATCCAAATCTTAAGCAAACATGTCATCAAACTTTACGTCAGTTTAGTTTCTAGTGTACACTATTTTGGTGACTAGTTTTGAATAGACTTATCGAAGCTCGTATGATCAAATTATATGTGTAGCATCTTGGACTTCTGTTAAATGCTGTATGGTACATGATCAATTACCTTGTCATTGCCAAATTTGGGTTAAAATCACGCCATGGCCCTCGCGTAAGGATCCTGCGGGAGAAGCAGGTGTTGCTTCCATGTCTCGTCCAGGTACTGGAGAATTATCAGACTTTGAGATTGGTCTTCCGTTGTGGAGAAGCACCGGTACCTTCTTATAAACTGGGTTATACCGAAGAAGAAAGTCACTTTTGTTGTAGTTATTTTCCAGGACGGATTCGTATTTAATGCCCTTGAGCTGCAGCACCCAAACGACCCTCAAAGCAAATGCGCTTGACCATGTCTTGAATAGTTTCACTTCCTCTAACTTTTCGTCCGCTAGATCATAGGATTCGCATCAACCTCCAGAAGGACCCTGTTACACAGCAAGCCTTCTTGTACTCAAGTCATCTTGGACAGTTTATTCTTCGTCCTACCTGGTCTTGCGAAGATTCTCCTCTTGCCCGGATTGTCTGCACGGGAACCACATGGACGTCTTGCTTTTGTCCTTTGACGACTGTCTTCCTTGACTCCTCGATATTAATGTAACCTCGCGTTTATCGAGAAATGTTGCAGAGAGATCATAATTTATGAACTTGAATTCCCAATTTGTACTCGAGTACTCGGATGGATTGACTGAGGCGAAAGAGGTCAAATTTCAAAGAAGACCCACAAATTTTTCACCAGGGTGATAAAAATTCCCCCACTTTTCAAATTACCCAAAATAAATACACATGAACTTTCATTCGAGGGACAAAAGTACCCGCTGAATGTTCCGTCCATGCAGGCTAATGTGGCATGTGTCATGGCTAATGTAATATTTGACTTTTCAAAGGAGTGGTCAGACCTAGAGGGATGTAAAGGAATAGGAACCGCCTAGACCGCCTCGAATCGAACCAAACCACCCAAGAACTGATGGTTCCTTAAGGGAACCGGTCCAATTCTCGGTTATAATAAAATGGAACTGGTGGGTACTAGTTCGGTTCTTCGTTTGGGGTGTGGAACCATCCATTCAGACCAGATTAATAATATATATAATATTATTTAATTTTTAATATAAAAATGAAAAATGAAAAATCCATAAGCTACTTACTAGTTTTTATATTACGTAACTGTTTGCTTTTACCCACTTATAACAAGTTTAGTGAGTGTGCTCTCTTACTTACACACTTTCTAATATATTAATATTGTTGGTTTTTTGGCTCTACCTGGGAGTGTCTTTGGTAAGATGATTCCGTTATGTAATTTTTTATTATATATAATATAGTGCTAACATGTGAAGGTTAGTAGGACCGATTCTATGAACCCATCGGGAATCGTATAGGCTGGCAGTTTAGTTCCCGAGTGGATTTATAAAATCAACGGGTGATTCTCGATTTTAATTTTTTAGAACTAGTCTTTAGTGGGCAGTTCCTGTATTTAGGATGGGAACATGCTCACCCCAAATGAGGCCCACTTTTGTTTAAAAAAAAAAGGAAGAAAAATGAAATAAAAGGTTGAAAAGTCAAAAAGAGGAGGAAAAGAGATAAAGTGGTGCTCAGCTCTTTTAAAAGAGCCCAAAGCAGATCGGGAGAAAGAAAAGAAGAGAGAGAAAGGAAAAGAAGAAGAAGGAAGAAGAGGAAGGGGTTTGGTGTGTGCATGCCGCAGATGCCTTGCCAAGTTGACTTGACTATGTAACGTAATGCCAAGTAAGCGCTCGCACATTTCGTTTGTTCAATCCGTATAGTTTTGGATTTAGGGCTTGAAATTTGAAATTATGTGGGATTCGAGCCGTAAAGTCCGATTTTTGAATCGATGAGCTACATATATATATGGAAATGATAATTTAGGGTGTTATAAAACCGTAGTATTTTATGAAACTTGATTTGAACTTACATTTTGGCTGAAACAAAATTTCGAAGTTTCCCGCGTGTGATGAACAATGTGCATCCAGCAAATTTGGGGCCGTATTTCGTAGGTTTTCAGCTTGATTTTCGGAGGGTCAAGTTGGGATTCTAGTACGTTGAAAGGGATTTCTATTGACTATAAGTAAGTTTAGAATGTGGTTTGGTGGAGAAAGTTATGGCGTGACCAAATTTTGCTCTCCAGATTTAGGTTGCAAATGACTTAAATATACGCTTTAGGTATGTGAATTGTTGGCACATAGGAGTTGATTTGTTAATTTTTAGCGCAATATAGTTGTTTCGTAGTTGAAGTAGCATGTTACTCAATTTTAACATTATTTCTTGTTTATTTGTTAGGATTGTGAGTTTAACCATATGAGTAATGTTTATTGGTTGGTCATAGGCGACGAGATAAGTGATATTATATCTTCTTTGAATTTGTAAAACTCATGTTGTGAAAATGCTACGGATTATATATAGTATGAATTACAACTCAAAGTTGCTGGATGCACACTATTTATTACGCATGGGAAACTTCCAAATTTTATTTTGGGCAAACTGTAAACTCAAATAAAGTTTCATAAAATCCTACGGCTCCATAGCACCATAAACTATCATTTCCATATATATATTTATATATACACGTAGCTCAATGACTCAAAAATTAGGCTTCGTGGTTCAAATCTCACATAATTCCAAATTTCAACCCCTAAATCCAAAACTACTCTGATTAGACGAGCGAGAGGTGCAAGCACTTATTGGGCATTGCGTTATGTAGTCGAGAAAAGAGCATTGTTGTTGCACAAAGTGGGATTGAGTATTCATTGCCTCTTGGTTATATGAGAACAGTTTGAGAAACATATTATAAAATGTGTCGTGACAATTTACATATATGTAATTACTTTGCGATTGGTTTATGAAAATGTTTATAAATGATTTGAGAAATGGTTGAGAATTGGGGGATGATTTACTTGGTTTACATCGATTGGCTTTACTTGTATTTCGGCCTTTCTCCGCTCTATCCATCCATCCAAGCATATGAGTACAAAATGGGTCTTCAAGTTCATCAATTATGCTCTCTCTGCAGCATTTCAAGTTCATCAATTATGTTGTGAAAAGTTATTTACTTGGTTTATGGGATTGATTTATGGATTGGATTTTTGGTATTGGAGGATGGTTGTTTATGCTTAATATGACTATGAACCCGATGAAGGGTTAAAGTGTATGCATACCGGTTTAGGACATCCTTTTGGGTTGATCCAGCTACTTTGTAGGTAGAGATTTTGCCAATGTGGAATTTTGATCGCATTGTCACCGGGCATTGTGTAGTGACTACGGTTGGTATTGAACAAGAGATTGGTCGATGGATGAACCATTGATGTAGTTATTGATAGACATTAATCAACGGAATTGACAATTGATATTTGAATCGTGATGGTGGATTCAAATGTATATTTCTGACTTGTTGAATGACTCATACTTGATTTGATATGTATATTTAATGAGTTGGACTATGAGTTTTTGGTAGTGCTCTATAATTATGTGTATATATATGCAAAGTAACTTAGAAGAGATATGTACTATTTACTGAGCTTATTGTTGCTTACCCTCAATTTTCCTAACCTTTAAAGTTCTTTGGTTAGCCACTAGTAAAGCGAGAGTGCTATCAATTGGGACCTTTGTAAGTAGACATTGGGTATAGTTTGAAGTTGCGTTCTTCAAGTGGATGGACAGCCATGTCACCTCCATTCTTAATAGCTTCGGGGTGTGATAGCTAATGGCCCTAGCGTGTAACAAAGACACGTCGATTAAAGGAAAAGGACGATATGGACACCTCGGCAAAAACTAACCGTCTTTTCAATCATTAAGGAGAAGCACCAGTACCTTCTTATGAACGAGGTTATTCTGTAGAAGAAGGTCGCTTTTGTCGGAGAGATCTTCTAGGACGGAGTCTTGGTGAATACCCTTGAGATGCAGTGCCTAAACGACCCTCAAAGCGAATGGGCTCAACCATGTCTTGAACAGTTTCACCTCATGTCATTGGTTTGATCATATGTTTCACTTCAGCCTTTCAAGGGACCCTTCAACAAAACAAGCCTTCTTGTATTTCAAGTTATCTTATTCTTCGTCTTACCTGGCCTTGTGAAGATTCCCTTTTTTTCCTGATTGTCTGCATGGGAATCACATGGATGTCTCCATCTACCCCAGCCGGAAAAAAACAGACGTTAATCTTTGATACATATATGATGGGAGAATCTGGCATTCGAATCAACTCGTTTGTTCCAATTCTGATAGGTGTACCTGACATGCCATTTCCACTAGCTTTGTTTTCTTATGATCATCTTTCTGGATGCCTTGATATAAGATCAAGGTTACCTCGAGTCTATCAAGAAATGCTGCAGAGAGAGCATAATTGATGAACTTGAATACCCATTTTGTACTCATATGCTTGGATGGATGGATAGAGCGGAGAAAGGCCGAAATACAAGTAAAGCCCACAAACTTTTATCAGCATAAAAAGTTCAGTTTTCGCTTGGTTTTCTTGCTTATTCCTACGGAACTATGTGTCAAGGTTATCATGTTGGACCTATGGATCACTAAATCAAGTTCCATAATTTGCTCTGTCGAAGTGTTATTTCAATTTTCAAGCTATTGTCGTCACTCGTCACCTCTTAGAAAGTTCAGTGTGATGCCATTTTACACTTTTTGGTCAGCACGCTATTCTGTATGTTTATGTATATGACAGCTCAGGATGAACAATAAGCCAGTACCCATGTGCTAGTGGCTTCGTAAGATACACGTTGAACTGTTCAATTGTTTCATGCCCTAAACTAGCAATTATTCAATGGCAAAAGTATACCTCAAGTGCCAACACTTGGCACGGAGGGACACTTAAGTGCCGAAAGTTTAGAAATGTATACTTAAGTGCCAAAATCGGAGTACAATGGATCATTTAAGTGCCACTCCCGCAAAAATCCGACCAAATTGCTAACGTGGCAATTTTCCGACAAGGTGAGTGCAAAACGGCGTCGTTTTGCACGCCGACGTGGCGAAAAAAAAAAATGCAAAAACGACGTCGTTTTGTCTCGATGTGTAAATAATTAATTTAAAAATTAATTAAATTAAATTTAAAACTAAATTTATTTACAATATTCTAAAAATTAAAAACCCAAAATTAAAAAAAAACTTAAAATTTAAAAACAATTGGGGGGGGGGGGGGGGCAAAGCGGCGAAGGTTGAGCCCTTGCCGTTCTTGCCTCCCGCCATCACCGGGCCTTCCGTGACGGAGGGGGAGGGACCCTCGCCCCGATCCGGGCAAGGGCTCGCCGGCCCCGGCCGGGGTCGAAGACCCCGGCCCGATGCTCCCCCACCGTCGCCGGCCCTTCCCGGTGATGGTGGGGAGGCGTGAGGGCCCGCGAGCCCTCGCGGGCCCGCCGGTTGGCCAGCTCCGGCCCCGGCTAGGGCTCGGCAACCCCCCCGATGCTCCCCCACCGTCACCGGCCCTTCCGGTTGGCCGGGGCCGGCGACCCCGGCCGACCCCCCCCTCCGTCATTGGCCTTTCCGCGGCGCGGCGAGGGCTCGGCCCTCTTAGTTCGCCTCTCCCCATTTTTTTTTTTTTTTTAAAAGTTTTTTATTTTTTTATAATATGTCAAATAAATTTAGTTTTAAATTAAATTAAATTAATTTTTATATTAATTATTTACACATTAGAGACAAAACGACGTCGTTTTGGCATTTTCTCGCTATGTCGGCGTGCAAAACGACGCCGTTTTGCACTCACCTCGTCGGAAAATTGACACGTCAGCAATTTGGTCGGATTTTGGCCGGAGTGGCACTTAAGTAATTCATTTTACTCCGATTTTGGCACTTAAAGTGTACCTTTCGAAATTTTTGGTATTTAAGTGTCTCTCTATGCCAAGTTTTGGCACTCCATGTGTCCATACCTCATTATTCAACTGTTCATTGAATTCAAACCAATATTGTTTCTAGCATGCCCTCAGGTAAAACTATTATATTTACAGAAACATATTATCCAGGATAGCAAACTCTTTCTCAGTTGAAGGGAAACGATTTAAAAGATCAGTAAGCAAGCACAGCTTATCATTCTGGATTATGAAGATGAAAATTGACCGCAGCAGGAGTCTTAACACCCTTCAACAAAAGAAAATAGGTCAAGTCGATGACGATTTCGCGTGATGCAATTGACGAAGCGCAATAAACTTGGGGATGAGCTTGTCATGGGGTGGCCAACAATCTTTGATTACTGGAGCATCTGAGAACTCCTTTAACCATGCACATAAAAGTGGAAACCTCTCATAATCGACCACTTTGAGGCTGCATATTTCCTCAAAGACCCTAATTAGATTGGCCAGCCATCCAAGTGCGATGTCAAGAAATCCGATGTTGTCTCCGCTGAAGAATTTTTTCCCTCTAAGTACTTCTTCCAGCTTTTGCAGGTGCTCACTGGCCTCTGCAAGAGCTGCCTCTTGCTCTTTGCCTTCACTTAAAAAAGCAGTCCATATCGATTGCATAACCTGCAAAACAACAAACGGATTATCAAATAGATATGCCATTGGGTGCTCTGTTTCCATTCAAATCTTAAAGAAACATGTAATCAGAATTTAGATCAGTTTAGTTTTGAATATACATTATTTCACTGAGTAGTTTCTAGTAGACTTTTCAAGCTCATATGATGGATACTGTGACTCGTCAAAAAAAAAAAAAATGATGGATACTGTGTGTAATATTCTCTGACATCTCTATAACCACATAATCTGATGAAGTCAATGGACACAACTCTTTCTTGCGATGAACATATATCCATGTGCATGGTGCATGAGAGAAACAAACGCTAAACAACGTCTGATCAGTTACCTTGTCGTCACCAAATTTGGCCCAGAATCGCGCCATGGTCCTCGCATAAGGATCCCGAGGGAGAAGCGGGTGTTGCTTCCATGTCTCGTCGATGTACTCGAGAATTATCAGGGACTCTGAGATCGGTCTTCCATTGTGGAGAAGCACCGGCACCTTCTTATAAACCAGGTTATACCGACGAACAAGGTCGCTTTTCTCGGAGACATCTTCCAGGACAGATTCGTATTGAATGCCCTTGAGCTGCAGTGCCCAAACGACCCTCAAGGAATAAGGGCTCGACCATGTCCTGAACAGTTTCACCTCCTCCGCCATATGGCTGATCTGATCAAATGATCCACTTCAACCTTGGAAGTGACCCTTTAACAAAACAAGCCTTCTTACACTTGACTCATCTTTGACAGAAGCTTATTCTTGGTCTTACCTGGGCTTGCGGCGATTCTCTTCATTTCCTGATTGTCTACATGGGGACCAAATGGATGTCTAGCACTATCTTTCCGGATGCCTTGACATTATATTAATGTGATCTTGAATTTATCGAGAAATGTTGCAGAAAGATCATATTTTTGAACTTGAAGACCCGTTTGTACTCATTACTTGGATGAATTGATAGAGACGAAAAGGGCCGTATTCCAAAAAAAAAAAATATTCACGGCTTATCGAATGTGCCGAAGTATTCATAAACTTTTAGTTGACAAAAATATTCACCATTAATTTTTCAGTCCATGTAAACTAATGTGACATTTGACGTGGCTAACGAGGCTAATGTGTAAAAAAAAAGGCACATCAGCAAAAGCTAAAAGACAATACGGACGATTCAGCAAAATCCACACCTCATCGTTTCCAATTGATCTGGATTATGACTCATTCGCTTCGCATTTCAGGAGAAAAGAGAGGCAGGCTTTCGGCCCTTGTGATCTAGACTCATCTTCTTCACCCTTCAATGTGATGATTTTTATGCTCCATGTCGGATCGTTTGAAAAGTCAAGGACAATTTATCGTACAACCAAAAGTTAGGTTTTTTTTTTTTGGAAATTTGACTGACCTAAAAAATGGGGAAAAAAGGGAATACAAAGATTTTTTGCAGCGAAACCTTGGCCGCTCTATTCCCTTTTACTTTACCAATAGCTCAAAGCAATCATAATGGTCAGGTTTTCAAATGGAACCGAGGGTCATTACCGGATGAGCAGTGCTGATCCGCTTTTTGGTTTTGTAAAAATCATGTCTTAGAAATAACAGTGATTCGAGAGATGGTTTGATAAACATTTGATAAACATTTCTAGAAAGATTGTGTGTACTACTTTGTGAATTTGATTTATAAGATATTTTCTAAAAAGATTTGAAAGAGAATTCTGACCCATGAACTAACTTGTGAAAGAAGATATGTTTTGAGGAAAATTCCAAATAAAGACTTGAAGTTGGACCAATTTTCTCAAATAAGGATTTGAAATGAACTTTGTATTAGATAAAAACCTAAAGTGGACCCATTGTTTCAAATAAGGACCCAAAATGGTTGAATCAATGCTTGCTGGTCAATCAAATATTTGCCAACTATCAAGCATGTGACATTTCCGATGACCGGAGTATGGGCAATTTTGTCCAAAAAAAATATAGGGAAAATTAACAAATCCTAAAATAGAAACAAAAAAACCCTAGGTTTTCTACGGTCTCTCCGTTCCTTGTACCTATCCTCTGCGCAAAGTCAAAGACCGAAGTTCTCCCCATTCCTTGTACCCATTCTCCGCAAAGTCGAAGACTCAAATTCTCTGTCGGTTGAGGCACAAATTCAAAAACAAGAAGAAAACCATATGCTTCTTTCTTTGTTTGCGGAGACCAAAATTCTCCGCCAATTGAGCAAGGCAAGGAGCGACGAGAATCGAGTCACGATGATGACCGGGCAACGATTTGGTCGAGGAGCAGCGGGGGAGAAGAAAGAAGAAAACGTAAGGATCTAAATGAATAACCTAAACTTAATTAATTTAGAATTTTCCTTTTTTTTTCCAATCACAAATTTCTAACAAAATTGCCCCTATTTTAATCATCGGAAAATGTCTGCCGGCAAGCTAATGTCCTCAATAGATATTAACTTGATCACTTCAGGTCTTTATTTGACACAAAATTCACTTCGAGTCCTTATTTGACACAAAGTTCACTTTAGGTCCTTATTTGAGAAAATAGATTTACTTCAGGTCTTTATTTGGAATTTTCCCTATGTTTTGGTTTGTGAAATCAATTTATGGTCAGATTTTAGATTGATTTTGTGTGAAGAATTGATTGTGGAAGGTTATATGCTTGGTTTGTGAAACCCATTATGACACAAACTGGTTATGGACTAAGTGGTATATGATGACGTGAGTCTTATCGGAGTCACATCTAAAGCCTTAAGTTGGATTTTGAGTATCATGAAATTGATTATTAATGTGTGATTTAAGATTGATTAATAGAATGGACCATTAATTTGTAATTTGAAATTAATCAATGGACTTGACTATTAATATTTAATTTGTGATTATGAATTGAAAGTGTCCTCACGTTTAAAGTTTTGTGAATAGATATAACCCACTTTTGGCATTGTCTGTATACTAAATATAATATTTAATAATAGTGAGTATCTTTGAATTGTGTAAAGCTTTGTTAAAAATATAAAACATGTTTTGACCTTGTGCATATGTTATTATTGCGGATTTGGTGAATGTGCATAGTGATTACTAGATCCGCTTTGAGTAGGTGTACTATATGTTGCTCACCCATTCCTTTTAAATCTTTTCAGGCTCCTTGCAGCCAATAGTACTAGAGCACTCGCGATAGGGAATTTTGGGAATTGAATTTTGGTATGGTTTGAGAGAGTTGTATATATGTTTGAAATGACATTTGTTGGCTTTAGTTGAGTTGAAATTGCAAATATTCTTTTGATGGATTATAAAAACTTTGATATTATTGGTTGTGTTTGAGGCGTATCATTGAGGAGGAAGAACGGCCGTGTCATTCCCCCGTTCTTGATGGATTCAGGTTGCGACATTTGTGAAGTGAGTTCTACATCTCAAGGTCTCGGGAGGAGAGTGTGGCATCTTAGATTCATTTAATATTGTCCGGTGGAGGTCTCTGTGCAGCTATTTGGATTGGATCGGACAATGTTGAGGCTTCTGTTATGTTTGATGAAACTCTTCGAGCCCTCCGGCTATAAATTGGACTATTTATCAGTTGTAAAGCATAATTTTACAGTAAGTGAAATCATGTTTGCTGAGCATCTTTGTTCTGAAAATTTTTCTGCAGACTTGACAACTTGCTGCATGAGGCTTACCGTGCTTGTCCATAGTTCTCTCTTTTGTTATGGTTGTGCTGCATTTCTGACATGCTCTGTATAGACTTATCAAAATGATTTATCCGAATAGTTGACCTTTCCACCCTTCGATGGTGGAATGGTGGAGTGGTACTTTCTGAGTTGTAAAATTAAATCTTCTCTTTCAAGATGTAGTTGCTATTCAATGATGTCAGTTCACTCTACAAAATTCGCACGTTTTATCTTGGTTTTCTTGGTCGGAGGAATTATGAACGATGTGGCAAGGTTATCATGTTCAACCTACTAATCACTAAATCAAGTTCCATAATTCACTTTTGAGGCATCATTTTGATTTTCAAGTTATCGTCGTCACTTCTTCTTTTCTTTTCCTTTTTTTGGTCGAAGCCGTCACTTCTTGGAAAGCTCAATGTGATGCCATTTTACTTTTTTGTCAGTGCACTATAATATGTGTTTGTATATATGACAGCTCAGGATAAACAAGTTGCCAGTAGCCATGTGCCAGTGGCTTTGAGAATTACACTTTGAACTGTTAGATCGTTTCCTCTCCAAGACAGCAAATGTTCCTTTGTTCACTGAATTCGAACCAGATTTGTCTCCAGCATACACTAAGAGCAAATACTTTGTATATCATCTCTGAACTATTTCATAGTTAAAGGGAAAACTGATTCAAAAGATCATTAAGCAAGCACAGCATATCATTCTCGAAAATGAAGATGAAATTTGACAGCAACGTGACTCTTAACACCCTCCAACAAAAGAAAATTGGTCAAGTTGATGACGATTTCATGCGATACACTTGACGACGAGCAATGAACCTGGGAATGAGCTTGTCATGGGGTGGCCAACTATCTTTGATCAATGGAACATCTGAGAACTCCTCCATCCATGCAAGTAGAAGTGGAAACCTCTCACCATCCACCAGTTTGAGGCTAGATATCTCCTCAAAGACCCTAATTAGATTGGCCAACCATCCAAGTGCTATGTCCAGATATCCGATGTTGTCTCCGCCAAAGAATTTCTTCCCATTAAGCTCTCCTTCCAGCTTCTGCAGGTTCTCACTTGCCTCTGCAAGAGCTGCTTCTTGCTCTTTGCCTTCACTTATAAAAGCAGTCCATAATGATGGTAGAACCTGCCCCACAAGCCAACATGTAATCACAATTTAGGTCAGTTTAGTTCCGACTATACATTATTTTGATGAGTTTTATCTAAAAGACTTTTCGATGCTCATATAATAAATACTATTTCTAACCTAGTCTCTAACTTCCTTAAGAGAAACAAATGCTAAACAGCGCATGTCAATTACCTTGTCATCGCCAAATTTGGCCCAGAATCGCGCCATGGCCCTTGCATAAGGATCCTGTGGGAGAAGCGGGTCTTGCTTCCATGTCTCCTCGATGTACTCAAGAATTATGAGGGACTCTGAGATTGATCTTCCGTTGTGGAGAAGCACTGGTACCTTCTTATAAACCGGGTTATACCGAAGAAGAAGGTCGCTTTTGTCGGAGAGATCTTCCAGGACAGATTCTTATTGAATGCCCTTGAGCCGCAGTGCCCAAGCGACCCTCAAAGGAAACGGGCTCGACCATGTCTTGAACAACTTTACCTCCTCTGCCATTTTGTTAATTTGGTCATTTGATTCACTTCAACCTCCTTTTAACAAAACCAAGCCGTCTTGTACTTTGACTCATTTCGACGTCTTACCTGGTCTTGCCAAGATTCTTTCTTTCCTCAATGCCTGCATGGGAACCACATGGATGTCTTGACATACCCCCAGCCGGACGGAACAGACATTGATCTTAAAATATATTCATCATGGAGAAGCCGTCGTTCGTTGGTTCCGATTCTGATAGGTGCACCCGACATGGAATTTCCGCCAGCTTTGTTTTCATATGACCATCTTTCCGGTTGCCCCGATGTTAGATCAAAGTGACTTTGAGTTTTATAGTGAAGTGTTGCAGAGACCAGATCATATTTTATGAACTTGAAAACCCTTTTTGTACTCATTCACTTGGGCGGATGACCCAAGGCCGAATTTCAACAAGAAAATCCACAAGCTTTCACCATCGTGAAAAAGATCACCCCACTTCTCAAATGGCTCACTTTATTACTCGCGGAATAAAAAGACCCACTGTTAAATTTTCCGTTCTAATGTGACACACGTTGCAAAAAGACGATGCCGCCACGCCAGCAAAAACCAGACGAACGTCCTTTCTCTCGAACGTCGACATGTCTGATTCCTCTCAATTCGAGATTGACGTGCTTCACGTCTCAGGTGGGAAGAAAGAGAAGGGGTTTCGGCCCTTCGTGATCTAGACTCTCCTGCTTCATGCTTTAATCTGCGATTATCTTTAATGCTTCATGTCGAGGAGTTCGGTTCGACCAAATTCACAATGGGTAATTTTGTGTTGGATAAAAGTACGCAATTTCTGAATTGTTTGATCCTACAATCGAAAGTCACAGAAGAACGGGGGGAATACAAAGATTCTTTTGCGCAAAATCTTGCCCGCTCCATCCCCTTTATTTTCCCAGTAGCTTAAGGAGATCATGATGGTCTCTGGTTGTTTCAAGTTCGATCTTAGTTTTCAAATGGCACAGAGCGTCACCTTCCCATACGTCTGCCTTTAACATGCAATCGCGAAAGCGAATGAACTGATTCAAATTTCGGCAATTTCATATAATAACTATATACAGGAGAGAATTGAGAACTGCCATAGTTAACGAACGGGGTAAAAGCTAAAGTTAGCAGTACATACACAAAACGGGGATTGCAACAATCATTGAATTTATCTGACCTATACAATAAACAATTCATGTCCTTCATGGTGGAATTGAATTCCCCATTCTTTGCTCAATATTGTTGCTCTAGCAGCATTTCCGGCCTCGAGGACCTCCAACCTGGACAGGTAGGTAACCAAGGGGTGTAAAAGGGCACTCTCAAAAGTGTTCCACACTCCCACCCATGTGAGAACCGCAATCATGAGAGAGGGAGACGACGACGCTCCCTGAATATATTAATTGTTCGCCCAAGGGTGAGGAAGAAAAACTCTACATGATGGTCGAAAGTGACATGCCCTTCCTTCCCCACTACGCAACATTTTAACACCCCGTCACATGCCGAGCCAAAGCAGGGTCTAGCATCATGCTGTGCACTAAGTAAAAGGACAAGGACGCAGAAAAACTGAAGGTAAGCACTAATATATGCCGAATATATTTTTTCAACGCAACCATCTTCCAGAAGAAGATTTATCCGATATGACAGTCCGAAAACCCTTTAATAAATAAAAAATGTCTAACAAAAAACTTATGCATGCATGTTTGCATCTGTATCTACATACTAACTACAGGTATCACCATACATGTAAATGCTCAAGGTCAAAATGCTTAAACTTATTCACCATTAAAAACTTTGAAGATTCGATATAACAAAGTGCCTTCTCGTCACCAACCAATTTTTACATTAAGTTGTATCTATCATATGCAAGTGCACAGCCATACGAACCTCACCCAATTATTACGTGATTTGTGGAAATAAGTGTCCATGGAGGATGTTAAGACCAAAGCGAGCATATAAGCAGCATGTATGGAAAAAAATCCACCCAACAATCAGAGAATCACTATGAGTTATAATTCTTCCTCCTCAAGAAACTAAGAGCAACAGCAGACCTGAATAAATACCTTCTCACTCCTGTTTAATTTGATTTTGGGGTTGAGAGAAAAATTCTTTGGCATTGTGAGCCACCTCTGCCTCCAACATGGCCTCTAACACAATGTCAGATCCTTTTACATCATCTGCCAAATATAAAGATCCACTTATTAGACACAATTTTAAACAGCATATAACCAAAACAACTCCAATGCTTCATTCTTGATTAAAAAAGTCCTCAATTTAGCCAGGAGACCAGTCAAAAACCCAATGACCAAACCTTTGACAAAGGCTTTCGCCCATTGCAGAAATTTTCCCACTGCTGCCTCCTGTACCATAGAAAATCATACAATGATAGAACCTAAGAGATGGGTTACCTTTCCGATTTGGCAATAAACCGGCAGTTTCAGCTGACACGGGCAAAACGGTAGGAATACCAGATTCATCATCAAGTCCGTCTGCCTCAGTATTGCTTTGTGGTGAACCAGACCTAATCACTGGTGATTCAGCCAACTTTGCATATTTGATTGCCTGGCTATGCATATTAGTTAGGTTGGATCCAGTGGTACCACAACCCTACCAAAAGTTTTAACATTTCATGGTCAATTCAACTCTGTGATCTTAACAGATGAAAACAATAATATTGACAGACAAAACCTTTGTGAAGTTAGTTATCTGTGCATCTCCTTCTGTAGGTGCTTCAGGCAATTTGTCGCCTATATACCACAAGAGAAAACATGAGAATCAGAGATGCTTTATAGTTATAACAACCATCTTTCAGCAAACAATCATCAATAATTACTGCTGCCAACAGAGGTGTTATTTGGATCGTCCACCAGCCTTCGAGTAAACGGGCCAGGATTTATGAAAGTTATGCTTCTGATTTCATGGCGTATGACTTCCAACTGGGCCATCGTGTCCTGTAGCTCCTTGTGCACCTGATTGTCCAAGTAAAGTTGTGAGCTAGTGAAAACCATCCTAGCCTAAGTAACAGCCCAACTATTTGACCAATGACAATCTGACATCTTTCACAATGGTGTTTTCTCAGCGATATATTTATTTTTCACAAGTACCAGTTTATGTGCTCGGAGCTAAACCAGACGCCTCAATTCAAATTTTATAACTCGACCATGCACTGCTCACATCAACAGATTGTAACTCCTAGTTTTTCGCACAATGTACATTGCCACTCTTCCAAATCTTCATCTCAACATGGATTAACAATCTCTACCTTATCAAACCTCCCTATGACTACATTGCAGATGAGAAAAATTGAATGTCTAGCTAGTGAACCCTTAGTTTGATACTAAATTTCAATGGGACGAGTGCGGAGACAATCATATCAATGAGGAAAAGGAAACAACCTGACGGGCTTGAGTCTGCTGCATGATAGAATCAAACTGCCCACGTGCTAATTGAACATACCCGATGGCTCGACCCGCCAACCGGCCCGCGGTTCTAGCTATGAAAGGAAGGTCCTTGGGTCCTGTCAACATTTCCCCATTGAAAACTCAACCCATCAAATCATCGACACAAAAGGAGAGGACGAATGCAAAAGCATTGTGCGCATATGGACGTGTAAGAGAAAAGAGAGGGAGAGAGACCAATAAGGGCAGCGGTTGCTCCAATCAAGAGGAAGAGCTCGCCATAAGAAATCCCAAACATTTCGCTGTTAATTGTTGAGGGGTCGTCAGCTTCAGCCTTTGTGATTCCGTGAATACGAACTAGTGGAAAAGAAGATGAGCCCGGTCGGTCAATTGGGAAGATGGGTTCAACCGATGGATCCTTGAAATCACTTAACTTTATCTAATCTAGGTCGATATGCTTTCAGCTTTAGACAGAAAAACAAAGTCACTCCGCGCAAAACTCTCATGGACATTTCACCGAGCAGATCATGCACAGCTAGTTATGGAGCAAAGACATGGCTATCTCAAGCTCGACTTTGCAACCCGACTCTATTTTGATCAGTACATGACGTCCACAATCAAGGCAATAAACCCAGATCCGGCAAGTCTCAATCCTAGCTAGACCCAATGCCTCGGCAGGCTGTTTTCCTCGAAAGTTAGGCTATACGTGAGATTCGCGTCTTACCTCGCCAAGATGCAAATTCCGAAGGGAATCTACCAGTCGGACCGTCTCGCAGAGAACCTGGAAGATCGTCGTTGGGGAGAAGGAAAGTCGACAATGGAGCTTTCAACGAGAATGCACCATTCCGGGCTCTCCCGATCGAAGGCAGGGGCGAACATCCGCACGGTTCACCGGACGATGAACGAGAACGAAAGCCGAGCAGGGCAGTCCAACGTGGCTGCGAGATGATTTGGTCCGGACGGCAATCCCGCGACGTTCGACCGCCTCCGAAAGATGATGACTGAAAATCGATACCTCAGCGAAATCCGCTCCGAATTTTCTTTTCTCAGCCTCCGGAAGATTTTTCTTTGCTTCTACCGCCAAACAATGCCCGGGCCTCGATAGAACCTAAGTAGCACCGACAGTACACGCGCACGATCATTTCTCAAAAAATATGTTAATAAGTTATCATTTTTATGATTATTTCAATCAAATTAATTTGAATTAAATTCATAAATAAATAAATAATTAATTAAAAAAGCCTAGAATTTTTTTTTTTGGTCGAAAGTCTATAATGAATTTACACTAAAAATATTAATCCGCCATTTATTAATATTATTTATTGTTTCAATGTGACAAATTCAACTCTATTTCAATAATTCATAAAATTTGGAGAAAAAACAAGTAATTTTTATTCTGGACTCATATGTTAGATATGTTGAAAGAGGAGAAAAAAAAACTTAAGGGTGAATTATGTATCACATGAAGTGGGAGTAAGAAGAGAAGAGAATACTAAGTTTTTCTTCTTTCTCAATTTATTATTTTTATTATTGTGCTTTTTATTTTGACCTTTCATTTATTGAATTTTTAAAATTGACGTTGATATCGGAATCACGTGTCGGAAACTCGTATGTCAGAATTCCAACTCGAGTGTCGAAGAGTGTTGGAAAAGTTGACTATATGTCGGATTTTTCGACACGTGTTGATCGAGTGTCGGACATGTGTCGAAGTGTCCGACATGACACGAAAACTCTTGGAGAGTGTTGGTACTTCATAGGATAGGACCCTAGCGCCTGGGACCAGGACCCCGACTCCCGAGCTTGGTTCGATTGAGGGCAGTTCGGGGACTTCAGTACCCGATCCCCTGCGCCCCGGTCCATCGATGCTAGGCTTGGGTCCGAGCATCGGGGATTAGGGCTTGGCCTCAATGAACTCGGGCATGGGCACCAAGGTCTCTAGTCCTAGCACCAACTGCTTATGTAGCGTAGTTGGTGTCGATATATACATTTAAAAAAAAAATTCTCTTCTTTTTTTCTTTTTTTTTTCTTTCCATTTTGCCAGTGCCAAGAGATGGTCGAAGATCGGGCATAGGAGAAGGAACCCTCATTAACCTCAATAAAGGAAAATTAAAGAAAATTAAATAATTAATTAATTATAAAAAATTGAAAATTATCTATGTTAATGCCAATTGTGTGATGTCGAACAACCGACGTCTACATTAGTGATTTATAATTAAAATTGACTGGATGGACTATACTAGTAAGTTGTCAAAAGATTTATAATTAAATTTACCGAATTAAAAAGTTTATGACTAAATGGTACAAGTACAATAAATTTTATATATATATATATATATATATATTTGTAATTTTTCCATAATGATTGCTAATGGACTTAGCTAAAAAAAAAAAAAACCATAATGGAACCTTATCAGAAATGAGAAGTTTGTAAAACATATTCTAAGGGTTAAAGGTAGCAATTGACCCGTGTACATATTTTACTTCATTTTTGTAATTGCTTTCAGTTCACTGGTAATTTGATCAAAGGCCATATGATTAATGGTATAAATGTTGATGGAGGAGATATATTTGTAATGACATATAGTTGAAATCCCATTACGTAAAATAGTACATTAAATTTATACCGTGATTGATAGCACGTGAGTTATTATACAACTGTAGTCAATCTCAAGATACATGAAGTATACATTAGTCTCATGAAATTACCAATCCAAATTAAACTGAATTATCAATTATTAAGAGATTACATTATCGACTAGTTTTGCATGAATAACTTTTATTTGTCCCTAGGGCCGTCCAAAATGCGTATGTGCATGATGTGCCAACATCTCAAAAAGGATGACATAATTGCCTCCCTTCTTTAAAATTTGCCAGTTCCAATTGCACTTTGGTGTATCTAGGATATTTCTCTCGGGGAGGATTCCAAAAGGGTGCGACAAATGCCGAGTAGGCAGGGGGAACAAGACACTCATAGGTAGGCAGGATCATGCTTCACATCAAATGCTAAAGAGTAAGTGACAAAATTGCTCATCCACGACCTAGGATTAGTTGATACCTACTAGGACAGACGGCAGCTTATTCATGGGAAGCAACCACAGTTTGCATGGACATCTTTGAATAGTTTTAGCTTTATCCTGGTTAATCCTACCCATCATAACAAGGAAGCAAAAGAGCAAAAGAGCAAAAGAACTAGAAAGAGAGACATCGATCCATGGCTGTTTCCTAGAGGATCATATGCCTTGCTGTTTGGTTCTTTTGTATTCGCATCGATGTGAAAGGCGATTCAGATCGTTCGATAGTGTATTGGATGTGTAACAGAATTAGATTTCAAGAGGAGACCGCGTACAGCACGGCATTGATGAGCGTTCTTCTAGATTTGGAACACGAAACACAATATCAGGAATACAATTACTATACCCAAGACACATACTTGGGCCAAGTTTGCTACGGCCTTGCAGCTTGCAATGCACCTCTATCACAAGATAATTGCTTTACAGGCTTATTTGGTGCTAGGAACCTGCTGGAAAATGTTTGCGTCAACAACACCGGGGCTCAGGTGCAACTTGCAGATTGTAGAATTAGGTACGAGAATTATCAATTCATTGAATAAATGAGGGATCAATTAAGGGCATGTTTGTTTGTGTTTCTCATTTCTGTTTATGAACAGACTTTTTGTTTTTTTTTTTGTTTCCGGGAACAAAAAAAGAACAGAAACGCGTTTGTTTGCGTTTTTGTTCCAAATCTGTATTTTTGTTCTTGGGAATAAAAAAGAACAGAAACACGAAACAAAAAAAAAAAGTTGTTTATTGTTTCTGGAACAACTTTTAAGAACAAATTTTCTCTTTCCACTCTTTTCTTTTCTTTTTCTTCTTCTTCTTTTCTTCTTCTTCTTTTTTCTTTGGCCGGTCGCTGGCCTTGGCCATGGCCGGTGACCTCGCCGGAGCGTCGCCGGCCCCTGGCGAGGCTCGAGCTCGCCTAGCCACCGGCGAGGCCCGGCCTCGCCGGATCTGGGCGAGCCCAAGCTCGCCGAGCCTCGCCCCACGCCGGCCGAGCCTCGCCGGGGGCTGGTGAGCCTCGCCGTGGCTGGGCGAGGCCGCCGGCCCTCGTCGGCCGGTCGCCGGCCATGGCCGAGGCCGACGATCGGCCAAAAGAAGAAAAAAAGAAAAAAGAAAGAAAAAAAAAAAAAAAAAGACAAAAATATTAAAAAATTAAAAGAAACAAAAAAAAAGAACACAAATTTAACAAACGTGTTTTCGTTTTTTTTATTTATTTTTGGAACAAGTTTACCAAATGTGTTTTTCTGGTCAAAAATTGTTCCCCGGAACATAAATATTTTTTTCTATTTATGTTCTCCAGAATAAAAAAAGAACAGAAACACAAACGAACGCACCCTAAGACATGAGAGTGTATTGGATGGTCGTTTGTTGTATTGCTCAGCTCGTGTCTTGTGAGAGTGTTGGAGCTCATTACCTAAGTGGGAATGTGGAATCTTGGGGAAAAGCTTTCCCAAGTTCACTTCAGTGTCTAAATAAACACAAGCTTATGTTTCTCATAGTTTTATGGGATATGTTCAGCAGAAGTTCTAAAAATTGTCAAGAAAGTGTAATTGAGTCCTAAAACTTACAAAAAGTGCAATAAGTCCTAAAACTTGTCAAGTTGGTTCAATTGAGTCCTAAAGTTAACACCGTTAGCCTTTTCCGTTAAAAATGCGACGTGGCATTTTAAATAATTTTTTATTTTCCACATGAATTTTTTAAGATTATTTTTTATTCATTTAAAAAAATAGATTTAAAAACTAAAAAATTAGATTTATTCATTTTATCATATTTTCAGCAAAAACAAAAATGAAAAGTTAAAAAATTTATTTTTAAAAATTGTTTTAAAAAAAATCAGGCCCCTCTCTCTTGCCGCCGCCGCGCCCATCGCCGAAGCTAGCCTTGGGCGGGGGTGGCCGGCCCTCGCCGGCCCCGGGCGAGGGCCGACGAGGCCTTGCCTAGGGTGGGCGACGGTCGCCGACCCCCGTGAGGGCCGCGAAGACTCGCCCGGGCGGGTGACGGCCGCCGGCCACTCGCGGGGCCAGTGTGCCTAGATCTGGGCGTCCTCGCCCGACCTGGCGGGGGTGGTCGGCCCTCACTTGGGGTCGGCCGCCTAGGGCCGGCGACCGTCCCCAGTCCCTCCAGCGACCATCGCCGGCCCCTTCGGCGATGGGCGGCGGCGGAAGTCCACCGATGCCCTTTTTTTTTTTTTAACAGTTTTTTTAAAATAAATTTAGATTTTCCTTTTTAGTTTTTAATCTAATTTTTAAAGATTTTGAATAAAAATAATTTAAAAAAGCCATTTGAAAAATAAAAAATTCATTTCAAATATGACATCGGCGCCACGTTAGCAAATTCCGTTAGTAAATCGACGGTGTTAACTTTAGGACTCAATTGAACCAATTTGACAAGTTTTAGGACTTGATTGCACTTTGTATAAGTTTTAAAACTCAAATGCACTTTCTTGACAAGTTTTAGGACTTCCGCTGAACATATCCCTAGTTTTATTGTATAAGACCGTTTGCAACATCATAATAAAGTGTTTTATGTTGAGAAATGATTCGAGCTAATTAAGTGTTCATTTGTTTGAAGGAAAACTTCAATAAATTGTATTCGGACTCTCCACCGTTTTGATAATGGGAAATTAATCAATCTGGGAAAAACATTTTTCTTAGACTGAAAAGAACAAGCTAAGATTGGGGGAAAAGGACTTCCCCTTTTAGTAAGAAGAAAATCATTTTGCTTCAACCACCAAATAAATGGAAACTAATTAATTCCCTTGAAAATGATTTTCACGACCAAAGCCATCATGAGTATTTGGAATATAAAAGTGGAAGAGAATAAAAACGGAGAGAAATCATAGCAAAATAGATTATACAAACGACAATTTGGACACTCAATTCTGTTAAGGAAAATCAGCAGGTTATGAGACACGTATTTATACATTTCGTCAATAAACAACGATAAATATCCAATCGATTTGAGCAATGACAGGCTATAATAAAGCTTTAATGAGCCAAGTTTACATAGGATTATCATATCGTAACTTTCGGATCAAGCATAAAAAGAAACATGAATGCGTAACAATACAATAATCCAATACCGTGAGGTTAAACAATGAATGGAATGGCTATTGGACTCTATTTTTTATGAACGTGCATTATTATGTCACTTACGCATTTCATCAAACAGGCAGAATGAATTTCAGCCAATGAACTTGTATGAAAGATTAAAATAATGATTCACTTCAGATCGCAACTTTCGAACGACTCCGAAGTCGTCAAGACTTTGACAGGTCTACTCAAAATACTTTTTCTCAGTCGTTTGGCTTATATAAAATGGCTCGAATTGTTACTTTCTAGGACCGCGGAGCAAACATGAATGGACCGCACCACGCGTTCATATGGAACAGATCGAGTTGCTAATTTCGGAATTTACTACATGATGTAATGCACTTATTATCTCGAATCGAAGAGGGTCCAAGATCCGGTTCTTTCATGTGACAAAGGCTCGTCACAATGGAGCAAGCACTAAACAGGACGGGAACAGGGGAAGACGAAGGATTAATGGAGCAAGGCTATAATGCATACAGATTGCGGACAGAGGTATGCACTATGCAATATGCATATTGTCTTCTCCTTTTTGTTCACTTCACAAGCCCCAGGTTGAGAATTCCCCAGGAAGTGTTAGGCCAGGACCTCTCTCTGGCCTTCATGAGCAAGACCCTGGCCCAGGCCACCCACCCTTCCCAGGACGTCCTCTTGTCCCAGGGACTCCCCCATTCCAGCAGCAGCCGCAGCCCGGCCTCGGCCGCCCTCTCCGCCTCCTCGTACCGCCCTTGCCCAAGGCACAGCTGCCCCAGCACCACCCTCGGCTCCCCGACGAACGGGTTCTTCTCGATGCTCTCCCTCAGCCTCCGCTCCACCGCGTCGTAATGCTCCGGCCCTCCCGACTCGCTCACCTCGCACACGGCTTCCCAGTACTTGTCCCTCGCCTCGATCTGGTCCCTCGCGCCGAGCACCCGCGTGCAGGACTCGAACACCGGCGGCACCACGAGCTCTAAGTCCTCGTCCCGCTCTTCCGACGGCGGCTCGGAGACTCCGTTGCTCTTGCTCTTATTCTTCTCGAGCATGAAGATCTCCTCCTCTCTCACCACGAGCATGTACACCGCTCCCATCCTCGATATCGAGTTCATCCAGAGCCCGGGCTTCACGTTCCCGGGCCACAGTGCCCAAAAATTGTTCCCAGTGAATTCCAACCGCCCGTCGCTGTTCTCGAACAGCATGTCCTGGAAAGTAAACTGTGTCAATTTCTCACCACAGCAAGACTCATACCAGATCAAATTAAGAGCAGTAGTAATGAAAAACCGGTCCGAATACTATGACACCACATCCGTTACCTGAAATCCAAAGAGCTGGTCGCTGAAATCGGCCATGGTCATCATCAAGAAAACCGCTATCACCCTCCTCGAAACGAGCAGGTCCTCTCCGGTCTTTATGTGCTTCACCGTTAACCCCTCGGCGGGCAACAGCGACTGGACCTTCTTCCGCCACGCCTCGTCGCCTCTGAACACCCCCTTCTCCCTGGCGTTCCGGAGGGACGCCTCCGAGAGCTTCAGGTGCTCGACGAGCTCCGCGTCGTCGTAGCGGAACAGCAGGTCGTCGTGGATGATGGGCTGCCTCGGGACGACGCAGAAGAGGTGGATCAGGCGCTCCGCGGCGTCCCCGACGTGGCCGCGGACGACGTCGCGGCCGGTGTTGGGGTCGAAGATGGCCAGGTTGACGTAGGAGTTGGAGTAGGCGGAGTGGAAGAGGCCGCAGAGGCAGACGGCGTCGGGGGCCCGCCAGAGGCGGAGGATGCGGTAGATGTCGACGAGGTGCTCGAGGAAGCTGCCGTGCTTGTGCCAGCACTCCCCGGCGCCGACCGAGCGGAGCGTGGCGACGAGGGAGGGGAGGCGCGGGTCGACGGCCTCGAGCTCGCCGCGCAGGAAGGGCCGCGCGGCGTCGAGGAGGGCTTGGAGGTCGGTGGCGCCGGCGGCGGCAGGAGGAGGGAGAGATTGAGGCGGCGGCGCTGTAGACGGCATCGTCGGCTTTGCTGCAGAGAGAGAAGGAGAGACGACGGGGCTCAAGATAAATTTGTTTTGTTGTGGGAGATGAGTGAGTCCGTCGAAGGAGATAAGGCTCTCTCGTGACGTGGAATTTGCGGAGATTTGGATAAGAATGATTTGAAAAAATTACTTAAGAAGTCTTAAACTTATCCCATATCGATTTATTTTTAAACTTTTCAATTGTACAAACTCAATTATAAACCTTTTACTGATTTGTCAATATAAAATTCCCGATCAAATTTGATTGGAAAACATTAATACGATGATCTAAATAGCATTAACTGTTGTATGTGACGATGTGGTCATTATTAACGTATATAATTTTTAGTTTCTTTTAATTTTTTTTTTCCTTTCCTCCTTGTCTGGAGAGGGCTAGGCGAGGGTAGCCGCTGACAAGGGCTTGCAAGTTGCAATAAAGGAAAAAAAATGGAATAGAAAAATAAATAGATAGATAATTTAAAATTGAAAAAAAGTTCATTTTTTACACACACAAAAATTGCAAAAATTATCCACGTTTACACTGTCAAATGCATGTATGGCGGTCGGTGTTTACATCAATAATTCCTGTAAAAATTGACTGAATAGACAATATTAGCAAATTATTTAAAATTTTAGGAATAAATTGATCATATTAAAAGGTTTAGGACTGAATTGGTATAAATAAAATAAATTTATGACTTTTTTAATAAATTTTCTGTAATGATTGCTAATGAACTTGGCTAAGAAAAAAAAACCATAATGGGATTCTTATAAAAAAAAATGAAGAGTTTGTAAAATAGTATTTGAAGGGTTAAGATAGTGAGTGACGCGTGTACATATTTTACTTCATTTCCGTCACTACTTTGAATTCACTGGTAATTTGCTCAAAGCGATATGGTTATTACTATATTACAAGTATGAATGTTGATGGAGGAGATATATTTGTCATGACATATTGTTGACAATCCAACTACATAAAATACTACATTTTGAATCTATCCTGGGATTAATAGCATGAGCATTATTATGCAAGCACAAGTAATCTCAAGATACATGAAGAATTGATTAGCCTCATGAAATTACCCATATAAGTTAGAATAATTTCTCAATTATTGCGAGATTAAATTATCAGCTAATTCTGCATAATTAACTTTTATTTGTCACACTTCCGTCCAAAATGCACATGATGTGCCCACATCTCAAAAGGGATGACATAATGGCCTCCCTACTTCAAAATTTGCCAGTTCCAATTGCACTTTGGTGCGTCTAGGATATTCCTTTGGGGGACGATTCCTGAAGGACGGCATTTGGGAACAAGACAAGTACAGGTAGGTAGGATCACATGCATCATAAGATGCTATCGGCTTCATATTCGTGTACGCATTTTAAACCATATATCGTATCGGGGACGTCGCCCAATCAGTTCTAAACCTATTATATATGTACCAATTTAGTTATGAACTTTATAATTTTGCAGAGTTAATGATAAATATTTAAGCGATATTCCAATGTAATACTTATGACAAATCTTTATTGGAAATAGCTGACTTATGTAGCGATGTCATTTATGATAATTGAAGATAACTAAATTGCCACGTTAGTGGCTTTGGGCAGAAATTAGTCACAAAGATTATATTAACATTTTAATCAAAAGTTTAAGATTAAATTGACGGGACTTTACGGGGACTTTTTCGAATGTGAGATGCGATGTAATAATAGTGATGCGGCAATAATGCTGAAGTTATTGAAGCCTTCGTGAGATTTGCTCTTTGGAGTCATTGTAAGACGTGGAATGCACTATCCATGAAAGCTCGGTTTGCGGCTGGCATGGATGCAGTACAAGCACGAGTGGGAAAAGCAATATAAGTGGAGAGTTGTGGGGAAGAGTGACGAGGTACGGGGTAGGGATTGCGGACGAATCCCGAGCTCGACGAGCACGAATTCGACACTGCTTTCCCTTCGCTTGTCTACATCATGGCTTCACCATCGTTTGCGTTTTCGGCGTGCCAATCGAGATGGCACCCACTTCAATTCAACATATGCGCTTTGTGGACCACCTCTTGAGATACTCCCCGGTTGGGGTGAGGCATGTGAACCTCCAAGAAACCTATCTACGCGGTGATTTTTATTTTTTTTGTTGGTTTGTGTGCATTGCCTCGGTCAAGTGCCTCGGCTAGCACCATCGCCGCCGCTTGACCTCGCAATCTTTGAAGAGCATGCCATCGGCCCTGTATGGCCCTATTTGGTTGTCAAAGATTTAGAATCTTTATTTCGCTCTAAAGTCCATTGCCAAAACGAAGGTGTTTTTGTTTGTTTTTTGCGCGAATTTGCGAATGCAAGACGTGCGATCTCCAGTGGCTCTAGCGCTAGCGTCATTCTAAGGTTCTTTGGGAAGTTGCATCTTCGAATGCAAGTTCGGTCTTGTTCATCTTCTTCGCGGTACTATTCATCTTCTTCGGAGAGACGAACGGAGGCCAACGACCGCCGGCCAAGGAGAGGCCCGCACCGACGACCGTCGCTTGAGGTGTCACCGACCCTGGCGATCTCTGCCTGGGGGTTGCGGCCACTCGGCGACCGCCGCCTGAGGTCGCGCAACCTCGAGCGTCACTTGGGTCGCGTGGCCTGGTCGTTGGCCCTCAGGCGTCGTGCGACCCAGGCAACAGTCGCGCAACCTCAGGGGTTGCCTGAGGTCCGACGACCTCAGGCAGTGGTCGCTTGGGTTCGCGCGACCTAGGCGACAGAGGCTTGAGGTTGTCGGACCTCAGGCGACGCTTGGGTCATGCGACCCAAGCGACCCAGGCGACGACGCATAGGTTGCGAACCCCGGGCGTCACCGAGGTCCGCGGCAACAGCAACCATCGCCCGGGTCGCGCGAACCCAGCGACCCCGCCTGAGGTCGCCGATGGCCAGATCTGGCCACCAATGGCTACATTTAAAAAAAAAATTTAAAAACTTTTTTCATAGATAAAATTTACCAAAAATCCTTTACAAAATGTAATTTTTACCAAACGGTGTTTAAGCTAAAGTCCTTTCACAATGCATTTTAAAACTACAATTTACCAAACGCTATTTGCATTTGCACAAACCCCTTTAGCACAAAGGTATTTGCATTTTCCCAATAGCAAAGCCAAACCAAACGGGCCCTTTGTCATTCGGCCGCCTCTCTCTCTTTGCAAATCTTTTGCCCAAGGTTGGCGGGTGACTGTGGACCTTGAAAAACTCACCTACCATCGTCGAACTTGACAACCACGTATCGCGGGTAATTGGGGTTTGTCAATCTAAAAGTGTGATCATGTGAGTTCTATATAAGAAATCTAGGGATTGCATTAAGTATTGACGAGCCTAGGATCCGAGCTCCGCGCTGTACCTGGGTCTTGATCTCTCATCGATGGCAATAGTAACGTGGGGGAGAGAGATCAGAGAGATGGCTTGAGAGAGAGTACTTATTTTTTGGCTGGAGGGAACACATGCGTATAGCGGGAGAGTCTAGAGAATTGTGACACTCCTCATTTCCTTGGCTTTAATATGTGACTTAAAACCAAGCTAATGAAAAGAGACTACATGAATATAAGACACAGTCAAACCCCATACATATATATGAAATCCTTCTACATTAGGATTAAGAACCTCTTTATTTAGAGGACGAACTAACATGGATGTCTTTTATTTCACATCATTATAGATAACATATCCACACTTGAAGATCTAAAATCACTTTTAATCCATAGGAACTAATCGTGCATTCTACAAAAAAAGGTTACATTTCCCTGCATTCTTGATTCTCCAATTAAGTCACTGATTAGTGGGTGACAATTATATAAATCACCTATATGAAAATTAAATAAAAACAAATTTGTCTAATGTTTGTGTTTATAATTCATCAATCAAAAGAACAATTGAAACAATCCATCCTATTAGGGATGGAAAAGAACCTGCTCTTGATGAATTGCCCACTCTTTTTTTTCCTTTATTTGGTCAAGTGTTTGAAATGGACCGAAAGGTCCAAAGTAGCCAAAGGCAACAACATTATCGCACGCCTCCCATGGAAAAAAAGAACGATACAACAAGAAAATTCGAAAGAGACATGATGAAGCTTGCTTTTACGTATTCAGTTGTCTGCATGTACGAGAAAGGTAACATAGGTTTACCCCACCCATTAAATTATTTCACCGGAAACTACAATACGAGACCGTGCAGATTCCTCCAGCCCAAACGATGGACGTCCTCGCTCCACATAATATGCACTTAGTTAAAGCAACGTGACAAAATTGCTCCTCCAGGATCTTATACCTACTAAGGACAGACGCCGCTCAGAAACTGATAACTTGGAAGCAAGTATTCGTGGGAAGCAACGACGGTTTGCATGAACAACTTCTTTATATAGCTCTAGCTTATTAGCCTGGTTAATCCTACCCGTCATAACAAAGAAGTCAAAGAGCAAAAGAACTAGGGAGAGACATCGATCCATGGCTGTTTCGTGGAGGATCATATGTCTTGCCGTTTGGTTCTTTTGTATCCGCAAGGATGTGAAAGGTGATCCAGATGTCGGGTTGCCGTACAAGATATGTAACGGAATTAGGTAGCAGTGGGTCTATGGCAAGCAGGTGGAGAGCATTCTTAAAGATTTGGTACATAAAACTCGATATCAATTTCAAGGCTATATTTACTGAGGTCTCCACTGTATGGATATTGTCCGCTTTGGACATTAAATTCTTATGGTTTTTTTCTTTCTCAGGGCAGCTCATATTACCTTAAGAAAACACGTATGTACAGTTAGAGGGTATATTGCCTTATAAGCCAGCCCATAACTCTCTCCTTAGGAGATGTGGGACAAGAGACACGCTGCCTCCCTACGCACATTCAAGGACCGAGGCGCGAACTTACCGCCATCCCTCCTCCCCACGCACCACACCCGGGCCATCACAGTTACTACAACCATGACACATTCTCAAGCCAAGGTTACTTCGGCCTATTACAGGATGATTGCTTTGCATGCTTATTTGCTGCTAGGAACCGGCTGAAAGACGTTTGCCCCTTCAACACCGGGGCTCAGGTGCAACTTAAAGATTGTAGAATTAGATATGAGAATTATCAATTTATTGAATAAGTGAGAAATCGATTAAGACAATGAGAGGGGATCGAATTGTCGTCTGTTGTGTTGTTCAACTCGTGTCTTGTGAGGCTGTTGGAACTTGTTACCTAAGTAGGAAGATTACTAAGTGTCTGAATAAACACAAGCTTATGCTTCTTGTGGTTTTATTGTATAAGACCATTTGCAACATGATAATAAAGTGTTTTATGTTGAAAAATGATTTGAGTTGATGATATTTAATTAAGGGCTTAATATCCTAAAAAATTCTCAACTTTAAGTTTAGTCCCAATTCTACTCTAAACCTTTTTTGTCCCATCTAAAATCCCCAACTTTAGGTTCAATCCCAATATACTCGAAACTTTTTTTTTTTTTTTGTCTCATTAAAACTCATCAATTTTTACTTGGGTTTCGAATCTACCCTGTTAATCCTCTATCCAAAATTTCTCTTCACAACTAAGAGATGGAAAACTTCCAAGCATAAGTCATTTGAGCGTTCAGAGTGCGAGCACAAGAGAATGAATACTGAGTGCGAAATCAAAGATCCCCAACGAGATGGAAGAAAGACTCTATTAAACTCCGTTTGTTTCGTGAAAAAAAAATTGAAAAGTATTTTCCTAAAAATGATCGTTTGTAACGCTTAAAGTAATTAGTCCAAAAATATTTTAATATTGACAACAATTTATGTTGAAACATTTTGTGGACGATGAAAATATTTTTCGTTCATTCGTTTTTATCATCCACACAAGCAATTATTTTATGAAAAATATTTTCCTAATTATTTATTTTCAGCGAAACAAATAGCATTTTAAAATAAGAGCAATTGAAGAAGGCTAACTCTAATTGCTTTAGGTTTACCCAAATTTCAGATCCAAGATGACATTGTTTGGGCTGACGTGGATATTCATTTCCAAAAGACTTCTTGGATCTGGAAGTTAGAGAAAAACTAGAATAATGACATAGAAATGTCACCTCAATAAGAGTGATTGTGGACTAAGTGTAACGGCAACAAATATGGACTCAAGTAAAAGTTTATGGTTTTTTATGAGATAAAAAATGTTTAGAATAGAATTAGAACTAGACCAAAAGTTGAGGGATTTAAACGAGATGAAAAATTATCTCAAATAGAATTGAGACTAGAGTTAAAATTGAAGGTGTTTTTTAGGGTATTAGGCTTTTAATTAAGGGTGCATTTATTTGAAAGAAAACTACTTTTTCGGGAAATTAGGGATGGAAAAGAACCTGCTCTTGATGACTTGCCCTCTTCTTTTTCCCTATTATTTGGACAAGTCCTTGAAATGGAACGAACGGTCCAAAATGGGCTAAAGATAGTCTTAAGTGTCTAATTGGGTGCTTGTACGAGAAGGGTAATATAGGTTTGTCCTGCTTACTAACTAGTCGTTTGGCTGTAAGCAACCATACAAGCCGGTATAGATTCCTCTAGCGCGAACAAGAGCAAATTGCGTGAAAATACTTAAAAGCAAATTCAATGCGTGAAAATCCTTAAAAGAAAATTGTAGGAAAAGAATCGCTCTTAAATTCAATATTGGCTTATCCCTCTTATTTCAATTGTGGTCTTATGATGCATGGACTTCTATTCCTCAGTTTAGTTAGGAATTGAATCTTAGGACTCGCAATTGGTAAAAAATGCTACATAATTGTTTTACTTGATGTTTAAACAAAGATTAAGTACAGGAAAGACATATAATCAAGTCTTCGATTTGGTTGCACATGAGTAAAATATTTATCCAAATATTTTACTTAGGTTTCTATTTATGTAGTGAGTACTAAATGAAATTAACTTGCAAGTTAAAAATTTGGACCATAAGTCGTGAATTGGCGGATTTAGGAAAGCCGAGGCTAAGCCTATATTAAGCCAGCTATTGACCTCCGCATGCTTGTGCGTCGGGCTCGAGGAGGTCGCGATAGTCAGAGCCTTCAAAACGATATTTATGGTAGTAATATTACTATTGGACTCAATACTTATATTCACTTCATAAAATTCGTCCCCATCCATCGTGGTAGATGATTTCTGCAATGGCGTCTCGATTGCATAGTCCTTTCAAAAGTAAAACAAAAGATCACTACATGTTCCAGTGATTGAGCAAATGAAACAAGAACTTAAGCTCAAAAGTTCAATGCGAACCTTGATGGGAATTGATCTAAGAGGTCTCATTCCAGCAGGAGGTTGATCCCATTCACTGCATTTATTATTAAAGAAATTTTCACTAAGGATCGTTTTGATTATTTCGTCACGAAGATGAACTCAAATTCTCAGGTGTCTGGATGCATTTTCTACTTCAAAGTAGCCATACCTGCCGACATCGTCTACATGAGAAATTCCCCAGTGAAGAATCCACTTCCAGCAAGCGTACAGCCAACTGTGAGCTGCCAATTCTGCTCGTCCTTCCCCTGATCTAATCTCACAAATTTCTTCCCTTTCACCCGAACAGATACACGCACCAAACTAATAAACAACTCTCATTCTAATCGCACAAGAAATTCACTATCCAAAGGAAAAAGGAGCTCCAATACCAGACAGCATGCATTTACAACATCGAAAGGAGAACCGATCACATGCAAATTCAACACTTCCTCAGCAACTAAAGCCCGAAAAAGCACAAATCGCAACAAAGCAAACCGCGGCTCACTGTGACCGGAAACATCCTCGGCGGATCATCACAGACGCTTACTCAATCAAATGAAACTACAAAACTCACGGAGTATGCTATAGAGGCTAAAGTCCGCACCGTCTCAGTTCTCTGGAGAGGGAAGGCCTCCGTGGTCGGGAACCAAGGCCACGCAGCTAATAGCGATCGGTGGCCGGCCCAGTTAAAGGCCGGGACATTGCCTCGTGCTTCACTTGTTGTCCCAACCTGTTCATCGGCATAATATTTTAAGGGCTGTACAGGCCTTATCAAGTTAGCCAATTGCCCATTCTTGCCTAATTTTAAGCCTTCGTGACGAAAATAGGCTCGAGTATCACTAAACTCACGATCAGATCCAGTTCGTGTCACATGAATTTATTTTTTTGGAGAAATGAAGGGCATATCGCCAAGTGCTACAAGCAAGCCCGAAACCCTTATTTGAAAAGAATCCAAACCCAGCAAGGCTGTGCGATTATAATGGATAGCGATGGTAAGGCCATTGCAAGGGCCTTCCAGGGCAGTCAGAACCATGATTCCGACGACAAGGCTCGTGAAACGATTAGGTAAGTAGTGAATGGAGCTACTGTTGTGACTACAAATGAAGAGGAGGAAGAAAGTCTCGACTGCAAAGAGAACCAAAGACTTAAGTAGATGAAAGAGGAGGATGCGCCGGCACGAACTTGTGATGGGAAAGGTGTTGGTACCTCGCAGCGGACAAGATCCGTGGTGGAGGAAGAAGGCGATTATAAATTGCGAGCATGATTATGATTGAGATGTGATAATTAGGCAAGCTTTAAAGATAACGTGATAGCTAGGGAGAAATCTCACTTGATAATTAGTTCGATTGGTGGCAACGTTCTAACGCGAGAGGGAGGGAGGGAGGGAGGGGTAGTATTGCTGACAAGTTGTATAGCTCGAACGCACTGTTAGATCAAGTGAATACACTTGAGGCCGGCCTCATTCGACAGCTCATGCAAGCTAAATTCAAGTGCATTCCAAGTGCGAATCGCTAGAAAGAGAAATAATCCTAGCTTGAAATGTATCTAATTAAAAATCCTTGGAGAAAATTGTCAAAAAGTCATAAACTCGTTGCACTTTTATTAATTCGATCTTACATTTTAATTTTATTAATTGAATCATAAACGCTTTCACATTGTGTCAATTAAATTCATCGGCCAATTTTTGTGATATGGATACTAGTTATCTTATATGATATAGTTGACGTTGATATGGATAATTTTTAATAATATTTATTTTTTTATGTTTAAATTACTTTTTGAATTTTTATTTTCCTTTTTTTTTGTGCCGGCGACCCTGATCGACCGCATAAGCCTCGCTCATGGCTGGCTTCGCGTGCCTTCTTCAAGCATAGATCAGCTCCGCCTGTCTTCAAGCTTGACAGCCCCTCTTGCAAGCTAGGGTTTTTGGAACCAGAGGTGAGGAAGCTCAAATTTTCCTGACGAAGCCTATTAAGAGAAGATCGGTCTCAGAATACCTCTGTAGCAGTTTTCTCTCGCGAGTCCTAGCACCAAGGGGCGTCCCCATTAAGCTTCCAAATTTGGGCGAGGGCCACGAAGGCCTTGCCAAAGGCTTTCAGGGCCCGTTGGTCATGGGTGAGGCGGCCCTCGCCCAGTTCGGGCGAGGCTTGTACAGATCGTCGGTGATCTCATTGGCACGGAAAAATAATATAGAAAAAAAAATAAAGAAAAGATGAAAAAATAAAAATTCAAAAAATAATTAAAAATATTGAAAAATATTTAAAAGTTGTCCACATCAACGCCGTGCCATATAAGGCAGCTGAAATCCACGTTATAGATTTCTAGTCAAAATCAGCCAGATTGACATAATAGATATAATGTGAAAATATATAGGACTCACTTGATAAAATTAAAAAAATTATGATTGAAAAGAAGTGAATGGCATGGGTTACATAATCATCAGGAAAAGTGCCAAAAAAGTCCTAAACCTTTTGTCTTTGTGCCGATTTAGTCCTAAACTTTTTTGGCGCCGATTTAGCTTTAAACATTTTACGTTGTGCCAATTCAGTCATTTCTAGCCAATTTTGGCCAGATTTTGCTAACTGGACGTCGGCCGGCTGACGTGGCTTGATCGGCGCTGACGTTGACAACTTTTTATAATATTTTAATATTTTTGAATTTTTTTCTTTATTTTTTATTTTTTTATTCTTTTTTTTTTTTTCTTTTTTTTTCTTCTCCTCTTCTTCCTCCAACCGGTCGCGACCTTGGCGATCGGCCGAGGCGCGGTCGGTCGTTGGACCTCGACGACCGGCCAGAGGCGACAGCCGGTGAAGTCAAGGTTGACCTTGCCAGCCACCTCGCCAGTGGCCGCAAGGGCGGCCTTGCACTGGGCAGCGAGGGCGAGCCCCGCAGCTCGGCGCGAGGAGGCGGCCTTGTGTTGAGCTGGCGGGGCTCGCCCTTGCCGGCCTTGCGTTGAGCTGGCCTCGCGTTGAGCTGGCCTCGTGCCGAGTTGGTGGGGCTCGCCCTCACCGGCCATGGGCGAGGCTCGACCCTCGCCGATCCGGCAAGGGCGAGCCTTACTTCCCGGGCCTCGAGGGCGGCCTCGTGTCGAGCGGGCGAGGCTCACCCTCACCACCCGGTGCGAGGCCACTCTCGCGGCCACGGGCGAGGTCGACCTCAACCTCGTCGGCCATCGCCTCTAGCCAATCACCGAGGTCCGGTGACTGCGGAGGAAGAAGAGGAGAAGAAAAAAATTCAAAAAAAATTCAAAAAAATTAATATATTATTAAAAGTTGTACACGTCAACGTCGATCATGCCACGTCAGCCGGATGGCGTCCAGTCAGCAAAATCCGGCCAAAATTGGCCGAAAAGAGCTGAATTGGCAAAACGTAAAAATGTTTAGGACTAAATCGGCACCAAAAAAAGGTGTATGACTAAATTGGCACAAAGACAAAATGTTTAGAACTTTTTTGGCACTTTTCCCATGATCATCCATGTCTTCCTTCTTGAAATAGATGTAAATTGAGAAAAGGAAAAAAAGAAAGAAAGAAAGAAAGAAAGAAAGAAAGAAAAGGAAAAATCGCGGCATCATTATCTGCTTTGTTTTGGGTGGACGAACCTTTCTTGGACATATCTAATGGAAATTACGCTTTTTCGTTATAGAGAAAATCGTCCTGTTACTTGACAAACAAAAGAACAGAAATATATATATTTATTATTAGCATGTCATCATATGTTGGTTTTTGGTCATTCATAGTTTGCTAAATGGACGAAGAACAAAGATAAAGGATCCCAAGTAGGAAAAAGAGAAAAAAGTTTGCAAGAAGAACATTCGATTTATTTCGTATAAGATGAATGATTTGAACATTTTGTTAAAAATGATTGATTGTATCGCTTACAAAAATGAACCAATTAAAAATATTCATGTCGTCTACAAAAATATTTAGACATAATTGTTATCGATAAATAATATATTTTTCATTGACCAATTATTTTTAGTTATACAAATTTTTAAAAAATATATCCAAATTATTCATTTTTGTAACACAAATGGAGCCAATAGAAGGGCTAGATGAGTGGAAAATAAATAGGAAAGAAAGAATATATTTTTTTTATACTGAGGGATATGCTTTATTTTTCCTTTCAATATTTCCAATTCCATTACAAATATGGATAATTAGAAGGAAAAATGCTAAAATACTCAAAATAAACTATGCAGCTAATTTCGACCAAAAATAAAATTATGTAGCTAATTGATGACTTTTTCTTATACTGCATTATTATCAAATCTCTCTCTCTCGATCTCTCGATTGGTCATTCCATAGAATCCCATTGTTTCATTTGAAATTTTCTATTAGCGGGGAGTGTTGAGGCGAATTTTAATCTTAAGTCGTTGCCCTTACGTTTTTCATCAAGTCAGGGAGATATTCGACCATTCCTGTTTATTTTACATGACTCCCATCTCTACATCCATTAATATTCCATTCAAAATCGCCCTTAGTAGTACAGCATTTATTCGTCTTTGCTTCAGTTTAAGCAACTAATTTTTAAAGTCAGGGAGGTTTTCAACCACTCCAGTTGAATCTGCAACGAAACACCAGGACTGTTCAGACAGCCATTTTGTTTAAGCATTAGATGTTTCCACTGGAGGACTTATTCAAAATCAAATATCCCCTCTGCGATTACACCCAAAACAAGAAAAAGAAAACTATACCACCACTCTAAGCACACGCAAATCCATTCTTCACCCATCTAATAAACCACATTCAAATACCAATTTGCAAAAACACAAAAGGCCAGACTTTAAGCTTCAAGAACAGCAAGGGCCGAAAAAAACTCTATATAACCTAGTGGGATCGAACTCAGCACGAAGAGCCATCCTCAGCTCATTCCCGCTGACCAACACCGCCCCGCAACCCAACCCTCTCAAATGCTCCAAAATCTTCAAGTTATTGTTCGCTTGGATCGCGCCCTCCAAACCCTCCAACGCGTCCTTATAAGCCTCCACATTCCTCGAGATCTGCCTCTTGGTGCACAGGGAAAATGGCCTCCTCTCGACGCCGTCCATAACGTCCTGGACCTTGACGTCCTTGCAGTAGAGGAACCCATCCGGGACTTGGAGAAGCAGTGCTTGAACGCCGTCGCTTTTTGGTCCACGGCCAGGTTCTGGGAGACGGCGGCTCGCAGCTGGAGGCGCTTCAGGGTCCAGCGGCGGCGTTGAGGGGCACGCGGGTTCTGGCTTGTGAGTTTTGCGATGCATCCTTGCATGGAAAGCTGACAACTGATCAAAATAAATTCCCTTCTTTTTCTTTTTTTTTTTTTTTTCAAGTAAATGGAGGCAAATGATCACAAATGGAGAGCCTACGGCGTTGACGGGTTCATTACCCCGTGTGCTTCCTGTCTGTCGCCTCCATCGGGCCCGTCGCCGCAACCTGCAAGCCCATGTACACTCTGTCCGAGCTGTCCAAGCAGGTCAACGACTGTAACCCCAAGCTGGTGATCACCCTGCCCGAGCTCTACGTTAAGGTCAGAAGATTCGAATTGCCCATGATTTTCCACGGCTCTCTGCGGCCTGAGAAATCCGGCAATTCCAGGATCTGAAATTGGCGGAGCCGAAATCCGATTTGCCGCCGAGTTGCGTGGTTCAGGATGACATTGCGGCGCTTTTGTACTCGTCGGGCATGACAGGGACGAGCGAAGGCGTGATCTTGACGCATAGGAGCTTCATTTCGACCTCTGTGATGTACAAGGAGGCCAAGAATGTGCTCTCGGCCTTCTTACCGATGTACCTGGGGCGGGTTCAAGCACTGCGCCTCCAAGTCCCGGGATGGGTTCCTCTACTGCGAGGACGTCAAGGTCCAGGACGTCGTGGACGGCGTCGAGAGGAGGCCATTTTACCTGTGCACCAAGAGGCAGATCTCGAGGAATGTGGAGGCTTATAAGGACGCGTTGGAGGGTTTGGAGGGCGCGGTGCGCGATCAAAGCGAACGATAACTTGAAGATTTTGGAGCACTTGAGAGGGTTGGGTCGCGGGGCGGTGTTGGTCAGCGGGAATGAGCTGAGGATGGCTCTTCGTGCTGGGTTCGATCCCACTAGGTTATATAGAGTTTTTGGGTCCTTGCTGTTTGAAAAATTCCTCCGGTGGAAACATCCAATGCTTAAACAAAATGGCTGTCTGAAGAGTGTTCCGTTGCCGACTCAACCGGAGTGGTTGAACAACTCTTGGTTAAATACCTAAGAGTTAGTTGCTTAAACTTAAAGCAAAGACACAAAAATGCCATGTAAATGCCATATCGCTAATGGTGATTTTGGATGGAGTGTTAATGGATGCAAATATGGGACTCATGTAAAAGTTAGTGAGTTTTTTATAAGGAAAATAGTTAAAAAGTTTTAAACTTATTGCACATTTGCCATTACTACACTAATGTGGATAATTTTTTATAATATTTTAACAATTTTCTGATTTTTTATTTATTTTTTCTGTTTTCTTCTCTTTTCCTTCTTTTTTCTTTTTTTTTTTTTCTCTTTTTCCTTGTTCCTTTTCCCCTTTGCCGGCCACCACTGGGCCTCGTCGATAGCTGGCAGAGGTCGCCAACCTCGGGCAAGGGATGCTCGAGCCTAGATTGGGTGAGGGAAAAGTTCTCTGTAAATTATAATACTTATACTTTCTAAATGCATGAAGGTCAAGCAACGAGTCTCGCCGAGATTAAAGGTCTTAATTCTTGAATTTTTTTTAACTTTGACCATTGGGAAAATTCATGTCAACAACTTATATTAAAAATTCTAATTATAGGATAGTATAGGTTACCTTATGAAATATAATTTAAGCTAAATCATATAAAGCACGGAACATTTCTAATATGCCAATTCATTTGAAAAGATTAAGCTAAATCATTCCTTACTTCAGCTACTCAAATATATGCATGCACGAATGTGCGAGCGGCAAGCGTGTGTGTACTGCTGCGGGCATTCGTGCATCTATCTTTGGAGCACCTAAATTTATTGTCACGCCCTATATAGATAATATTCACCGTGAACATCATCTATATTAAACTCAGAAAAGAAAAATCACATATGCTAATTTTTTATTCAGATAATATTTGATTATCTAGGGTTTGCGACCCTTGCTCTGATACCATTAGTAGAATGTGCAACTTTACTACGATACCATCCATAAGGTATGCGAAAGCGTTATGGTGATAATATGAAAGAGTTGTACTAAGCAATTAAAAACACACTCGTTTATACTAAACTGCAGTACAAGTATAATATTCAAAATATTGTCTCACACAACTATTACAATATATTTCTATCACCACACTCAAAAGACTCAAGGTAAACTAGCTGATACAAGTATGGCACTCAACTATTTTATCTTTCCTTCTCGATCACTGAGTGACAACTTGCTCACATAGAGCAATTCTCTCTATTAGGTTGCGTTGCTTTTCTCTTTCCTGAAGCTCACCTTTTGCATCTGGTGACTTCTTCTATTCTGAGGCTCTCACCGCTGGAGGCTTCCCCCGAAGCTCACACTCGTGTGGCTTTCCCTAAAGCTCACCTTTGCTGTGGCCCTCTCTAGCGTGAGGCTCTCTGCCTGCGTGTGGCTTGAGTCCCTCTCTGGCCTGAGGCTGTTAAGCCTGAGGCTCCTTGCCTGAGGCACTTCTGGCCTGTCTTCGAATGATTCAACTCTAAGCCTTTTATATAGGCTGAGGTTTCACCGCCTTCAGCTGCCGACTTCAGTGTGAACTGGGAATTACCGCGACTTTTTCTTCTAGTCAAAATCCAAGTTGGACCTTGCTCTGCTTTTCTTCTTTCTTCAATAGCTTCTCGTTGCTTATTCATATTATTCTCCATTTTTCTTTTCTGCGGCCCCCCACCACTTTTGTTGACTTGTGTTTGCTTTTCTTTGGCCAATTACAGAAAGAGTCCAACTTCTTCAGTTTCTGCTGAGGAGTCAACATCACATGCTCCTTTTTCTTTATTTAATCCCTCTCGCTTTCATATCATCTTGGACTTATCTTTTCCAACAACCTGCGGCTTCTTGCTTTCATGTTAGGTGTTGACTCCAACAGATTTTATTTCATCGTTTTCCCAGTTCGAAAAGTACGTTTACAAAGGGAATAAAAGCATCACTAGTCTTATTTTCTTTTCAAATTATACAATCTAGTCTTTGATATTTTTTCGGCCGATTTGATTTGTAACATTCTCTTTGTTCAATTTTGTCTTTCCTTCCGAAAACGGGGTTGATGTCACCGGTGGTCCCTCCCCTTTTGAAACCTTCCCCTTCCTTCTTCTCTTTTTCGGGTTCAAAAATCTCCCCGTACTTTTTAAAATGTGCCAGAGGATTCTCTTCTCATTTACGTTCATCATGATTTGGTGGATCAAGCACAAGACCAGGGTTACGATCATTATGGTCGACATACACGAAAGGACCTAGGCTGTTATAGCCGTGCAGCTTGAAACAGGCACCTTTTCGCACGATTGCTTTCTGTGCTTTATCAGATGCTAGGTATGAAATAAAAGATGACTGCTCGTGTAGATCGGGGCTCTAGTAAAGTTGAAGAATTGCAGAGTAAGGCGGCAATCTTACTCGTTCCAGGACCGAAGGATTAAATGCAGTTCATGTGGAATGTGGGATAGTCACTGATTGTTTTGGTTATTGTATAGTTGGGTTGGTGTCGTGTATCATAAGTGAGGATGTGGGAGATCATGGCCTATATATATGTATATGGCAACCGAAATAACGATATAGATAGAATTCTCGGATTCAACCCTAATATATCAATATAAAGTGAAATAGGTTCAGTAGAATGAGATGCTAAGTTTGAGCATTGAATTAGTAAAATCAATCTCCCTCCCCCTCTCTCAATGGCATTCGAGAGAGACTAATGAGCAACAGACCATTTAACTATTTTTCTCTCCCTCCCCCCCCCCCCCCTCTCTCTCTCTCTCTCTCTCTCTCTCTCTCTCAATGGCATTTGAGAGACTTATGAGCAACAGACCATTTAACTATTTCAGAAATTAACTGAAGATAATGACAAAAAGAATGTCATCAAATACTGTGTTAGCTAGAGATTCAAGTAGCAGGGCTAATTGAACACATCAAAACGATTGGAACTGGTAGTAAATATCTTAATTACCCTATCCAATAGAAAGAATTACGATGAATTTGTCAACAAATCTAGTTCCTAGACAAAATCTTGACATGGAGATTGTTGAATAGCCTTCAGATTTAATGCAACTTCAACAAAAGCCTTCTTTCTGTCCAATATTGTTGGAGAACGATATTTCGAGGTAGCATGCGATGACCTCATCAGAACTTCGCAGACCCATGAGTAGGAATCATATTCAGAGCCTTCAGGAGAAATGCGTATGTGAAAGCATCTTCTTGGAGCTTCTCAAATCTGCGCCACGGAACGCCCATGTAAAGTAAACCCACTACCAAATTATCTACTCACTCACTGAAGTTTAGAAAAGATACTGTCAATATCCAGAGAAACTACACCGTGCGACCTTTCATGTGTTTAATATCATGCTCGTTTTTTCAGAAAGTGAGACTAAGTCAAAATACGTATCATAATGGGTTATTGCACAGATTCTGAAATCATGTATACCTTAAAATTAAGGGGAAAAGGAACAATTTCACCAACTTACCTCCCTGACTTCGAAAAATGTCCAGCACCCATTTCACACTTGAATAATAGCATATTATCATCCGTTTTCAGATCCCTCAATTTGGCAACAAACTTCGCAGGTTCTGAGTATAAAACTCGTGGATCTGTTATACAATGACGGAACAATATTAAGTCTTACTAAAAGAAAGGAGTGATACCAATACTAGCAAATACCTGCAGAAACATTAAAACAGATTATTTGCTTCGGTGCTATGTGAAAGCCTACTAGTGGGATACGCGTAAGAATATCTTCCAAACCAATCTCTATTCAGAGGCATGAGAATCCATAGGTGCTAAAGAAGGCTCAGTGATGTCGACTTTGTGGTCAAAAAGCAAGAGCCCGGCATTTTCAATAAGGTAGATAGACTCAAGTTTGAGATTTGAGTCTAAAGTAGGTTCCCTCTCTAACTCTAAAAATAGAGCCATCTATGTAATGTAGCATTAAGCAAAGAGAGAAGATATAGCATTTGTATTCTCATGCCATGTCTCCTGTAATCACTAAAATTTTCAAAGCATATGAGTTTATTTTCTAATCAGCCAATAATAAGGAAAAGAGCAGCACATCCCCTTGGACATATATAACAAGCCAGGGATTCATCATCCAAGGCCATCCAAATATTATATTATCAATTTAAGTATTTCTAGCCTGTTGCAGGGTCCCACAAATGCACTTCACTGGATATACAAGTCCAATAGATCGTACCAACATGTGAAGATTCAATGAAGAAACATAGCAACTCGTTACAGGGGCGTTACACTTACCATTTAACCCCGCAGTAACAAGAATATGTGGATAGTTTTGAGCCCTCACCTGTATACGACAAGGTCAGTAAAGAAAATCAAATTAGTGTCAGCTTATTAATGTTTCAAAATGATGTCCACTGAACATCAAAGACATAAGATGACAGCAAAGATGGACATGAGAAAACAAGCAACCAAATGTTTGCAGATGATACACACATTGTCTACTGGAGAATATGACTTCATGTAGTGGTAGTACTCTTCCGTCCGAGGGTCACCCCATTCCTGCAGCAATAAGTACATTAACAAATAATGAGAGCTTGACTGAACTATAGATGACACATCCATCTCCGAATTAACAAAAAGTAGAGCCTTGAAGCCCACTAAAGTCACCAAATCACTTACAGTTAAAAACATTCCATATGCTTCAGAATTCAAGTTAAGGCTCACCATGTGTGTGTGTGTGATAGTCGATAGGACAAAAGGGTTATCGGTGATATTGCAAGAGAAGTCGCAAAAAAATCCTTTCAATGAATACATCCTAGGATGAATGCCTCACTGTCACCTTTACATACCAAGCATTTCCAAAAAAGAAATTCTCATTGCGGAATCCCATAAATTGATTCAATTTTCTTACACTAAGTAGATGAATTCAAACACATAGAAATAATTATATTTCATCATTTATTAGAAAGCCATATATGAGGTGAAATCAAACTTATGCTACAAAACCAGATATGTCATTCGTAACTCCTAGACTATTAGGCCACATGACCCTCTCCTGCCATTTATCAGTTTATCCAATCAATAACAAATATTATAATTCCATATGGAGAAAATGACCCTTGCTTATGTACCACTATTTTAAGTCTCAATGCTATGATAATGTAAATATCACTGTAGGGTGTCAACAGGGTGCAATAGCACTCAAAACTGAACTGTTCTAAATACTTCAACATATAGCAAGAATTTTAAGGAGGTAAGACTCACCTCCCACTCTGATGTTGTGAGAGGTATAGTCGGATCAAGCATG
Source organism: Eucalyptus curtisii (assembly GCA_017140595.1). Lineage (NCBI taxonomy): Eukaryota > Viridiplantae > Streptophyta > Magnoliopsida > Myrtales > Myrtaceae > Eucalyptus > Eucalyptus curtisii. The sequence goes on from CM029500.1 coordinate 33,748,930, forward strand.
GTAGTCAGAACATCCACAAAAGGTACTCCAGCAACTGCTGCCATGAACAAATCTGGTCTCATGTTCAGAACAGCGCCCATTAAGAGCCCCCCAGCGCTTCTCCCATTAATGCACAGCTTTTCCTTTGTACAGTACCCTTTTTCTATCAAATACTCAGCACAAGCAATAAAATCTGTGAATGTGTTTTTCTTCTTCAACAATTTTCCATTGTCATACCATGGCCTCCCCATTTCTCCACCCCCTCGAATGTGGGCAATCACATAAATGAATCCCCGATCCAACAATGAGAGCCTTGATCCCTTGAAACTCGGATCAATGCAAATCTAACCAGATCACAAAACAATTGAGAGTGGTGAGCGAGTTTGAATAAATTCAGGGAACATAGGGAGATCGGACAGCATAAATTAGAGACTGTTCTGTGATTTGCATGTCCAAGCTTTTCCAAGGAAGTAAAAGAAAAAGCATATAGCAACAGAACAAGAAACTATCAGCAAATGCCAAGGAGATGTCCATACAAGCGTTTTAAATAAAATAATGTTTGATAAAAGAAAATTGCGATGGTGAAAAAAAAAATAGAAACTATCACATTGCTACATTTTTAACTTTAAGCTACGCAGAAAACTGCATTTGGCAAGAACACATATAACCGCTCTGATCCTCCACTAATGAAATTTGACCAGGGCCAGACTAACCACTCGTAGGTAATACAAGCTTTGAAAATCTCACGTACCAAATTGAGAAACTAGGTTGAATAAGAACCAGCACGTAACAAATTGCAAATGAGAGGGATTGGATGCAGCAACAGACCCCAAAACATAAACCGAAAACTTTTCAAAGGCATGGAATAAAGGAACAATCACACTTTGTTAAGACTTGAGAAACTAAAGCACCGATTGCAATCGAAACAACCCAATGTTGTGTCATTGTTTACAAACGATAAACAGACTGATGCTTCAAGTCTTCTGTATCAAATCTGAAGCCAACGAGTCTCTTCATTTTAATATCCAAACTTATAGAAAAAGCCAATATGGTTTCTCCCAGTCATCCAGATATAACATCCAAATATCCCAGGCAAACAACCGCAATACATTTGTTTCATCTTACCTCATATGAACCATATCCATAAAGCAACAAGGGATCAGATGCATCGAGTTTCACCATATTCTTCCGGTAGACTATTGACATGGGAATCTGAGTTCCATCAGGAGCTGTGGCCCATTTCCTTTCGCTAACATAATTTGACTCATCAAAACCTCCTAATACCTGAGTAAAACAGAGGAAAAGTTCTTCATATGTCATGAGCCATGAAAAATTAGACAGATATACAGTTGCAACACCACCACTCCCTTAAAAAACACTAAGAAAATACACAAACTGAAAAAATCCAATTCGAAAGGAACAAAATAATGGTAAAGGGTGAGGTTTCAGGATGAAAAAACAATTGTCTTAGAGAGATGTCTTGTGAGACACAATGTCATTCAGTATTCATGAGACAGATTTAGGCTGAAGTTGAACCTATACAGATTAAAATAGCCTGGATATTCACATGACATAGCCTTTTCCTGGCATCCTTAGAAGGTAGTGGTCATATAATATTCATGAAGCATGAAACCTTTTCAACTGTTTCTCCTCAAGATACTCCAAGACATGGATTTGTCTGTGATTGACTGACAAGCTAGAGATAATTCAAGGCCAATCCTCTTGATGACTAAATGCATTAAGAGCCAATGTGATTGTTGACAATACAATGGGGAGAATAGGAAAGTACACTTCCATTATGTTTCCACAGGACAATACACTTGCAATCAATTTTGAAATATAGACTAACAGGAGGTATAGAGAACAAGTTCCTCAATGAGTAAAAAACTTGTCCATATTTGGACATTAGTCTAAAGATTTATACTGTGACCAGAAATATCTTGCGAAGGCGGAATTAATAGCAGCCGACCTTGCAAATGAATCATAAATACAAAAATATAAGAGACAAAGACTCAAGATACAGAATAAAGTTTATCATCCTCATTATGAACTCCAGCTTCCAAAAAATAAATCATTGAGATTGAGAGAGACAGAGAGAGAGAGAGAGAGAGAAGGGGCCGGTATTTGCAAATGGCTACCCACAGTACTTACTGTTTCAATTTTCTTCACAACAGATATGCCAGTGTCCATATCATGATCATAAACAGAAGGAGGTGTTCTCATGGAGCTATAAGTGAACCTTAATATATTTGACGAAAACTGCGACTCTGATCTATCCACTGAAAAAACTGGATCAACAAAATCAATAGAACGACCGCCTTGAAGCTGTGTCAGCGGTTCCCCAAGAGCTGGAAGGCGATACACGGTAACTTTTTGCGAACCATTTTCACGTTCAAAGAGAACCAGATGATCATCAAAAAGCTGCATGTCCGTGATTTTTACACTGGAAGGTTAGAAGATCAGTAAGCTATATATACCCAAAAAGAAAAAAAAGAAAAAAAATTGACACAATGGAGGGACATATTCATTCACCAACTCAACAAATTTGCATGCATACACAATAGGAAACCTCCATGAGTGTCCATGCAAGGCACAATCTATGCTCTCACATGTGTCTGTACATGTGTGCATGCCTATGTGCATATATGTATATTCACACATGAAGGGTGAGAGAGAAAATCAAGAGGACGTTGTCAAAGCAATGCACCATAAAATCAGCTGATGCTCAAAGCTTCCACTAATGTCCATTGAAAGATATATGTTTTTAACAAAAAGCAAACAACAATAGCAAATAAATAGCCCCCTAGGCGCTTACTCCATTCCTCACTTCTCTCTTTAACATTTTGTGAGTTGGACAGGAGAAACTGAACCTCTTTATGATCAAACATATCTGAGTTACCACTTATTCAGTTATATTTTACCATGAGCAGTAATATATAAAGCAAGGAAGGATTTAAGGAGGGGGATGACAGGAGCCACAGTCCAGCCAGGACATCAGTCCATCTCCATATTCTCTAGAGCTTTGCAGTGACATGCACAATATGGAAATGCATTAGCTCCCCAGTCATTCTGCTACACTAGCATTAGCAATGGCTTTTCACCTTAGATAATAAATAAAGACAGGTAAAAACATCTTTCCCCCAAATAATCGGAGATATGAAATATTATAGTCCTAATTTTAGCCATCAAAATCCCATCGTCCTTTGTCTTTTGGTGGCATGATCTTCCTTCTTCTATTATCATGATTATCATGACTCTCTCTCTAGTAACCAGTGACTTGGGGCATGATGAAATGAAGAACTTAATTGTAGCGCTAGTCAAGTATATCGAATCTTGAAACTACTTATGGGCGCATTATCATTCTAATTTGACAAACACCTAATAAGACAAAGATTTCATATTCTCTCTTACGATTCAAATCACATGAAAAAAGAAAATCTTAATGGACTAGCTCATTATCCCAATTTTAGAGTGATTAACACCTGTTTTCTTTTGTCTATCCATTATAAGTCTCCCTAGGTAATCCAGTCATTAGAAAAGCCAATTTCTATGTCATCAATTGGTCCTAATCCATTTCCTATACCCAAAACCAACTTGGTTAGATCTACTTTTCAATTTAATGGTACAAACACCCAGTGTGGACAAAGACATATTGCATTTCAATCCACCACAACAGGCTCAGCTATAAAGTGATAGTGCAAAAAGTGAAGTTACAGGCAAGGTAAACCAATACAAGGGTCAATTATTAAGACATATTACCTTTCCCTGTGAGAGATAAGAACGTTGGTGTTCGACACATCATCCAGTGGGCAAGCCAAAAGTTCCGAATTGTAAAACAAGTCACTTCTCCTCCGAATAAAAAAATGATTTCCCCGATGACTGACGCGCGTTTCCTCTCCATATATGCGAGGAGTCAGAACCTGAAGACCATCTTCTGGCTTTGAAACGTTAAAATAGAAAGTAGATGTTGTGTTTTTGCTCTCAGATGCAACAAACAAGAACTTCTTGCTCTCAGAAACTTCAAGATCAAGAGAAAAGATATCATCCTTCTCATGATAAAGGCAAATGTCATCTGATTGTTCGGTCCCCAACCTATGCAACCACACCTAAAAGTGAAACAAAGTGTTATCACAAAATGTCATGCCATTGCCAATACTACAAAAATTAATAGATCAGAATCTGAGAACGACTATACATCACAAGTGTACAAGCGTACAACAACACTTCATGACTGTTATCCATATTGCATGACTTTAAGTCTTCCTGCCAAGGGATGTTTGGCATATTACTGATGTGCTGTTCCCAGTTCACCATTGTGTGCCCTTTATGTGTGGACACATTAAATTCGATTCAACACACAACTCTTAGAAATTTGCAACAAGGGATTTTAAGCTACATTAACTAATCAACAATAGAAGATTAGACAAACGCAGCTTGAATGTGATGTACTGACAGTGATGCAATGTATTACACAATGATTGCAAAACTCAATGGTTGTACCAGGTTGAGAAATGAAATCAAGAGTACTTTGATAGAGAGAGAGAGAGAGAGAGAGAGAGAGAGAGAGCTGCCTATATTATAAGGTCAATCTGGCATGGAAACATTTGAGTGCTGATAAAAAAAATCCGATCAGAGGACAATAGGCTTACGGTTTTACCCTTTTAGATTTATGGCTACAAATTTCAGTGCTGAGTATACTAAATGTCAGAGCAGGGCCAGATCTCAACTATATGAATGAGGACATTAATGAGATCCCGCATCCATTTCATCTCAACCGCAACACCGATAATGGCAGCACATTACCGATATTTCATTTATTTGTTTTAAAGTTCAAGCGAAACTTGATTTATTAGAAAAGCTAAAGGTTCCATGTGTATCCGGAAAATCCTAATATCAAGTAAAGTCTTCTGGATCCTATAAATTGAGCAAAATGCCTCAGGTCAAATCAGAGTAGATAAATGAAAATTTATCAGTATGCTGTGATAACAACACTGAGAAATATGCCTTAATATCGGTAATGAATTTTGTGGAAAAGGAGCAAACAAAGAGAACTTTCAATAGCAAGAGATCCTATACTACATAAAACATACCTTGTCCGGGCGAAGGATCTCATCCATTGTGATGTAAACTAATGCATCATCACCAGCCCATTCCAGGTAAGATGTCACATTTGCTAAAGGTTTTCCTACTGTAGCTCCTGTCTCAGCATCAATTACATAAACGGTATATATCTCGTCACCCTTAGTGTCCTCTGCATATGCCACCAACTTATTACTTGGATTACCCTATAGCATCAAAGAAGTAGCACAATGAAGTTACGAAAATGAAAAGCCGAGGCAAGAAAATAGTTCATGATGGAATCAAATGTGGGTGGAAAAGAAGAAAAGAAAGGGCTCTCTTGCCTGAAAAGCAGTGACATGATAGAATGAATGATTTTGAGCCTTGATATTCTCGTCCAAGATAACCTGCTCAGGAGGAGCCTCAGGACCAGTTGGCATCTTATCATAAACAGAAGGAGGGGCCTCGCTATCCGGTATTAACCGCCTACAGTGCTGGATGTACTCCTTTCCCTCTAGATATCTATTGTAATAGTAGTAAGGTCCTCTGCGTGTGGGTGCAGATATATCATCTTCCTTAATACGTCCTCTTATCTCAGCAAAAAGATTGTCTTCAAGTTGTTTGGTCCCTGTGTCATTTATCAGAGATATTAAGCTCATCACATATTTCTTTTCTAATTGTGTTGTCACTTTTGATTGGAGTAGAGTATATCAGCACTCAGTACAAAAGATGAGGCTGCAGAGCATGCTTGATGAAAGAAATAGGATGACTGGGACATTAGAAGCCTATTGTTCTTACTAGCTATGTAAATCTTGATAAAGACTTCAGACTCTAGCTTCCTGACTATTAATTCGAGACAGAAAGAAGAGAATTTGCCACTTAGCTGAACAATTCTGCTCAGGAACTCGTTGAGCACTAAGTCTCTAACTTCCACATGTTGGTACTTTTAAAAATTGGACATGCCTATAACCATATTCTCAAGTCTCGAGCCAGCTCCTTAATCTCATCCAAAGTGGCTTCTTTCTCTCCGTTTGAATCATCCCAAGATCATTCCTTGACACATAAATTTATGCTAAATTCAAATCTCGAACCTGCGTATTCCCAGACCTAAACCATATTTTCAATACCAAAGAAACACAGAAATGAACATCAGGCAAAGAAAAACGCTCACCCCACAAACCATTAAGTACATCAAATCAAGTTTCCACCACACCCCGAATCGTCACTCATCAATCTGACCAAATTCCAGACCTTACAACACCATAACCCCATGTCCAGCCCGACTCCCTCAATCGACCAACTCGAACCTTTCACACAAACGGGGACTCCAGCCTTAGCGTGACATCTACACGGACAATCAACAGAGCAAGAAAGGCCAACTCACCGGCCATCGCCGCATCGGTGTAGGCGTTCTCCCGTTGGAGGTGGGAGAGGACGTCGGGATCGGAGCGGGAGTCGTCGCGGAGCCAGTAGTAGTTGTCGATCCTCACGTCGCCGAACATCTCCATCCGGTGCTCCACCTTCTTCGCCACCGGGGGAGCGACCGGATCCGAGCAGTTGCCGGCGGCGGCGCTCATCCTCGCCGTGGAGCCCGACGACGACGACGACGAGGCGGTGCGAGAGCAGCGGGGGAGGGCGAGGGGCGGCGTCGTCGGCGGTCTCGTCCGGTTTAAATAGAGGAAAACGCCCGGCAAATAGAGGACGGCGCTCGTGCCTGCGCCCCGCAAATTTCTTGCCATGATTTGACTTTTTTCTTTCCTTTTTTATCCATCTTATCCAACATATTTTGGAATTTATTGAATTTTAGGATTTTCTATTTTAAATATATACTTTTTAGGGCAAAAAATATTTCAGGCAGTGTATTGATGAAAACCTTCCCTAATTACATCTACTACACCTATTCTTTTGGGCTCATATCATGAAAATTTCCAAACTAGTACATTTTTTTATAAATTTAACTTTCATAAAATTATATTAATACCACGAAAAACTAAGATCCGATACCCATGTGACAAACGAAACTAAAATTTCAAATTGATAAATCCATGTCATCCAACTTAACAATATAATAGTAAAACTTAACGAAAATTAACATAGGTTAATTTGTCATACGTATATTAGTTTGGATAGTTTAAGGTAAATTTGTCATAAGCATACTAATTTGAAATTTTTCATGATATTAACTCTTCTTTTCAAGCATGATTATCTCCATAAAAGGTCGAAAGTAATGTAAAAGTGTTCGGAATTATTAGATTAGATTAAATATTACCTATTATAAGTATCAAGAGAATGAACTCACGAGAATACGACATCATCGTATGCTTTTCCGCCTGCAAATGAAGAGAAGAAAAAATTGAAAGAAATTATCAAGTCGCGCATAGTTCATGCATATTTCCCATTCATGCATGCATAATGACGCCAATCCTCTTCACACACATGCATATTTGATCGGAATAATTACATAAGCAACTCTAAACTTTAATCAAATATGTAATGTGATCTCTAAATTTTTAATTGTATTCAATGTGATATTTGGACTTTTTGTAAATATCTAATTTAATCCCTAAACTATATGAAAATATCAAATATTATCCTTCCATTCATTTAAATTGAGAGAAAATACTAAATACTTTCATATAATTGAGGAATTGAACATGTACAAAAAATTCATTAACCACATTAAATAAATTAAAAACTTAAAGACCGCATTGTATATTAAGTTAAAGTTTATGAAACATATTAAATAAATTAAAATTTTATGGATTATATTGCATATCTAGCCAAAGTTCAAAAATCATTTGTGTAATTTTTTATATATCATCAAAAGACAATAATAATCATATTTCGTTTATTTCATGAAAAATTAATGATTTAAAAACTACTTTTCAAAAATGGTCGCTTCTATATATGATAATTGCCTTAAAGTTTCCTCTCTCTTTTTCTCCTCTTGTTCTTGTCAATTATTACTCTTTACTCCAATAATTGGAGATGGAACGGTTATAAACCATCTTACAAACAATGATGGAAAGGTAATGACCATCACAAACCTTAATTGAAAGATATAATGCATAACTTATCGAAGCTGGAAAAATAACAATAAAAACTATTTGTGATTGATTTCGAATTGACGAATTGCTCATCAACAAGAAACAGACAAAAAAAAAGAAAAAGTAACTGTTCTCTCCGATATGGATTGATTTGGAAGTACCTGCCTCGTCTATTTTGGCTGAAATTACAGAAGCAATTAGACCATAATTAGCCAACTACAAAATTAAATCACCGACTCGCTATCACTGAAAGTCCTTTTACCAAAAAGAATTGATAGTTTTGGTTTAAATCAATCAATTTTAGGACCACGATAATAATGTTAATAACGAGAATGACAACATCAAAGCAGAAAGCTTCGACATAAAGGTCATCGTTAAAATGATATAATAGACGTTATCAAGAAATAAGGCTGATGAAGTATAGTAAATTGCTGACCCAAAAATCCACGTCCTTACATGTAGAAATAAATTATATATGGGAACGAACCCACCCTATAATTTACCTTTATAGATAATTGATAGGCGGATTGGGACTTTGATATAAAATCAAAAAGCGCACATTCAATTTTTAGATTTCTTTCCTTTTTTTCGTCAAAATTCAATTTTGAGATTCTGTCAATATGGATTAGATAAGATTTAAAGAGGTAGGAACAATTTCTACATAGAAGAGTTAAAATGCACCGGTGAAATAAAATGTAACTTACGTAAGTGCTTACTTATGTAAGAACATGCGAAAAATTCGAATATTTTGAAATTTGATGAATTTAAGGTTTTAAGTTTAGAATTTGATTTCTCTTTGGTGAAATTCTTTTGGGAAGATTAATTATACAGTATCTAATATTTCCATCAGATTTAATTTTAGCTGAATCGCATATCTCTTTCAAAGCTACGACTTCAATAGAAATGTGAATAATACAAAATCAATGCTCCATGGGATCATATAATATGTTAATTTCTCATTCGGTGTCACACTTAAAAAAGAGTAGCAATCATATCTAATTTGTTGGGAAAAGATGCAAATTTACATGATAAGAGAATTAGAAATCCTTCGACTTCGATAAAAGACGTTCTATCGTCCATAACTCTTCAAATCTTTGAATTATATTTCTCTAAATATATGCGAAAGTTTTGCTCGTTTCTATTTTATGCGCAAATAAAGTGTTTTCCTTTTTTTTTTTCTTACTAGTAATAATAACAAAGAAACTAGAAATAAATAATTTCATAGAAAAATCTACACCAATTTACCATACCTTAATCCATGCGAAAGGTTTACGCTAAGAGAGAATCGCATCCCGTTTTCGTTTTCTTCCTTACCTGCTCTAGTAATGCATATTCGTTGAACTCATTCAAACACAATTCGAGAAAATCATGCAACTCTGTTCAGAGAGAATTTGTATGAAAACGAACAATGTATTATGATACTTAATTATGCAAAACCTACAGTTACTCTTTGAAGAGTACTTGAGCAGTTACTGCAAAGCTATCTATAGAGGAAACGCTGATTAATGACCTATGTTATCACACTACATATATGCAAGCATAAGTTCCTTTTAGATGGTGAAATCTACCAAGAGTGCATTGCACCCAGATTTCTTTCTTAGCTGCTCTAGCAATGTATAATCCTCGAACTCATTGAAACACAACACAATGAAACCAGGGAGCTCTTTTTAACTCTTTTTGGATAAAAATTGACCATGTCGCAAGACTTAAATTTATGCAACCGAATATAGGTAAGCCTATGTTCGAAGAGTGCTCGAGCGATTAAACACATAGCCTTGTGGCTTATGACCTATGTCATCACACTACATATAAGCAAGCATAAGTTCCTTTGAATAGCGACATCCATCATTGACGAGGACATAGCAACTAGGCGTTACCGGGGATGCTGAGACAAACACTTAAAATAGCCAATAGATGTTCGAGGTCCAAAATCGGTAATAAGAGAGTTCCCCAAGGTGAAATGAACAATCCCACTGTGCATATCTACGAAATTATCTATCTCTACACCTGTGGCAATCTATGTTCAAATTCTTCCATTCACGATGGGGGAATTGCCTGCGAAATCAATAAGACCATCTCATTGTGATTGCATGTACAAAAAGAAAGTCAATGTCTGTTTTCTTCGACTTCCTCTTCCATGGCATCAAATGGAGGAGAGGATGGTGGGAACCAAATCCGATCTTACCCATGGAAAAGTTGGAACTTAGGAACGGGGTCAAGCCCAGGTTTGTTCTCATCAGCAGAAAATTTATAGGGAAAGCACAATCATAGTCCTGACTCTTACAAGGCCCGTGTTAGGCAATATGACAGAATTTTGTCTTGATAGGCAAGATAACAACCTTGATGTCGGGAAAGTGCAACCAAACGAATATTCAATTGGTAAACAACCAAATATCATTTCACTAGCCTGAGAAATGGTAATCATAATTTGCATAAGGATCAATTTGCTAAAACTATTGTCAGCATCTTAAGTGTCAGCAAAGCCTGTGCTCAGACCAAAAAATTTGTGCAGCAGGCATTCTAGAAACCAAATGACAAGTGCATCGTTCAGATTATTATGTACACCAGGAAGTCACTAGAAAGTGGAAAGTACAGTCATTTGTTTTTCTTGTCATCGGCCTTAACAAGCTGAACGGGGGCTGCTGGTATTCTGATCCACCATTCTCTCATTCGCCTTAGCCACCTGTCGTTGCTTTCTTTCCTTAACGGCATCTCCCGCGTAAAAACTTCAAGAAAGGCTAACAGAATCAAGTACCTCGGGGGCACAAAGGCAAAAACCACAGCCATAATGATCAACAAGAGGGCAACCTTGTCGGTGGTCTGGAGACAAAAGTATTTGATTCAGTCAAAATTAAACCATAACGTCTATTTTAGGATTGAGTTTCACATATAGATATATTAAGCTCCAAATGCTAGCACAAATCATTTGATCAAGATCAAAGACACATGTATATGAAACATGCTTAGGCCCGAGGACAGAAACAACATATTTGCAGTTTCAAAGAAAAATTGCCAATTATATTGGGTTATCCTTGCTGTTTCCTAAGGGCTTAAACATTTTCAGTGTGTTAATCTTCTTTATTTACAATGACTTTTCCTGTTTCTAGTTCAGACAGAAGGTCGGCTCAACTAGATCATGTTGTTGGCTGGAATGAGAGAGAGAGAGAGACTACAACTAAAGCAACTTTCCATCACTAATGCCAGGTCAAGGTCTTGTGTCCACTTAAAGGCTCCTAAGGCTCCATGGTCTAATAGCTCTCACTCAATCTTTCATCATCAGACATGATGATCAAATTGAAGTATACTGAATTGTATGTCCCTTGAATTGTAAAGTATTTTTAAATGTATGGCAACGTCTGTGTATGTATGCCTTGAATTGTAGAACTTTATATAAAAACTCTTGATTGTTAAAACTTGAATGCACAGAGAAGTTGAATTTGAAGGAGAGAATGCCTTAGCAATGTATGTCAAGTTTGTTAACTTGTGTAAATAGACAACACATGGAGTCAGAAATTACACGACTCATGTAGAATAGTAATAGAAGGATGAAACCTTCCAGCTAACCAGGTCTTTTGTACATGCAGAAATCATCTAGATAATGTGTCCACTTCAACAATTTAAGCCTTATATAATTTCATCACATTTATTCCTCTATCAGGCTCATTAATCTTTATGTGGACTAACAGTTTGTGGCCAAATAAGAACATGATTTCATATATTCCATAGAGTAGAATATTGGGGCAGCACATGCTCGAGTCAAGACAGTATACACAGAGCAAAAAGTGATGTTCATGCATTTATCGTGTCATGTTTGATCATCCAAAATATTCACAGAAATATAAGAAGTACGTAGAAAATTTGCTTGCACGATACTTTGAACTATGCACAAAATATAACCTTCACAAGTAAGACACTTTGTGAGTAAAGCTGATCTATAGTCATACACAGTTCTTATAGAGTACGAATTTAATAAAGTCGAGAACAGCTTCAGGGCTATACCTGAGGAACTACAGCAAATAAGAGTGCTCTTATCTTCAAAAGAACAATATTTGCAGCTTGGATAAGTGCTTCAGCCTGGCTGACTGCATCTTGTAATGTCAATAGCTGCTCAACTGCATTACGATTCGGAGGAGGGGTAACTCTGAAGGCTTCTAATGACTTTCCCCTGTTAAAATACCTTCTCCACAGCATGACAAGTGCGAGTGATACCAAAATAACTGGAAACACATACTGAATCCATCCCCTGTGTCAAATAGAAGTTATCACATAACATTGTCATCAAATTTATCACAGAATGTCATCATGCCAAATCTGAAAGCACAGATGAGTTGGATTTCATGACTCTCAATCACATAGGGTGACATGTCCCAATTGATTTTCCACTTTCAATATATGTTAGTCCTATCAACTTGCTTCACTGTACCTGTCTTACTTACAGGGTGTGTTAGTCCTATTAACTTACTGTAGTTGTGTCATGCAGAAACCTTTTACAGAGATCAAATTCAACTATATCCACTAACCCAAAAGAAAGAGAAGCTTAAAGAGGCAGCCTTAAAAACTAATTGTGATAAGCACATGCAAATCTCCTAATTTTGGTTTCAAAGACTATAGATATTATGAGTATCTAGAGTGATAAATGAGATGAACATAAGGTACAAGCGACTAAGTTTCAGCACCACTAATTACTACATTTACACCAAGCATTCATGAAGATTTTTAGTGGCATGCAATAAAGCTTATTGAACTATATAAGGAAAATTATCATAAGGCAACCTACCTGTGTATCGTATAGCAAACTAACGCGAGAAATACAATTGACTTGAGAGCGTCTTCCCATGAAGCCAAACTCTGAAGACGGCTAGCCAATGCAAAAACTGGGAACAGCAATTCCTTCATAAAAACAATAAGTATCACTGAGGCCTTTTTCTAAGAGAAAATCCCATCGACCAACTTATACAAACATCCAACCGCCTGTACAGCTATGTTCATATTCACAAAAACATAGCAAAAAAGTTAATGAAAAATCCACATTATGCGAACGCATCGCACTCACGGTTCACATACCATCATCTTGCAGTTGCCAGGGAAGATGCAAATTCAGGGTCTATGGGGCTTAGGTGGTGCATCAATGACGAAGCAATTTTACGAGATGTAATGTGTCTTTGCGACTTGGTTGACCAAGTAGCTTATAAGAATCAAATCTCCAGTTTATTATCAAAATGTATTGTTCCACTGACTCACAAAGCAAAAGGAACATTGAAAGAACAGAGTCAGAAGATGCAAGTTCTGAGTATCAAAGTGAAAGTGTATACCATTCACTAATTTAATCAGTCGACTGGATTTTTCGCTATATTCATCAAAGAGTATTGCAATAGAATCAATTTATTAACCTTCATCACAGCAACATTTGTGTCAATACCCTCCACTTTTACTTGGTCTACAGTTGCCTGAGCAGCTTCAGCCCTTCCTGTATCCAATATTGAGTTCTTCAGAGCTATCTCCAAGGGATTGATTTCAGCTACACAAACCTCTCCTACAGCAACTAAATCAATATCCAGTTTTATCTGTTTTAGTAAAGTGAACCCGAGTCGATTAAGCGCCACAACGGACACAGGAGAGAGAATTTTCTTCTGTTTTGTGAAGGGACTTGCAGGGTCATCATGACAAGGAGCATCGACTTTTACAAGTTCCACGCGACTGGCCAATGTTTCCAAGATTACATCTCCCCCTGGAAGACTTTCAGCCAAATTATATGGAAGTATCGTTTTGTAATTTGATGGGAATATATTAAAAGCTTCCCTAATAGCACGGTATCGGAAGATGCCTAAAATGGCCCTCGCAATTATTTCTGCTCGCTGTATCTCTCGGAAATTGTACTTCCTGGCAAATCTATGTGCACGTAGAACCTCGAGGCATATGTCCAACCAATAATCCCGGCGGGAGCTTCCTTTCAGTTCAGGATATTCCATGTAAACAGGTTCCACTCTGTAAATAATAGTCAAGAGTCGTCAGCTTTACAAATAGAGCTGACAAAAGACATGGACTGAGAATTGTCCAAAAAATCCATTGAAATCTCAGTATGATGTGTATTGAGTAAACCTACACAGAGGCCGACTTGTACATCACAGCCCTGTCAAAAAGACGAGCGCCCAATGGTCCAGTTAATTCAGGCTTTATGACCTGCTTCACGTCTGTCGCCAGATCATATCTAACAGCTTTGTCATATACCCCAACTCCCAACGATTCAAAGTAGAGAGCATAGTTGGTCAATGTTAAACGACCTACCCATAAATGAAAAAGACAAAATTATAATAGACAGAAGCAAATGTTTGAATAAGATCATAAGCTAAGCATTCTCAACACAAATCAGTCATTCTGAGATGGTGTGTAAGGAAAGTCCAGTTTTGACTGCAATCAACAGATTTCTGTACAAGTCTGCAATATAAGCATCATTTGCCTAGAAGAGTCCCCCGACAATCCATTCTAGAGTTTTTCTTATCCAAAGTGCCATGCTCGATGACAGAATTAACTGAGAGCCTTGTTGATGTAGAGAAACGGCACAAAAAGGTTCATTTTCCCTGAATTCCACTTGACACGTTCTTGAGCTCACATAGTACATGGTTAACCAGCAACACTAAGCAACCTAGAAAAAAGTTCCAGTTTCTCCATCTTGGACATGTCTCTAAAACTGACAAGCTAGTCTCTGTCCTAACAGTGCATGAGATGTTTAGCCAGAGTTTGTGGTAGTTAAGGCAAACCAGCCCTAAAATCTAGGCCCCCACCTTGAATTCACCATATGAAGTTTGAAGCAACATTGCCAGCAGAGCTGTACCTTAACCTGTGTTTCAAAATCCATAACTACTATATGGGAACAAAACCACCAAATTAAATAAAAATTGCCCACTTTTTACCTCTGTCATTTCCTAAATCCTGACTTTGCTGCAAATTAGAAGATATTTGGATGAAATCATCTTAAAGCTGAAGTATGTGGGACATATATTTCATTTGGCAAATTCAAATTCAATTTGCTCTGCCCATAACAAATGGAAGCTAGGGATGAGAAGCAAAAGTTTCTAAGGCTGAAGAATTCAATCTTCAGTCAGAAGTAATCTTGCACGTAAAAGGTCCATGATTATCAAACTCCAGCAGCTATGATACAGTCAAATCATCATTCCAGGAATTGATTTCCCACCAGCTAACAGATGATGATCCACACAATCAACCAGGGAACCCAACCTAAGATAAATTCCCACAACTCGATTGTCAGGATAGAACTCACCAGGCCAAGCTGAGATACCAATGTGCTGCAATACAGGTTGCAGAGGAACAGTGCCATCTATATCAAGAATAATCTCTCCTTCAGCAAGCTGGAGGTTAGATAATGTTGGTCCCGAGACATTCTTTGCAGCCTTAATCACTCTGCATAAATGGAACAAAGTAGTAGTTGACAACCATTTGCTAGTGAACATCCAATCTATTAAAAAGCGT
This sequence comes from Eucalyptus curtisii, assembly GCA_017140595.1. Classification (NCBI taxonomy): domain Eukaryota; kingdom Viridiplantae; phylum Streptophyta; class Magnoliopsida; order Myrtales; family Myrtaceae; genus Eucalyptus; species Eucalyptus curtisii. The sequence goes on from CM029500.1 coordinate 33,764,502, forward strand.
GAAATAGCAATCAAGATGCATAATGAATCTGCAACACTTGAAATAGTATGAACGGTGCCTCTCATGTAGTTGTAAAAACTATATTCTTCTCAAAATGAAAAGAAAGCAACAAAATCTTTCTCAACGGCTATGAATTAAAAGGTCTTGCTTCGCATCTTCAAAAGCCTTCTTAACATACCATGGACATCATATAATTTTAGAGCAATCAACTAGATACTGCATCGAACAGCAGTTACTATCAGTAATTCAAAAATTGTAGTTCCCGCAAGTCAATTTTCTGGTCTGCTTCCATTTTTAGGGCCTGGTCTTTCTGAGTTTTCTATTGTCTGCTACATGGCAGCGGCACCATTTTGGTTCAAATCTTTCCACCTCCTAGTACTTTTCGCTGTCCTCCCTCTGGTCATCATCTCAATCCGGCTAACAAACCTGAGTAGTTAGATGACTTGTGTAAAGCTGTTGACTCCTACTTTGAACAATTATGTCATCCAAACATAAGGTATAATTTTAAATCTCCAAAGAACTGTACTGAATTTCAAAGGATCAAAATGAATGTCTTTGTTCTATGCTTCTTAGTCTGTTTCCTAGTCACCCTCCCTGCCAGGATGTCATGGTCTTCTGGAGTGTTTACCTTCACCTAACAACTCAATCAAATCTCCAGTCCAATATGCAGGTGCTCCAAGGGAACAACCTTCAGTTCTAGAGATAATTGACTTTGACCATGCCTAAACAACACGATGCAGCGGTCTGTATTGTGAAACTTCATGCAAACAATTTGGAGCCCTGACGTAAGCTAACTCTGATTGGTTGATCTGATTAATCCACTGATGTTGGGCTAGTTGATGATCCTTCTTTATCTTGGTGGACATATGTTATGCTTGGAAGTACAGAAAATCACACTAGCAAAGCCTATCAAGTACATGTTGCATCTCTTTGTGCTTTGTCTATGGGTTGAGTTAGTAGAGAAGCCTATCAGCTGCATGACGTTTAAATTAACCTTGCAAAAAAACAAGACTAGATCCAGCATTATCTGGTCAATTCATATAATCTTGTTATGGAAATTAAACTATCTAGACCAAACACTAGAAGGAAAAGAAACACTGAAAGTTCTTTGTAAAAATTCTAGCGAAAAATAAGTAAAGTGGCAGACGATGTCACAGTACAAACTATAACAGCCAGAAAAGCAAGAAAGGGAGCAAGTCTTTACTTATTGAGACTTCGAAGGTACTTGTCATATAAAAGAAAATGAAGCCGGTTGCATGAGGAGCTTGTGAGAGCATAAAAAAGATTCTTGACAGTTATTACATCAGCAATGGCAGCACAAGCTGGAGCGATTCGTGCAAACGCATCGATCCCAGCAGTTTTCTTGTCATCAACCTAATGGAGTAAGAAAACAAATCTCAATTCTATGTTTTGCCCTACTATCAACAGGACTATTGTGAAAGCAGTAACCTAACAATTGGCATTCAGCAAGACACTGGAGACTCCATGCAAGAGCACTGTGCACCTGAACAGCCGTGGTAGTTGAGGCTGCGTAAAAGAGTGACCATCCATCAGCACCTTCTGCTTCTTTGCAAGTAGGTGTTTCCTGCAATCAAGATAATCAAAGTCAGTTGTATGAAGCAGTAGAGTTCCAGTTCCTTCAAATCACCAAAATGAGGATTTCAGCACCCATAAAATAAATAAGTGGGTGTTTTAAAAATATCAGCAGGTTATCAAAAAACTTGTCTCACTTTGGCCAGCACTTCACTCGCCACATCCGGGGACTCCCAGGCAAGCATCATATCAAATGTCAAGCGGCGGAACTCCTTGTCATCCAAATAATCAGGAGCTTTTGTTGCCGCATTCATTGCCTTGTATGAGCAAAACTCTACAAAATTCCTAGGGTAGACTGAAGGTTGCCTAGCACTTTCAGGTATCTCTTCATCAAAACGATGACACAGTTCTTCAGTGGAAACTTTAAGGATCCTGAATATATAAGCAAGTAGATAAATCAATTCAATTTATAAGAAATACAAGAAAAAGCACCCAATCAGGCTAATAGTTAGGTCGAGGTTGCTACACGAGTGCAAGACTACAATCCTAAAAGTGCCATTTTCATTTTGAATGCCAATACCACTTTTTATCTAAACTCCTGAAGCCCACCTGGACTCATCATTCAGGTCCCCACTCGAGTAGAGTCAAAGATAAGCAGTGGCATATTCCCATAAGCATTGAGGAATATCAAATATTCCATTCGAGCAACTTTCCAGGATTAAGTTAAAGCTCCATATCTGAAACAATACTAAAGTAACAGTATGTACTGCCGCACCCTCTCAAAAACCACTTCTCTCTCCAGAATATTGGCCCAGAACCATCAAAAAGCAAGAAGCTGCCGACTGCTTGCCCAAAACACATGGAAACACTCACGTCCGCACATGCATGTGCACATCAGAAACAGCTGACTGATTCCCTGAACATCTTTCATCTTCTCCAAGTTCATCATTGTTTAATCAGCACTAAATAAGAGACCGAAGGCAAAGGGACATATGACTTAACACTCGGTTACAGACACTTCTCATCGGCATCTGGTTGAGCGAAACCATCAATTACATGCCTTAAACATCAAGCAAGCGTGAACGACAGATAGGTTCCTCACAATCTCACGCAAACATTTTGGCAGCAACTACAATAGACAAGCTCATGTACGATTTCAGTCACTGCCCGATGCTAACATAAGCCCAATATCAAAACCGCCATTCAAGCCCAATCAAGTCGGCACAAGTCATCATACATTACAGCTGCCGTCACGGATACAAATTTCACAAGCATTCCGAGTCCACACAAAATTTTCAAAAAACAAAATGCATATCGCGGCATAGTCTGAACCTAAAGCCGCCGCCGCTCTTTCGAACATTGCGCACCGAGCAGCACAAACCTCCGCCGACACCTCGAGGTACGTTCACTCGACAGAGAGCTCGAATCTCCCGTGAAAGCGCATTCACTTTCAGGCCGGTCGGTCGGTCGGTCGGTCGGTCGCTCGCGAGCGGAGAAAGGAATCGGAAGCCGCGCTCACCTGGAACAGCGAGACGCGACGGAGTTGGCGACGGGGAGAGGAAGGGGAGGGGCCTGGGGGAATCGGCGTCGTCCCCGGCGCCCGATTTCTTGCGGACGAAGAGGGACCTGAGCGAGCTCTGCTGGCCTCGCATGAAATTCTCGAAAAGCGTTCCCATCTTGCCGCCATTGCTACTGCCGTCGCCGTCGCCGTCGCCGTTGCCGTCGCCGTCGCCCCTCACGACGGGGACCTCCATGCTCCGGTTCCGCTCGCGAGCTCTCTCGATCTTCTTCGTCTTCTCCGCTGGGAATGAAGGAGCGAGGATCGACGCGTCTCGGCGCCAAATGAAGATGCCTTGCGTGATTTGGCCGTGTTTCGATTCTCGAAGCTTGAAAGTGATATTGCTCTTTCTTTTCCTTTTTTAAATTGGGAAAATTACGCTGGACGTCCAAAAATTAAAATCTTAAAACCCTTTAATTGGCGCGATCTAATTCCAAAAGCATATATGTTGATGTTCTCTTTTTAATATTTGAGTTTTCTCTTTTCATTAGTTATACATGGATTGGGGGTTGAGCGGAGGAAAAAAAATAAAATAAAAATTTCAAGCCATTAAATCAGTCCGAATTGAATAAGTATTTTTGGAGTTCAATTTGATTCAAGAATAATTTCTTTAAAAAATTCTCAAGTTGCTTTTTGCATTTTAATTTGGTTGTATGCTCAATTATAATTTTACCATTTGGTTTGGTGCAATTTGACATTCAACCTGCCTCATACTTAATGCTTGCTTACGAGATGTTCAATTGTTTATATCAACATTTTCCTTAATGCTTAGCTTACTTCGTAGGAAAGAAATAAATCGAAATTTTTTTCTAAAAAATGATTATTTTTATCAATTGAAATTATAAGTTTAATGTAGAACGTTTTTATAATCGATAATAATTTAGTTATAAATTTTTTAAGATCGCTGAAAAAAGTTTAATTATTTTCGTAAAAAAGTTAATTTATTTTTCGTATTCCCTTTCCAAATAATTACTCTCTCCTGTCAAAATAAGCACATGAAAACCCGCCGGGCGTCGTGCGCTAACCCCCACGGGACGGTCTTGCTCTGTCGATCGCGCCGCCGCCGCAAATTCCCAGTCCGACGCCGCTGACTGGCGTCTGATAAGACCCCGTTGTCTCGGACACGACGCTGATCAGCGAATAAACGATCCGAGGCGTTCGTCGCATTTTCACGCTATCCTTTTCTTTCGATTGAGATAACCGCCCGCTTTTTTCACCGCACGGAGAAAGATGGGTCAAGCTCAGAGCGACGTGGCAGCAGCGAGCGAAGCGGCGGCTTGGGAGGATCAATCCCGATGCGGGCTGTCGGCGTCTCCATCTTCTTCCGGCGCTGCTTCGAGCATGGATTCTCTGATTGCGGGTGCTTGCTCTTTTCCCTTTTTCCTTCTTCTTTCTTTTTTCATGGGGGTCAACGAGCGATGCCTGTTTTAGCTCGAAACAAGGCTCTGATTCGTCCCCGCATCTCGCTGCGGTCGGATGTTTTGGTGGATGGAACGTGTCGGGTGTTCTGTTGCCGAAATTGGGTATCCTTTATGTGTTGGATTCGCCTGAGGGGTTTGTGTATTTGGCGTTTCGGGTGGTGGTCAGGGATTCATGTTAGCTTATGAGTTTTCTCATTGACAGTGAAATGGGGAAATATGGTTTTGGGTAATCGAGAACTTGAGCTGAAAATTGTTAGTGAGGGCTGAGAGCCGTGTTGGTTGTCGTTTAATGCAACGCAGACAAAAGAGTTGCACATGGACTTGCTTGGCAATGAATGAAAGATGTGACATTTTTCCCTCTCGTTAGGAGAAACACAGGATGTTTTGGAACAGATAATTTCCTAAGATTGAATGGACAATGTGTCTTTTACGAAATTCATTCGTTTGTCAATGTGTCTTTGACCAAATTCGGTCGTTTCTCATCAAGCCGAAAGGGGCAGTTGGGAGGATTCTTCTTGTGCCTGTATGATGCTGTATTACTATTGGAATACTGCTGAGCCCAATAAGAAGAGTCATAGGATAGTGTGCTGAGGTGAATCTTCTGTGTTGTGTCTAGCCATATAGGAAGACTTAAAAAGGTGTGGAAGGAGATGTTTTGGAAACATGTGAAGCACTTGGAGCTTACAGGAGACCCGAAACAATAACGAGGGCAATTGTGTGATATAACAGGACTCGTGCAAGTGAGCTCACTTAGTGGAATAAGGTTTAGTTTGTTCTGTAGTATTGTTGTACTTGCCCTTTTAGGAGACATCACACATCCCTAATTAGTGAAAAGGATTCAGTTGTCATGATTTTAGTTTGAATCCTTGAAAAGCTGCTAGTAGTTATACATCTCTCTTAGTTACCAAATCAAAGAACGGCTGGTATACTTGTTGAGGATTATACTTTGAAACTGGGGAAAGGTCTTTCCACAGGGTTCATATAGCCGAATGGACTGATGTTAGAGTTTTGCCTTGTGGGGATCAGAGTGCACACCTTGGAGTACATTTGGAATCCTTATTTTCATAGCTTACCCACAGATTCATTTTTCTAATGATTTCCTTCTGTATAATTTTAGGTTATTACCTTTGGATTTCTTGTTTTTATTATGAATTTGGTGATAGCTCTGTTTTTGCGGGCAAAGAAGTTTAGAGACCTATGGAGAAACTTAGAGGAAGTCTTTGTATATATATAGAAGCCAAAGCTCCAGCTGTATTGTGTAGTTGTAATTTTAGAGGTGTGGTAGATTTGTACCATAGGAGCCTACCTTATCAGACCTTTCAATCATTCAATTACGAGGAGTTTTGGACGTGGATTAAAAAAACACAGGTCATGCTTTTCCGGTTTGTTTACCCTGTCAAAATCTGGGAAATACAAAAGATTTCCTCACGTATCTCTCTTTGTTTTGTTTTTGTCTAGCAAATGCCATAAATGAGATTCCATTTTTATTGCGGGCTAATTCTTTACAATGACATTGTACATCATACCAATATTGTTTTCATGACTCAATGTAGTCATCCTATTCTCTTGCTGGTTTATGTGAAGAATTCATTGTTTTGTTTTTCAGAAGCTACAGCATATGCCAACGATGAAAATGAGGTTAATTCTCTCACGTACTTCTTCATTTAAATAAATAAATTAGCAGGGATCTGATGTTGTTTTTCAGTCTCTAGATGCGAAGGCACAGAAAGCTTTGGAATGTCCATGCATTGCTGACTTGAGAAGTGGCCCATGTGGAAACCAATTTTCTGAAGCTTTTGTGTGCTTTTTGAAAAGCACTGCTGAAGAAAAGGTATTCATAATGTACTTATTCATGTAAGGTCAACGGCTAGTTCAATCAACAGTGTTGAGTCATATATTGGTCCCTACCTGCTATAGTGCTATTGCCTTTCTTTTGTCGTAGTCTCTCGAGTGAAAATCAGCATGACTGCTTTGATTTGAAAGTGAAAGGAAAGGAAAACAGGAATGCTTGTACATTTCTTGCACTCTTCATGCTATCTTCGCAACATTTGGTATTTTGTTTGACCTTGTTCTAAGGTTTTAATGGGCTGGCACTAGTGGAAAATAGATTTGGTCTGCGTGGTTCAGGTCTTATATTTTGAGTCTTTTGACAAGTTAATAGTTAGCAAGAAAGTTTTACATCTATTCACTTATTGTGATTATTAGTCTGTCCATGAGAACAGTTTTAGTTAAGTGTAGCTCTCTATTAGAATGCATACTGAAAACTTTGAACCATTGCTAACAAAGATAAACCTGCTCTATTTGTAAGGGCTCGGATTGCGTCCATCCTTTTGTTGCTCTGCAGAATTGTATCAAAGCCAATCCCGGCGCATTCTCTAAAGACGTTGTAGAAGGTGATGACGATGATGTCAAGAAAGAGGAAGAGCCAAAGCAAGATTACCAAATCATCCCTCCCACGTGGTCCAAAGAATCGCACAATGCGAAGTCCAAGCTTTAGCACCATTTCCCTCAGCCTCCCCTCTTGCTTGCACAAGGACATCTAACAGTTAGAAAAATTGTTAGTCATCTCATCCCTGTCATTTAGGCATCACAGGAACATTCATTACTATGCAATAGCCAATGATCTTCTCATTATGATAGCCTTGGAGATATTCTCCTACATCTGAGCCCGAAATATAATTCATAAGATGTGGAACCGTTTATATGCTAATAAATATTATGGAAACTCGATTAGTATGTTTTAAATTAGAGCAATGTGTAGTTTGGAGTGCTTGAAATAGTGTCATATCATTACTAATATCATAGAACAGACATTGTTGTATGAAAAATATAAAAAAGTAAAAAGCACACGTATGCTTTTAGCTATCTTGATTATGGATAAGTATACTAGAAGTTTTAAGATTTGTCATAAAAGTGCAATTACATCCTAAAATTTTCAAAATGTCCAATCAAGTCCTAAAATTTGTCGTAAAAGTGCAATTGGATTTTTAGACTTTTAAAAATGCAATCAACGAAAGGGTTTGATTGGATTTGCTTGGCAAGTTTGAGGAATTAATCATGTTTTTTGAAAGTTTTAGGTCTCGATAATTGAATTTTAGGATTTAATTACATTTTTTGAAAGTTTTAAAAATCAGTAATACTTTTATTAAAAGTTTTAAGACTTCCAATGCACTTATCTTTTGAAGTTATATCTTCGTTTGATGACATGGTGTTTGAATCACCGTTGACACTATATAAATTCGAGTCTCGACTTATAATTGCTTAATCAAAAAGTGAACATCCTAGTATTTCTAGTTTGCTAAGTGCACTCAATAGAGTCCTCCAATAGACATCCTCGGATCTTCTAGAGGAGAGGAATAGAAAAGTCCATCTTGGTATTTCTAGTTCAACCAATTTTGGAGAGAGTGACGATTTTTTAGCCAGACAACAAAAGTCTAAATCCAACATCAAAGTCTTCATAAACACTACCAATGACTAAAGTCATTCATTTGGGATGTTACTACCTAGTGAAAACTACTAGGAGATCTGCTCAAAAGTAGATCGTGTAGTCTAGTTCATGCATTAGTAGAAACTAGGACAAAACGTACCCCAATACCATCACTGTATGTAGCAACCGAAGCAGATGTCGAACCAGCTGAGTTCAAACGAAAGAGAGAATCATACATGGCTGTTTTTCGGAGAGTCACGGCCCTCGCGATTAGGCTCCTTTGCATCCTGAACGTCGCAGGGCACACTCTCGACACGACCAGAGTGTACACAATATGCAACGGAATTAAGTTTCAATTCGGAGGAACTTTCACTGATGAGTTAAGCCATGTTCTTTAGGATTTAGCAGATGCGACGGCAGATAACGGCCATGATTACTATAGCCGGTCGACAAGCTCCAAGGATGGTTGCGACGGCCATGCGGCTTGTTAAGCTTTCGAATCATGACTATGTCTCATGCGTCGTTATCGCTAGAGATCAGCTAGTCAATTCAAATCCACAAAAGACGTGAGTAGCTCCAGAATTATAGAATTTGAAATGAGACTTATCCGTTCTATGAGTGATAACTTTCCAAACTTTCTATTCTTCTATTTAGTTTGGTCATGTTGGCATCCCCAGCATAGTAATCCATCTTCGTATATCCGCTGGTCTAGAGAATGATATAATGGTCTGAAGGTTACTTGTCACATTAGATCTGTAAGTCAGCTAAGTCTAGTTTCCCTATAAATGAATTCTAGAGAGGCCAGACTTTGGGTTTCATGTAATTTGAGTATCGTGTTCATCTGCTTTCTGGGTGAACAAATTTTTTAGTATGCAAAATTCAACATCTAGCACATATTATCAATGACCCTCACTTCAAGTGATCTTCAGATCGGACTTCGCGTCGAACTTTCAACTCATTGAACGAGAACAATATGGTCACTTGGCACATACCAAATCATCGAACAAAGTCAACTCGACTAAATGTCTTAACATGGAAACATATCACTTTAATGGCCATAAAGAACCAAGGTATCATACATTACTTATAGATCGCTGGTATGCCTAGAACAAATTAGTTATGATACTTGCTCACTTCAAAATCAGTTAAAATGAAAGTAATATTCAAAATGATGTGACGGTAGATAGTTAATTAAGCCAGCCAGCTTCAATATCCAAAAACAATTTGCCATATGATTTAGTATACCTATCTCGTCACTTAGATTGAGTAAACATGATATTAATGTAGCTAGAAGATTCGGGGCAATAAAGGATTAGATGCGCCATGTAATTGATGTTATTTTGGTCACAATTAAAATTTGTCCAATGACAATTAACCGTGGCGCAAACTAAAAATTAACGGTTGCATTAAGGGTCAAGGTTTGTGGGAAGAATCTGTAACTCATCAAAACTTGGCAGTTTATCATGCCACGGTGCGAAAAGTTAAGGAGAGTAACTCGTGACTTCTGGAAGTTTGGGGGGGGTCATTGTGCAATGTGTGATAGTTTAGAGGGGCGTTCAGCAATTAACCTTAAAAAAAAAAAAAAAAAAAAGGTAAATTCAAAAGCTAATTATGCACGTGCCTCTCACGTGAGCTATCCCGGCGGCGAGCTACGGCAATCCGCCCTGAACCCAAAAGGCAAAAGCCCACTCGAAAATCCTCCGCCGCCTCATCCTCCTCCTCCGCCTCCAGAAATTTCGATCTCGGCTGCTGCAGCAGAGAGAGGGAGATGGGGAGCGCCGCGCCGCCCGCTCAAATCCCGACGAGCTTCGGCCACGAGCTCCGAGCCTGCCTCCGTTGCCGCCTCGTCAAGACCTACGATCAGGTCCTCTCTCTCTCCATCTCCCGCTTTTCTTCCGATTTCGCGATTGTTCGGCGTGATCTTCTTCTTCGTTCACTGTACGTGGGATCGTCGCCTTCTTCTTTGGGGGCGTTTTCGTAATTCTGAGGTTTTGTCGCGCGCGATTTGCAGTTCAGAGACTCGGGCTGCGAGAACTGCGCCTTCTTCAAGATGGACGAGGACCACGAGCGCATCGTCGAGTGCACCACTCCCAATTTCAACGGGTACGATTCTCGTCGGCTCCTCATTGCTTGTCGCGGAAACTCGCGATCCTCGCTTAGTTTGGTGGAATCCTCTTTTCCAGAATTTGGACCTAAAAGTTTCGAACTTTTGTAGGAATAGTGATGTTTTATAGAATAGGATGGCCTGCATGGTTATGTGGCTCGGCTTGTTCATACTACTGATGAATGCACTTCCTCTTTTCTCTGAAAGAGAGGAACAAAGAAATGGGTCTGCTTCTGCCTAGGAGCAATGAGCCGGGTAGCTCAGTTGGGCAGGGACGGGTTTTGTCTGGCGTAGGGGGCAATTGAACCCTTTGTTTAGTCCACCGTTAAGAGGACAAAAAAGAATAGTTCTAGCGCCCTTTTGGTTGAGGAATAAGGAGTAACCTTTTGTTCAATAATTTGGCTTTAAGAGTAAATCAGCTTTAAAATAGGATGATGAGGGTTTCACTGATGCGCTTCCGTTTCATCTCCCTGCTAAAATTGATGTCAACACATTGGAATTCATTCTCGCAGGATAATTTCTGTCATGGATCCTAGTAGGAGCTGGGCTGCTCGGTGGCTAAGAATCGGTATGTTTTAGTTTGTACTAACAGATGCTCCGAGTAATTTTGTTCTGCTAGTATGCGGAGTGGTGTACATGTATATTTTATGCAAGTTCCTGCACCTTTGTGTTATTTTCTTATGTACTCTTAATAGAAGTTATGTGGAGGATTGTGCTCAAGACTGTATAACAAAAGTTATGTCAAGTAGATTGGTTGGCTCTAACGCATTGCTTCTATAATTGGGTATGGACATGAGAAATCACTTTTTTGTATAATCGTGTAGTGCTGGTGAAGATTTTTGTGGTATTAAACTGGGAACTGTGATCATCTGGGAGAACTAACCTAGTACCTGGTATCGAAATTTGTTTTTTTCTTAAGCATGGGTGAGTAAAATGTATATCATGAGGGATGAGTTTCAAGCTCTGATTTCTGCATTTTTGCTTAAAAGAAGATCACTTCATTTCTGGGAAGAGGCTTTGAGATCTTATGCATTTCAACTCTGTAGCGGGAAAAGTTCACATACACAAAGAGTCTTGCAAAATTTGTTGTTACAAACTTTTTAGGAATGACATACTTACAGAATTTTCTTTAGTTCTGTGAGGTTGATTTTCTTTCCTTATAGTTTTGTAGAATATTGATGTTTTTTCCTTCTCAATAAATATTTGCCAGTGTAAAGATTCTGCAACTTGGCAATTGCTTCATTGCTGAAATTACCATGGATACCAAGTCTTATAGTCTACATTTTTGTAGGAAAATTTGTTCCTGGAGTGTACACACTTGCAGTCTCAGAAGCACTACCTGAGGACCTGCAGGTCTGTAATTCATCGGGATGTGAATTGTTGACATCTTCTTTTATGTGATGGAATTTATGTTGAATGTGCTTCATTTGTCATTTTTCTGTTCATAATATCGAGGGTGCCTAATTTGCATAATTCTGCCATATATAAGCTATGGCATGAAGTAAATCACTTTACGCAGACAATTATCGCATTGGGCATTTTAGCTATGATATCTTAGCTCATGATTAGTTTCCTTTTGCATATATGGTCATTGAAAGCCAATTGCCAAATTTACAAGAAATAGAGTTTCTGTTGCTCATTATAAATAATATTACCGAAAGTGCTGAGGGCAGTTGTTATGTAGTTTAACATGCAGAAACGCTGCAATTCCTTAGAGAAGCTGTGGTGGGATATCACTAGCAAATCTTCTTCATTCTTTGTCTGTTGGTGAGAGTGAAGCATCCTTGCTTTTACGCCACATACCTTTAAGATCGAGTGCCTGTCAAATAAGTATTCAATATGATGCTCACTGCCTAGACCAATCTGTTGAAGAAAATACTTCACATATAAGTGCCATCATATCTTTAATTAGAAGCTGTTGTAAGTTTTGATCACTAATCAATTGTAGGCGTGCCCAGTTCTTTGTTCTGCTCATATTAGGCCCTTTGAGACCCATCAACCCTGGGATGAGCATGATCACTGTCTTCTGGCTTGGAGCCGACTATCTCATCTTAATCACTGTCAGTATCCACGTATCAGGGTTGTGATGAGGACAAATAGAGAAATAAAAGATGAAATCGGATGCACTTTACTGTGCTGAGTATAAATTTGGCATATATATTAAGATGTAAGTAGTTATGAAGATGTAAAATTTGTTAAATGGCAAGGTTTATACACCAAGAGTTTGATGATCAGGGATCAACTAATTATTTGTGGTAGAATGACATAATGATCAGATCATCATACAATTTGAACAGGGTTCAACTAAACTACTTATTATTATCTGAGAATAATGAGGCTATTTAAAGGACAAAAATAATCTCACCTTCCATTAGTATTTTGTATATTAGTGATGTCTGGAGTGCTGAATCTGTCTATCTTGAGCTTGCCCTTTGTATGTATCAATTTCAAGCAAAGTAAGTCCAGACCTAGGGACTGGGGAGGACAATTCCATTTGCTATTCTTGGTGTTGCGATAGTTTAGTTCTTTGTTCAGCTGTGGAAAAGCATTCTCCGCATTTCCTGCTCTTTCTTCTCTATAACTCATGGTCAGATGATTCACTTGTGTTAGAATTGTTCTTGCACTTTTTAGGTTTTGGATTTAGGGTCTTCAGAACCCTTGCCATGTGCACATTGATAACAGTGATATAACTTTTGCTGATTTCTTGCAGAATTTATGCGAAGATGAGCGTGTGCAGTATGTGCCTCCGAAACGCATATGATTTTTCGGTTGAGGGTTATGTCTGGATATGTGCCACACTTGTAGGATCAGTATTTACCAGATGTAGTATAGGAAGTGTTCCAAGGTCCTTGATCTTCAGGGTAATCGATCCTTTTGAAAATGATCGATGAAATGTATGTGATCAGAGACTCTGAAAATGCAAGCATGAACTTTTCGAAAGCACTTGTAGGTGTTATGCTTTCTTTTGCCCTCTATTTCCGGGTGCCATTGTGTTTTATTTTGCAATGGGATAGCTTGGACCATCGTGTTCAGATGCATAGTCTTCAAGTTCAATCAGCGATGGTCTCTCAGAAGTTACAGCGGTTAGCTTAGAAGAGGCTCTAATCTTAAGCATGTTCCGTGACTGAAAATGATCAGAAAGGAACTTATGTAGGTCTAGGACTGATCCAGACTTAGAGCTAGGAAGTTTGCGTGTGTATATTCTCTCAGCAGATCACAAAATCTCTGCAAGTGAACCCAGATTTGTCCTTAATTACTTGTGCAAAATGGTACGCCACGCCCACAGCTTTTTGATCTCGAAGCAGAAATCGAAGAAAAATCCGGGCATGCTGGTGGCAAAAACTTACCAGAAAATCAGAGAAGCAAACAAAGGACTGTTCTTTCGAAAAGCAAGAGAGATGTAGGACTTCCTCCGCAAGCTCATGTTACGCTGGACTTGTGGTTCAAAGAGAAACCGATGCGTAAAGCAAAATCAATTGCCCCACACACAAGTGAAGCTTCCTCGCCAATAATGTGAACTTGCTCCTCCATATCCTCTCGCTTTCGAAGCGAGGGAGAGAGGGCTTTACACATAAACATGGAGCTCCCCCGCCATGTTTACGTACATCAGGAGAAAGGCAGGAATTTCTATGCATCAAATTGAGCGTCCTTAATGCTTAGTCGACGTTCTGCTCTCTCGCTCGTGCGCTCAAGCCAGGGACCTCATGAGATGTGCGCGTGCGAATTCTGTGCCTAATGAACCAGAGATGTCGGATTGATAATGCCCGCTTCTCGGTGGCTAATTAATTTGGGATTACATGATCATAACCATGTCCAAAACATGTAAGACAATGTGAAGATAAAGTCGAAAGAATGCCCTAGTGGACACACCCCAAAACGCATCGCATGGGAAAAAGCACTGCTTGATGTGTAGAGGATAAGATAGCACAGGCGTGTGATCAGAAGCTATCGATAGCAAGAAGTGCCAGAACTTCACGTCCCCATGGACCTCGAACATCCCCATCATCAACCTCCTCCTCCTCCTCCTTTTCCTCCTCTCCTGTATATATATATGCTCACACATCCATGTTATTTCAAAGAACAAGAAGAAAACATAACCCAAGAAAAAGAGAAGAAGAAAGTTGAAAAAGGCAACAGCCATGGCCATTTCTTCAACTTCAAGTGGGCTTCTTTGCAATTTCATGGCGCTCTCCATGCTGTCGCTTGCTATGATCAGCGCTCACCGCGAGATCAGTGCTCAACCAGTGAGGCATGATGACGGGGTCGAGCCGTCGTTTGGTTCATACAGAAGATATCTTCTAGACAACGGCCTCGGTCTAACTCCACAGATGGGGTAATGTTTTGCTGTTTCTTCATTGCACTATACACGGTATGAGCTTTTAATAAAATTTCATATCGGAAATGTTCTAGTGTGTACTTTCACCGCTTTTCTACTCGAGCTCTCATACTTTCACTTTTTTCTAATCAAGTCCTTCTATTTCTACACAAATTATTAATGAAGTTTCTCGGAAACTAAATTCAATCAAATCCAACTTACATGGTCTTCGAACGATGCTGAAGTGTGACTTGAATTAAATATTGCACACAGACACACCATGGATAATGCATAGGTGGGAGATTGAAGAACATAAACAAATAAATAAAAATAAGGAAAACGAAGGTTTGCATGGCGTTTTTGATAGCCATGACGAGCCTCTGCACAGGCAATATTTAACTCATATTACACTTCCGCGTGCTCCAACAATCACGTTGGCGGGATTTAGCTCGATTTGGTGTCAGCGAGATTTGTTTCGGTGTCTTGTGTAAGTAGGACTAGATTAAAATTGAAAGTACAAAAGTTCAATTAGAAAAGAGTGAAAAGTACGGAGGAAGAGTAGAAAATTTTCGTTTTTCGTTTTCTTGCTTTCTCTGATTCTGCATGTATTAGCAGAAATCTCACTATTCTCATGAAAAAACGGCTACAAACTTACTTATGTTGGCTATAATCAACTCGAGGACAATGGCTTTGCTAGCTACTTAGTCTCGAATAGGTGCACAAAATCTTTGTAAAAGTATAAATTACTTTGAGAGGTCATGTTGGAGAGTATTGGTCCCAATTATTATGTGCTTGTGCTTTGTTTAAGTAATAATAATTATAGTAAATACTAAACTAACCTATAAGTTTACAAGTATTTATATCCTACAAGTGACCGTTTTTTTTCCTTTCGAATATATAGTCAAAATGATGGGTTAAAATATTATTATATCGTATCATATCATAAATCATATCTTAGTACTTGATATGACGATCTCCACTTTTAAGCATTTAATTATATTTTCGTAGTGCAAAACTCACATAACGATTGAATTTATATAACACGGAAACAATATTGTGAATCTTATCTAATGGATCGTTGTGGTCCACTTCGAAAATTGAGCATATTTACTTTTTACTTTGGCATCGAATATTGGAAACTTTCTTTGTTCTTTTTCCATCTTCACTTTGCTTCTCTCCCACACTTCTTGAAAAGTGGTGGGGCCTTTGAGCATTTGAAATGAAATGATGCCAAAAATCCATCACTTTATAAAAAAGTTCCATCACTTCGATCATGTTGATCATATATTCTATCTCAAAATAATTCAAGAAGGGATGCGCTATTAGTTTTGGAGAGTTGGGTAAATTATTTTGACTAGCGAATCATCGCGGTCGAATCATTTCTTCAAATGATTTTTCCAAATTGCGGACCAACAAAAAACTGGCCTATTAGATATTTGGAAAATCAAATTATTATATAATGATTTGCCGCCAATTTGATATTATGGGTTCATTTTCTCCTATTGCTGCTTATACGAATTTAATTTGAGCTTTTGGGCAGGTGGAACAGCTGGAACCATTTTCAGTGCGACATAAATGAGACGCTGATCAAGGAAACCGGTAATTATATATATATATATATATATATATACACACACACAGATATTACGAAGTATTTTGAGCAAGAAAATCAAAATTATTTATTGGTTATTAAATGTTTAAACTGTGAAGCGGATGCGATGGTGTCGAGTGGCCTCGCTGCCTTAGGATATGAATACATCAATTTAGGTACGTGATTCAACTTTCTAATTCTTGGTGACTAATTTATCTTTTTACTTCTTTTGCAATTCGTTCATATAATCACTAGCAATAATATTATTTAAACAACGACTCGAATTCTCTGATTTTTCTTATGGCTTTTAGATGACTGTTGGGCTGAACACGACCGCGACGCCAAGGTACGTGCATTCCCTTGCTCTATTGTTGAAATAATCGGTTTACCTTAATTATTACGACATACCTCAAATTAGTTTTTATGAGAGAATTGAGATCTTGCGATTATTCAAAAATGAAACAAATTAATGGTAGTATTAATTATAAGCAGGGCAATATGGTCCCAAAAGCTTCGACATTTCCCTCAGGCATGAAGAAGCTGGCACGTTATGTGCACAAAAGAGGTCTCAAGCTTGGAATTTATTCTGATGCAGGGTATTTAATCATGCATTATTATTTAAATGATTATTTCAAGGGAAGTTTTGTATCAGCAAAATTAATTTATTTTCGCATGCTGAAAGTATTTGGATCGAAATGTTTGTAAAATTTTCCAGAATCCAGACTTGTAGCAACAGAATGCCGGGATCGCTTGGGCATGAAGAACAAGATGCCAAAACATTTGCTTCATGGGTAAATTTTTTTTCACTATTCTTTTGATATTTTATGTGAAATGATATTTTCATGCCTTTATTAATTTCTATTTTCATGCATTGATAAAGGGGATTGATTATTTGAAATATGACAACTGTGAAAATAGAGGCATCAGCCCCAAGGAGAGGTACGTCGATTCACTGTCTTCATTTATGACGTCATAAATACTAACAATTTCTCTCTCTCTCTCTTCTTCTTTTTTGAATTTTTCTTTTTGTGTAGGTATCCTGTGATGAGCAAAGCATTGCTGAATTCAGGGAGACCCATATTTTTCTCTTTATGCGAATGGTAAGTTACTTTCAGTTCCAACAAAGGATTTTTAAACGTTGAATTATACACAAAGATTATAAAACAAGGTCATTTATATTTAATAATTTACTTTGGATTTTCACCTATGTATTTTTGCTATGAATGAAGGGGACAGGAAGATCCAGCAACATGGGCACCAAGTATAGGCAACAGTTGGAGAACCACCGGGGACATTCAAGACAACTGGGATAGGTACGTACCAAATCATACTTTTTTAATTAGTGGAGCAAATGATGGTAATAAGTAAGTTTGTTTAGCTAAATTAATTTTTTTAATCAAGGTCTTTTTTTTTTTTTTTTTTGGTTTTCATGTTTCATTGGTGTAGCATGACAGCAATTGCTGACCTAAATGATAAATGGGCAGAATATGCTGGACCAGGTGGTTGGAATGGTAAGGATATGTACTGAACATTTTCTAAGCAGTATCATGTGAAGTGTTCGTGAGATAAAGTAAACACCAGTTCTTTCTTCCTTTACAGTTTTTTTCGAAGTGATGAGAACAAAAGGGTGCTAAGGTAGAAGTGAATTCTCATTGGTTTTTTTGATCGAATCAGATCCTGATATGCTTGAAGTAGGAAATGGGGGCATGACTCCAGAAGAGTACCGCTCTCATTTTAGCATTTGGGCCTTGGTCAAGGTCATTTATCAGTATCAGCTGGAGTTCACTTACTGCATGATTTTCTATGTACAATTGTGGGTTTGTGCTAAAAATTTAATTATTAGGCTCCATGTGATTTTCTATGTACAATTGTGGAGTTCCCTTGTAGGCTCCTTTGTTGATTGGATGCGACATCCGGTCCATGGACAACGCGACGTTTGAGATACTAAGCAATCGAGAAGTCATAGCAGTCAATCAAGGTATATCAGTAACTCTCGTTTTACCTTTTGGTTTTGATTTGTAAAGATCAATTCTTGTGGTCATGGTAATGCAAAGATTTTACGTTGGACAGATGGGCTTGGAGTTCAGGGAAAAAAGATCAAGAAAGATGGAGACCTGGAGGTAATTATCTTCATCTTCTTGCTAAAACTTAGAACACGGTCATAAGGAGGGGAATTTCTTATATGAGCCCCCATGTGGATTTCTCAATTTTCACGGCATCCTGTGAATGAACTTTGTTGGGACAAAAAACTTCTAGGTCTGGGCTGGTCCTTTGACTGATCATAGAGTGGCTGTTGTGCTTTGGAATAGAGGTGCTTCACCAGCAAACATCACTGCATCTTGGACCGACATCGGTCTTAACTCAGCAGCGATCGTCAATACTCGAGACTTGTGGGAGGTATCATCAAACAATTTTCCATGATGGGATTTTGAGAATTTTGATTTTTTTTTTTTCAAATTGTTCTGATTGTTTTGCTTTTCTTGTTTATCTTTCCTTCAAATTGCCAGCACGTAGCTCTGGCATCTGTTCGAGATCAAATCGCCGCTTGGGTGGATCCTCATGCCAGCAAAATGTTCGTCCTTACGCCACAGTATTAGCTTTGGTGAATATGCATTCAAGGATATGCGATGTACTTTATCAGTTTAGTTCTATTGAAGAAAGTGCTGTCGGCATGGAGACTGTCTTGATTAAAGAATGCGATTGCATATTAAGAAAAAGGCATTGCATTCCATTTCCTAGCCAACAAACACTGCCAAGCTGACTTTTGTGTCTGTATTAATCTTCTTGTTTCATGCACGGTAAAAGATTCCCCCGGAACTTTGGAATGGACAACAAACAACTCTCTTGGCAGGCATTAGTTCGAGCTTGCAAGCTTCCCCATATTCTTATGCTTTTGGCCGGCCGTTTACAGATGTTCACCAGCTGTATCAGCGTTACCTCACACTTCTGTTGATTAAAAATATTTTTCTCTATGTGACATTTAATTGTTGAATATGATATGAATCCTCTTTCTTTAAAGGGAAAGTCTTTCGAGGATGTGCTTTTTTGAGGGATAATTTAGAGCGGGCTACAGGCAGCTCGGTAGAAAGCGGCATTCGACTGCCATCTCAACGGGGAAGGCTAAAGCTGTCATGTGCAGCAGAGAGAGCGTTCCATACATGATTCGAAGTCTACTTGTCCCGACTTGTATAAGGGGCAAATTCTCACTTTCGCAAATGAATGAAATATGTCTGTGAAAACAAAAACTCCGAAGCTGGCATAGATGACCGTGAATTGCGAGATGGAAACTTAACTTGCCTGTTAAAAAGAGCACCTTTAAAACAACACCCGACAAGGTGATCCTTGCGAAGCTCGATATTTTTAAGTGAAAAGTGATATCGGACTATCCGATAGCACCGCTGTTAAAATGAGTTATCTCTTCCAACCAAAAGATTCCATTCGGGCACGTCAAGTAAGTTACAATAATAACAAACAATCTGTGAAAGTTGACTTACCATTCCTAGATTGCGATGTTCTTGTTGCTTTCTTTGGGAAGTACATCGTCACCTAGGTTCAAAGAGCCTAACTGTATCTTGCCTTGTGAAATTAGTATGCACCTATCTATAGAGCTTCCGCGCAGAAAAGAAAATACACGAGCTTCTCATGGATTGCTTTTCACTTTCTCTTCCCTTGTTCTTGCTTGTTTTGAGCGCTGTATCAGCAGGTGCAGCAAGTGGCATTAATCAAAACAGGAAGCTCGGTGAATCCAGACCAAGAAGAGATCTGTTAGATAATGGGTTGGGTCAGACTCCGCAGATGGGGTAGGCCTACTTAGCCCCTGCCATTTATGAAAAACATCTGTCGTGGTTCTTTTCAAGGGACAACAATATGACAACAACCCATTAGCATCTTTTGGGATCATTGCAAGAGAAGACAGGAAATTCTTTAACACATTTATGTGTTTATTATACCAACTACAACTCTTCCCATGCCGCCTTTTCAAGATCTAAGCAAAAAGGAATTTTTCATATAATGATTTGTCCCATGCAGATGGAACAATTATAACCACTTTCCTACCCAGCTCAATGAGGAGCTCATTCGTCAGACAGGTAATTTATTCTGGAAAAAATCTCGCACTTTTTTTCCCTCTGGTACTTGCATATGCAAATATTAACGCATTACGTGGGAGCCTACAGTGATCACCACACCTGGCGAATTATCTCCTTCTAGCTCTTAATGCATTGGTTCTCACATTTCCTTCACTCTCACAGCCGATGCAATGGTTTCCACTGGGTTGGCAGCTCTGGGATATGAATACATTAATCTTGGTAGCAGCTTTCCCTTTTGGGTTTTTTATGTATTGAAGAAGTGGTAAAATTCTCTATTTTGGCTGACTCTAGCTTTTGATCAGATGATCGTTGGGCTGAACAGAACAGAGATTCTCAGGTACAAAATTATGACAATTGAGAGTCAATATATTCTTACCTGCAGTCTTTTTTGGTGGATCTCGCCATATAATTGACCTCTTAGTCATGAAGTACGGATTCTTTCTTAGTCAGGAAGCTATGACATAAATTGTTTGGATTCTGATTGTTTCAGCACATTTGCTTGTAAATACAGAATGACTATCTTTTCAGGATGTCAAATAAGTTTAATTCTTGTAATGAGTAATGTTTTCTTGAACCAGCAAGTACTTGGTTTTCACACTCGTGCTCCTTGCAGAGCTAACACAATAAATATTTGCTTAGAATTTGATATAATTCTAAGTGATGTCATGCCATGGTTGTTACATTTACTCCACATTTATGGCCAGTCCTTAAGAGTGCATTAGTGCGGTGCAAATTAGTTTCCGCAAGTCATTGTTTGGCTGCAAGAGCCTTGCATGATGCAGGTGGTCATCAGCGAGCTTGCAAAGATGTGTTGATTGCATGATTCAAAATATTTGTGCAGGGGAATTTAGTTCCAAATGCTACCCGCTTTCCCTCTGGTATTAAGGCACTAGCCGACTACGTCCATAGCAAGGGTCTCAAGATCGGAATATATGGAGATGCCGGGTACGGATATCTCATGGATCCTTTAAGTCACATATCTTCCAGATGAACTTATGCTGATGATTGCAGTCTTTGCACGACGAACAAATTTGACAATGTTCAAGTGAATGCTCACTAGTATCTTTCTAAACTAGAGCAAACACAAGCTAATGTCCCATTTTTGTGGATCACATGTTTAGCATTAAAGTGAGCCGGCAGATTCACTAAGGCACCTTCAATGAACTACAGCTTGACATTTCCTCTGTTGAAGTGTTGAAGATATAATTAACTGATGACAGTGATGATATTGGAGATGTTTCAATTACCATGTTAGGATAATGTTGGAACAAGAGCAGATTAACTCAAGAAGATATAATTGCTGTAGGTTCTTGAGTTGAGAGAGAGAGAGAGAGAGAGAGAGAGAGAGAGAGAGAGAGAGAGAAGTCAGGCTTAGCATTACTCATCATACGGGCCACCCCATAACAAGCTGTTTTATCTCGACCAGGACATTGACATGTGCAAAGACAATGCCAGGGTCCCTCGGCTATGAGGAACAGGATGCCAACACTTTTGCCTCATGGGTACGTACTATCTGCAAAAATGTGTGTAGATGCACAAGAAGTAACAATCTCTGAGATTTTGTGATATCACAGCCGATTGTTTTAAAAGTTTAAGCTGTTAGATGAAGGCGCGGTTTATTATATAAATATTATAACACACTCCAGCATTGAGAGTTTCTCCCGAGAGCATCTAATAACCATTGGATCTTGATTTGACATCGGATGTTCTAGATTACGTTGTTATTGTTAACGGACTTCGGTTTTCTTATTTAAGTGAAAAGCATTCTCCTACTGATGCTACTGGCGTGATTAACAGCTTTTTTTTTTTCCTCAGAAGCATGATTTTGGCATGTCATCTGAACTTTACAGGCTCAGTTCAGCTCACTCTTATGCAATCTTTTCTGAAATTTTTGGTCTTTCAAAACTGAAATTCTACTACATGTCATTCTATATAATGCTTTTGCTCTTGGATTTGAAATCTTATATTTCTTAAATCTTGAATTTATTGTCTTGGTACATTCCAGATAGTTTATTTCTGTATGAAATTACCTGAAAGTTACTAGAGTGAACCTCCAGAAAAATAGTAGGCCTGCCAATGGGGTCTATTCTGAATATTTATCATCTATAGTCTCAAATCTTCCAGTGTCAGACATGCATAATCTCACCAATCAATTTCCCCTCTTGGTTTAATCACTGCAGGGGATTGATTACTTGAAGTATGATAACTGTCACAACGATGGGATTAGACCTCAAGAAAGGTAAAGCAAATTGTGATTTCATTGTGGAAGGTAATCCGCTATGACTTGTGAATGAACACTCATCTGATATTGATTGGCAGATACAGAAAGATGAGCAAAGCCCTTCTGGCCACTGGAAGGCCAATCTTCTTTTCTCTGTGTGAGTGGTACGTAACCACATCAAACCCTGGTAACTGCTTTTGGTGTACGCATCATCTACGCATGAGAGTGTTCAGAGACTGAACAATTATAGTAATTATCAGTCAGAAAATGTGTAATATGGTCTCTGTAGGGGCAATGCTGATCCTGCGACTTGGGCACCGAGCATCGGAAATAGTTGGAGAACTACTGGAGACATAAAGGATACCTGGGGAAGGTAACATCAACTAATCAGTGGAAATGAATTATTGGTTTCGATAATCAGATGAATGAGAAGTTACTTTTCTTGCTCAACATGGAAAAACTGATTCTTTGCTGTTGCAGTATGATATCCAAGGCTGATCTAAATGATATGTGGGCATCATATGCTGGACCAGGCGGATGGAACGGTTATAATAATCGATATGTTCAAATGCAATTAGGGTATGAAACTCAATCTGTCTAATGGTTGTCCTAATCTTGGGCAACTGTTCTGTGGTCTTTTCAGATCCCGACATGCTTGAAGTAGGTAATGGAAATATGACTACAGAAGAAAATCGATGTCACTTTAGCCTTTGGTCTTTAGCAAAGGTAAAAGTTCATCCTATAAACGAATTGAGTAGCATATTAGGTTACCTTATTGAGAATTACGTTTCCTTACAGTTAATCACTTTGCAGGCTCCACTTATCTTAGGTTGCGATATTAGGTCCATGGACAACGACACGTTTGAGTTGGTCAGCAACAAGGAGGTCATCACTGTTAATCAAGGTCTGGAGAAAATAGTTGATTTTTATGATTATCTTATGGCCAATGGAAAGGCAAAAGGAAGTTACAGCTCATGATCCTTGTTTTCTTTGGGCGCTTGTGACAGATGTTCTTGGAATTCAAGGCAAGAAGGTGAATAGAACTGGAGATTTAGAGGTGAATCTGCCTACACGATGCATTTACTTTACAAGGAGCGCACAAGATTTTCACGTTGTGATATGCTCACTAGTCCTCCCTTTTTTATGTTGATGTGTAGGTCTGGTCGGGTCCCCTGAGCGGCAACAGAGTGGCTGTAGTCCTTATAAATAGAGGGCTTTCTACTGCCACCGTGACTGCCGAATGGAGTGACATTGGTCTAAATTCTTCTGTGATCGTTGACGCTCGTGACTTATGGGAGGTATGAATGCAATAATTTCCATTTTTTTCAAGCTTCCATATGACATGATATGTTGTGGATAGGATCGAATCTTTCTCGAAGTACTTGAAGCCGCATATTACCCAGTTTAACGTGAATATGGCTTGAAATTTTTCAGCATTCAACGACAACCACAATTCAATATCAAGTGAATGCAACGCTTGATTCTCATGCCTGTAAGATGTACGTCCTGACGCCACAATAATGCCCCGTTCATCTGGGATACAAGTGTGCAACGACACCTCTAGACATCAGTCAATATGATGCAATAAGAAAGACTAAATGTTTCCACATATGCAGAAGCACAACTTGTACCTCTGTCTGGATGGTATCTAAAATCTATATCCATCTGAATTTCACGCACGACCAAGATGAGATCAAGACAGTTGCATTAACTGTTCCTAGCAACCAAAATGTAACCAGGAAGCTCCAGCCCATGAAGCAAGTCACAGGTTTTGTCGCAAGTTTGGAAGCTAGGACAGCAAAAATTCTATTAATTGCTTCAAAAATTCGTACTCTCTGGAGGTCTCTTTGAACAGCAAAATGATCCTAACAACACTACAAAAACAGCAAATACTAGCTTTAGACCGTCATATAAATCTAAAGATTCTGCAGATGCTGTAGCGTGTCCACTAGAAGAAACACCTTGGGAGCTGAAGATAAAGTACTTCATAACAGCATACTGGAGGAACCGCATAGTTATTACCTTCAGCTTATACTAAAAAGAACCCAATAAACTCAAAACCGGGGCGAAGAATATTAGGGAACAAAAAAGGACAGATTCTTTGGGTTGAACAAGGTCTAATGGATGCCTTACCAGTTACCACCTGTATTACTACGATGTACAAGGGTCGGCACTAAATGATACCAGAGCGATATGGAGTCAAACCGATCTCAATGCAGCTCAATACATAGGCAGGAAAATAGAAAATTCTAGTGTACCGTGCTCAATATGTATGATTCGAAGTAAGATTCAACTTGGATTAGCCAATGAGACCTAGGGATATGTCCCAATAATATCAGCATAACCTGTGATCTTACCACTTTCACAAAACCTTCCCTAGAATTTCCTGAGGGGAAAAAGTTGAAAAGCCAAGCAAAACAGGGAAGAATCAAAAGCTCTGCAGTGTACCAAGATTCAAAAAATTGTGTCGCAATATCTTGATTAATGGATGTCAAACTTACAAGAAGAAGTCCAGCTGAAGTATGTAGACAATATATTTCAAGACATCATCGTTTTGACTAGAGCATTTTTCTTTTCTGACGCATTATTAAAGATGCAAAATCACCCAAGCCCCAAGCCCAGATTTCTCAAACCACATGGAACAAAAAAACTGTCATAGCTAAGGCACATCCGGGGTATGAGTATCCAAAAATGAAATAGAAAGTTCTCCAAATCTGTTTGCTCGATGTTCACGCTCGATACATAGTTTCAAGTGATGTAAACAAGAAAAGATGCTAGCAAATGGCAATACACCATCAATAGATTTCTCCTGCCTAAAGTGTTTTCGAATTGATGCAGTTACAGCAAGGCAGGTTGTTTCTCGGACAGAATAAGGAAAGCATAAGCTCGAACAAAGATTTTCAATGATCTGGGAAACTAGAAAGCAAGTCTTGACATCGTGATGACTACTGGACCAAAGTTACTAACTGGCCATGAGAGGGTATTAGAGTGATGGAGGCAAAAACCCTCCAGGAAAGCGAAGACCTCATCCACTAATTTAAACTGGTCACTAAGCTTACATGATCATCGCTTTCTATCTATATATAGTCCAACCCTCCTGGCTTTTCTGACCAGTGAAGATGTCACAGAGAGAAAATGATCATAAAGAAGTCAAACGCCATGGTCGCTTTCCGAACGACGACATTTCTCGTGATACGTCTCCTTCTGTTCGCCTGCAAAAACGTCGAAGACGACCATGTCCACTACGGGCACATGGCTTGCAATAGGAACCTCTAGCCGGGACGATTGCTCCGAGTGCTTGCCCTATGCCATGACCGCCAAACAGTACCGTTGCCTGAAGAACACTGGTGATGGATGCTGGATATGCAAAACCAGATTAAATTTGTTCTCCCAAAAAAACAGAGATGAAGATGATGATCAAATCGTATGAAAACTCAAAAAGTCTCGATTCGAATAATGAAAATCATGTGGGAACATGCTAATTCAATGACATACCCCATCATATTTTTGTCAAAAAGTCTCAATTGAATAACGAAAATGCTTATTAGGATATGTTTTTGACAAATTATTTTAATAGATACAGGTGATTTTTTTTTTAAATTGCTCATTTTTTTACTAAATAAATATTCAAATAATACCAAGATGGAATATCCTAAAAAAAAAAACCACGCATCCTGAGATAGAGTGCTGAACCAAAAAAATTCATCACTATCAGAAGCCGCTCCGATAATTCTCGATTCGAGCAACAGAAGATGATTGCAACTGCCGGTACCGGCCACCGTTGGATGTTGAAGACCGGTTCTTGCGCACTCCTTCTTCCTCCGCACTCGTCCTCTTCCCCTCTCGCCAAGACGCTCCCTTCCCGCCCCCGCCTCTTCAAGACCCGCCACCCCATTTCGTGTTCGCGTGCCGCGCGCGAAGGAGACGTCGCCGACGACGATGCTCCGATGGGCAGCGGCGGCGGCGGCGCCGGCGCCGGTGAGGCGAAGGGGTCGGGGACCACCGCGAGGGCGCGGAGGCTGCTCAAGGTCCGCGAGGAGAAGCGGAGGCGGGAGCACGAACAGCAGCACAGCTATCCTGCTTGGGCCAAGTCAGTCGCGCCGCGAACTCGTTCGATTATATTCCCGTGCGACTCCGCATTGCTAAAAGGTTCTATTTTTCCGTGGTCTGCAGGGTTCTAGAGGGCGCCTGCAAGGACGACACCGAGCTTCGCGCCGTTCTTGGTGATAGCATCGGCAACCCCGAGCTCATGAGGAAAAGGGTCGGTTTCGTTTTGGTGTTTCTTGCTTCGCTGGCGGCGAAAGCTTGAGTTTTTGAAGAATGCAGTTCTCGTGTCTGTCTTTCGGTTACGTTTGATAGTAAATCCGCCAATGCTGCTTTCCCTTGTCTCATCTTGGCATTCAGTTCGAGAACAAAAACAAAAAGAAAAAAATATTTCTTGTGTCTTGTCTTCACTAGAGTTGACAGTCTTGTCAAGTGTATCTGAGATGATGTTCGTATGCTCCAGGTTGAAGAACGAGTGAGAACGAAGGGTCGAGATTTTAGAAAAGCAAAGACTGGATCGGTCCTCGCTTTCAAAGTTAGCTTTAGAGAGTACTCTCTCTCTCTCTCTCTCTCTCTCTCTCTCTCTCTCGTATTGCGTGCCACTATAGGGACCATGTTCATGTCAAGCTTGAGCCATTTCAGAATTCATTTGTGACAATTACCGCACAAATATGTAGTTATGCAGCACCATCATGTTTAGGAGTAAATAATGAGATCCTTATTTTCAAAAGTACCTGTATTAATTTATTACAGATGTCGGTGCATGTTGCTTTTGATTGTTCTGGCTGCGCTATCTAGTTTTGCTGTTATTTTTCAGTATCTCCAGTTATGTTGTTCCACTTCTATCCCATTTTATTTTTCTGTTCTAGCTACTTTCTAGAGACTACGTGTGTCATTTTATTTTTATTTTTTTAGTATGCTTGCTTGTAGTGAATCACATAAATGTCTATACCTGAAGGATGATACTTTGCATTAGTCTGCGTGGGGTAGTACTTCCTCCCCACCCCCACCCCCACCCCCACAATAAATCAGGTTTCTTTGGCACTTGTCACTTCAGGTGAATTGGGTTACCTTCTTTCTTCTAATGATTTCTGTTTTGTCTTAATGTGCAGTTTCAATCCTGGTGAATCTTATATATGGTTTGAACTTTATGGATCTCCATCAGACAGGGATGTTGATCTAATTGGAAGTGTAGGTTAATGTTTTAACCTTCTGTTCCTCAGTCTTCTAATATTGGCTGAGTATTATCTGTTTGTTATTTTGTTTCTTGATACTTATGAGGACTAGATATGCAGGTTATTCAATCATGGTATGTCATGGGGCGCCTGGGTGCCTTCAATTCTTCTAATATGCAGGTTGGAATACTTCCTTACATATATTTATATTATATATATTATCCTTCAATTTTAGTGACATTGTGGGCATCAATCATCACCAAGAACAAATTAATATTCTTACATGGGCTTAAGATAAGATCAAACTGGAGTTTAAAGAACATTACATGACCAACCTTCTCTCTTGGCAATACTAAATCAGTGTGAGGCTGAAATCACTGGGTAGTTGATTTGTTTAGACTTTACAGAAAACGGCATCCTTTCATTGTTCACCATGACCTTTTTTCTTTATCATGTTTTGGCTGATAGCGTGCCATTAAGAAGAGAAGTTTCCCTAAAATCGTAATTGTTGCAGCTGGCGAATATGTCGATGGACTACGATCCTCTCTATGATGCTGATAAGGGCGCAAATGTGATGCCATCATCATTCCATGATATCGGTGATGTGGAGTTTCAGGACAACTGGGGTCGTTTTTGGTATGTGGTTTAGAGGCACTTGGTTTTCTTTCTCTACTTTTGTCTCTCTGTGAATAATTTTTCATTGGAAAAGAATTCTTTCAATCTGTCGTGCAGGGTAGACCTCGGTACCTCTGATTACTTTGCTATTGATGTACTCTTAAACTGCTTGACAGTTTTAAGCTCAGAGTAAGTCTCAAGCTACTGGATAGGAATATATTAGCTCTTTCATTTTTGACATTCAATAAGTTCATTGATCATGGTCTCCATTTCAACAGGTACTCAGGCATTCAGCAAATTGTTTTTGGTGGTCGGCGCATGGGTGACTGGGAAGAAGGGATGACGAATCCAGAGTATGGATATAAGTACTTTAAGATTTGATTTATGTGTGATTATTGTTTAAATGGTCCATGCTTTATGTACATTCTTACACCTTGGCTAGAGCACACAGGTAAAAAGTCCTGGTTCTGGAAAGTGGATTTTGATTGCAAGTCAATTGCCGACTAAGAACATTGGAGTTTCATTGAAGAATGGGGAGTCAATAAGTAATAACATGACGACCCTGATTCATTTATCCAGAATCCCTGGTTCTTACGTGAATATCATTCGCTATGGTCTTACTTATTGAGAAGCTCTACGCCTTCATCCAGTCATTCATTATACATTTCCAGCCAATTCATACTCCAGAATCATCTTATTTATCTTATTAAGAAAAACTGCTTCTTAAGCATGGAATTTTGGACCACTTAATCTAGGCAACCCTTCCCTAGTCACTAAAATTTGGGTCTGATATTCATCATAAGGATTCACTCTTTATGTAACAAGACTAAATGCATGTAAGGTTTGGACATAAATGAGATTGACAAATCTGGCTTTCTTACACTTGAAGTATCATTACATATTCACACATGTAAATTGTTATATAAAGGTCTCAAATCTTCTCGCTGATTTCATTACTGTCTAAAAGCTTTTGTATAAGATAGCAAGTACTTGCACCAGGATTTCTGATTTTCCTATTCCATCTCAATAACTGCTCTTGGCCTGGAGAAAATTCTTTCTGTCTTCTGCACAGACTTCTATTATAGATTTTTGTGATTATAAACCCCTAGTTCTTTATCTCCGCATCAGATAGAGACATCATTTGCCCAAATATGTACATGGTTAATTTTAGGGTTTGCATAACACTGTCTTCCTTGATTGACCAGAAGCTTCACAATGTCAGAGATGACTATTTCCTGTTTTCATTCCTCTTATGTTTTGTCATTGTTTTATGGGAAATACAAAAGGAAAGATAGATGTACTAATCCACCCACTATGTATAGATTGGCTATTTATAACACCAAGCAAATAATAAGATGACATATAATTAAAACCTTTGATGTAAGAATCAAAAGGCAATATGTCAACCTTGATTGACCAGAAGCTTCACAATGTCAGAGATGACTATTTCCTGTTTTCATTCCTCTTAGGTTTTGTCATTGTTTTATGGGAAAACAAAAGGAAAGATAGATGTACTAATTATGTATAGATTGGCTATTTATAACACCAAGCAAATAATAAGATGACATATAATTAAAACCTTTGATGTAAGAATCAAAAGGCAATATGTCAACCTTGAAATCATGCATAGCCACAGCAACTCACAGGACAAGATGTAAGAAGCAAAATAGATGGGAAAGAAATCCAACTCAACACATTGGCAGAATTCAGTTGTAGAAGCAAATAAACAACAGAACACGCAAGAGTTTAATGTTTCTCTCTAGGTATTAGCTTAGCCTAATAAGGTCCGGTCATTGTGCTCTGCTTGAAACTCCTTAAGAAACATTTTCGTTCCTTGGAAAAGCACCTCTGAGAAGGTAGAGATGAGGGGCAGGTCATTGACATGGTAAGACAGGGCTTAGAGCTGTATATTTATCATATACCATGAGACACGAAGAAATTGTAATCATGATGACTAAAATTGTGCCCTCTTAACCAGAACCAAGCAGCACGCTGGTAGGAAACCATCATCTCACGATCAACCGTCTTAGGATTGACCCAAAACACTCCATGCATCTTATATGTGCTCATTGCAAATGGAGGAATCCCGATCTCATACTTGCATTCTCCATTTTTGGGGACTTTACTTTCTCTTCTTGGTGGTATAATGGATTCAATTCTCTGATTGTCTTCTGGAATGATATTCACCAGACCTGGAAATAAAATTGTCAGTTACATTGCTTGAGAAATAGACCTGTATGAACTTACAAGTAATTGGTAGATCATATACCAAGGAGGACACATAAACTGGGTGAAAAGAAAATGAACAAATTAAACAAGTTTTGAGCACATGCTTGTACTGTTAATCACGATTTAGACACTTCAAAGCTAAAGACATTCATGTAAAAATTAAATATGATCTTCTAGCACATGGGAAAAAGAATAAAGCTGTGTACATCTACTACTTCAAAAATGGGCAATGTATGCAGAAAGTTGATCTACATGTGATTCACCTAAAATATGAATGATCTTCTAATTACAGCTACACTTCCAAGAAAAACTCAACTGGCAAAAGGACATATGCTAAAAAAGCATGTTTGGGATCATTTTGATCTGTGAGAAGATCATGAATGCTTGAAAAACTGTAGTTTGTCAATGTCGTCTCCTTAGTAAGCAACTACTGTAAGCTAGTGAGCTGGTCTTTCAGAAACCAAAGTAATTTGATTGAACATCTCATATTCATCATGCAATAGACATGATTGCAAGAATTATCATATCGAAAATATGCCAAATATGATCAATTAAACTACAATGTCGATGCTTCATTTTGGAAGCCTAGAGTACTTAATCACATATGGTTATAAATAATGGAAAATATTATTCGATAAAGAAAACTTATATATGATTAAGATTTTTCAAATATGTGGGTTTTGGAAGATCTTTTGGATATGAAACAAAAGATTCTTACTATATTGAGATTCATGAGCACATTATGCCTGTTAGATAAAGATGCACATGATGATGAAATTCCTTAAATCAAGTATTTCTCATAAAATCTGAGAGAAAAATATAGGAACTCCAGAAGACGAAGATTGAAGTAATTGTTAATACTACATCTACAATATCACTAGAAAGATTGATTAAGTGATAGAGCAAAACTTTTAGTTTTTGCGGTTTACTTCACTATGGATTATTCAAAAAGAGTTGGTTGGACATACTCAGCAACAAAACTGAAATTCATTGCTACATTGTACCCATCTACTAGGAAAAACCTTTTACCTCTAAAGCTTGAGGATTCAATCATGGGTATCTGATATTCATCACCATCATTTGGTGAGAAAGTTTGTGGATAAATTACAAGAAATTTAGTACTGATTAGATCGAGTATAGTTTTGTATCTCTCGGTGCTACTTGTTAATCAATTGAATCGCGTGAATTGCGTCTTTGAGTAGTTAAAATGTGCACTTAATTACAATATCTTTTTTATTATTAGGTTGCTTTTCTTAATTCACATATTCAATGTCGGAAAGCACTGTTGATTAAAGACGGACTTCAACAGCCGAACATGACTTTCAGTGACCAAACTTCCTTCAATAATGGCACCGGAAGAACTTTCTTCACCTTTTGTGCATGAACAATAGAGACCCAAAATTTTGAATCAAAGTTTCTGCCAAAGACATCCATGATCATCACTCTTAGACATCCACAAGCAGAATTCCAATCTCTCAGGCTTAGACATCCTCAAGAAGAAGTCCTTCCAAACAATGTATTCAGTGTTGCTTGCACACTAGTTCACGTTTAACTTGCAAAGAAAATTTCTTATAGATGCTTACTTTATAGAGTGTCCCTTGTCGAATGACAAATTGTTGTGATCATGCATATAAGGACATAGACGGTAGGGGAAAAATGAATATCATTTTTCACTTGGGTTGCTTCTTTCATTGCATAAGTTCTATCCATACCATGTTTGGCCATTCAAATCAATCAATGTACCAATTCTGACCTTGAATAACAGATTCACTTGTGAATTGGACTGAAAAATACTTACTATATTAGTAAAAATGAGAACCCTATATATAAATGATAGTTGATATGTTTCCGGGATGATGGATAGTTTTAAAATGGTCATCGTCCAACTTTTTTGATAAAGTAGGGTTTGCTGGAAATTCCCTTTGTTGTACTCCAACTTAGTTTCAATCTCTTAAGACATTCAAGTAATACGAGGCTATGATTTCTTTGGAATTCCTCTGTAACGTGGTGCTATTATCTGGTTCTATTGTGATGAAGTCCATACATGGCTATTTCTCGTCTTCGATCCATTGAGCTTGGACAACGAGAACCGTTTTGTATTGACAAATAGACTATAGTGGCCGTGATTTAACAAAGATCAAGTTGAGTTGAGGACCATCAAATGAAATCTTGCTCTTGATTGTTATGATTATAAGGTGTAAAGAGAGATCCAAAGTCATTTGAAAGAGATCGGGTAGCTATAGCAAATCCTTTTAGAGATCATAAGTCCATTCCAGGTACACCATTTGAGTAGCAACTGCGTCTAAGCCGGTGGTAGGTCTCATTCAAAAGCCACTTTAGGGGATGTGCCCCAGTCAATGTGTTTGGTGGCAATGTTGTCAGCGCAAGTTGCTTTAGTTTATTTTCAGTGTCGTCAGAAGTTAATGGTTCCACTTTAAACCAAAAAATATATGGTTTCTGACACTAGTGCATTTGAGTTTGCTAAGTGTTTAAAGGGAGCAACATTGATTCTTAGGCTCTTGATCAGACCTTGATATGAATCTATTATAGCGTAAGGAAAGAAAGTGATTATAGTTCGAAGCTTGGCTAGCAATTGTACAAATGCCTTCGGCTTCTATGAAGATTCACGAATTCAGAGTTTAGTAAGAATTAGCTTAGGACTCATTCTCGTGCCATGATGGGGATAGATATTTGTCCTCTATCGACATCTAAATTGTGCATGTCATGGTAAAGAACTAGATAGTATGAAGATGACGATCTATCTGAAAATGTTTTCAATTGCTTGACAGAGTAGGATCCTCAGTGCCTGCACTTACTGTACTCCAACTTGATAGTTTCCACCAATAGAAATAGAGAGCTTTCTCCATTAAATATTTGTGAAGGAATGAATTGTGATCTCTTAAGCAATACAAGGCTTGTGATTCTTTGTAGCTCATTTGAATATAGTGCTAGTATCTTGCTCTATTTTGATGTTGTCAACCCATGGCCATCTTTCTTGTCTTCAGTCCTCAATTATGAGATGATCTCTTGTGGACACATATAATTCTCCATATTGAGATGGTCTCTTCTTGACAAATACACTATAGTGGTGTAATTAAAGGACAATCAAGATGATCCGACAACAGTTGAATGAAATCTTGCTCTTGAATGTCATTATATGTGATTAAGGCATTTATTTAAGAGAGCAATTTTCATTCTGAGGCTTTTTCAAGGCCTGAATGGTATAAATGTATTGTAGCATCATGAAAGACAGTGGTTGTAGAAGTGGTTATAGTTTGAAATCTGGCTAGTAGTTATTCAATGCTTTTACCATATGGTAAGATTTGGAGTTATTGGCCTCTGCTAAGATTTACCAAGTCTATCGAGGACTCATTTCCTTGTCATGATAGATTCATACATTTGTCCTTCATCGCCATCTTTATTGTGCATGCCATGTTGAATAAATAGATAATATGAAGATGATTGCTCACTCTAAAACTTTCTTTTGATTTTTTGATAGAGTAGGATCCTCAGAGGATTTCACTGTTCCACTAGAATTTTCCTCGCCTTGTTGTGCTCCAGCTTGGTAGTTTCCACTGCCTATCTTGTGTCATCTTGATAAAGAAAAGGAAAGGCCATGCTTAAGAGGAAAGCATTACTTTGTCATCACAAAAACCCAATTTACTCTATTAATGCATTTCATTGCTCTATCAAAAATTCCCTTGCCCTACTGTGCTCCAACTTGGTACTTTCCACTGTCTGTCCTTAGTCATCTTGATAAAGTAAAGGAAAGGCCAAGCTAAAGATAAAAGTACTAATTTGTCATCATGAAAACCTAAATCTACTCCATTTGGTGAATCCATTTATTTAAAAGACCTTCATATCCGACAACTGTCTGGAGCAGCGCTGGTTAGAGCAAAGGACTGAAAATCCTTGTGTCAGTGGTTCGAATCCACTTCTAAGCGGGCGAAGGGTCCAAAGGAAAGGTAGCCGGGAGCGAGACGGATTTGGAAATTCAAGTGAAAGAGGAAGCCAAAAAATGGGAGCGCTCTTGCACTATGGTGGATCTATATGCTTCGGAGGGTGAAACGAGTCCCTCTCCTTTCAAGCCAGTCAAGCTAGCCCCATAATTGTCCTCATGACTGCAACGGAGTGACTGATGTGATACCCCCCCATCTTTATTGAGCTTCCCTTTTCGGGAGTCAGATTGCATGAGAAATCTGAGAAGCTGGTGATCGTTGCTTAAATGCAATAGATTTAGTTCATGAAGGTTTATATTTAGAAAATATCCATCCTAAGAGAAAATAGTCATCTTTGACATAGTCTATTTGGCTAAATTACCATGAATCATGCACAAAAGTAGCATGATAGGAATCGAAGCTTTTCTATCCTCCCATATTACATGTGATTGGACGGACGTTTAATGATTAACAAAGGCAATGAAACGGATTCACGGTCAACTCCTGCCACCTTGGTCTTGGTGTGGAAATCACATCTCGAGTCGAGCCTGTCCAACCCTCCTTTCGTGGGAGAATTGGCCCAAAGTTGGATAGGGTTCAAGACATAGTCAGGCTAGCAGAGGTGATATTGATTTGTACCTCCTTCCGAGGCAGCCTAAATGTCCATTGTATCATCCTTCTTTCCAATCTGAGCAGACAAAGCTGCCCCGGGAACCTTCTTTCCAATGAATCTTCAAGCCTACCCCTTGATGAGGAAAGTATCTTCTTTAAACCTTGGAACTGATGGAAGTCTGCTCATTAGTAATACTCCTTGATGAAAGGGAGAAAAGATGCCTTCCTTGCCATGGTGCAGTTAAGTTTCTAGATGGTGGACCTTCCTTCATGGTCCAGTTGCAATTGTCGTGAAGGACCATCTTATAATGCTCGACTTTCTCAAGCATCGATGAATGTTCAATGCCATTCATAACAATTTGGATCGTTTCATATGTCTATATATCTTTAATAGTTCGTCAGACCAAATTGTTTGTTAATGGTCGCTTTTTCCCCCCTTCATGTTCACCTGAGTTGGCCCAAACCCTATCTTGGAATTCTACTACAAGAGTTGGTATTTGTCTATGACTTGATCTTAGCCAAATGGCCAAGAAAGGACTTTCCGTTATAGGACACTAAGCTAATATTCCATGGATCTTCATGTCCACTGTGAAATGGCATTCCTCAGAATCGGTGATTCCCATTTTCTTTCTCGATAAAGTCGCTGCGGCCTGAAATTGGTATTCAATAGCCAGGCGGCATTCTTTCTAGCACGCACTAATGAAAATTCCCCACCTAGGTTCTTTACCAGGTGCATCGACATCGTAAACTAGCTTACCAGCTCACAAGCTTTTACATAAGAAAGTTGCACAATCGAAGAACAAGAATCGATATGGACTTAAGAGAACAAGGAGGAGAAGGTTGTGGTAATAGTGGGAATGCTTAGAACAGACCTTGAGGAGACCACGATAGCATGTGGTAAGTAAGGAAAGATGCAGATAATTCCTTTCGGCTTCTCATCACGGGTATCTGAAGGATCGGGTACCTAAAAAGCATCAACGTCATTAAACGATCTCAGTCGGCATTAAGCCAATCCTCCTTTAGTTAAAGAAGAAATTGATAGATCAGGAAGACATATCCATTCAGCAGCCGTTTTTCCCCTTTAATTCGTTGACAATTCAGGAAAAATAGTAGCATACCAAGCAATGGCCACCCAACTGTGAGGAGTGAGGTCGGTGCTCCGGAAAGTTGTCAAGCCAGGATACTTCCGTGCCAATTCTTTGATCTGGTCCCCAAAACAATTCACCATGTGCAAGATCAGATTTGTTCAGGGCCCTTAAAGATTGGATTCAATCCGATCTTCGGAATCAAATGCGATATTCTCAAAATACAAGGATTAATTTACCTTCTCGGTTAGGGGGTATCGGACATACGGGTTCAATATCTCATTGTATTGGCAGTACAGTTCGCCATGATACTCTTCGGCTCGCTTCTGGCCTTCTTGTCTCGCAAAAGCATTGTCTGAACGCCCCCAAAAACACACATCCAAAGATCAAAAGAAGAAGATTGTTTTCGACGAAATGAAATTGTAAATAAGCAGGAAGGTTATCTGGAATTTGCGAAAATGTGAAGGAGCTACTTGAGACACTGCTTGGGGAGTTTGAGCTGCTCTTGCTTCCATCACTGATCACGGTCTCGTGCTCGGACTCAGTTGAAGACGACGACCCCTCTCCGGACCTCCTTCAAACACCGAACAATATAGTAAACACATTAGACTAAACAATCGTCTTGCCATTTGAATTGTTGCTGTCTTGAGCTCAAGACGTTAATCTTTCGATATTCTACAATCTGTAAATGCTGAAAAAGCATTAAAGCCATACAACAATGTATCTCTTAATTCCAGGAACTGAATTACTGAATAAATGAGGCAGGTTATCATACTTGGATGATTTGAGATCGCGATGCGCCTTGCCGAACTTCTTGTAAGTGAAGATTTGCATCGCGGACAATGAAGGGCAATAGTATTGCATGGTGGACTCTCCATTAGGCAGCACGATCGGGACTCCGGCGCCGTAAGCGCTCCACTCCTCGTAAGCTTGCCAGAAATCTGTGAGGCGAAAGGAGTCCACCATGTCTTTCTCTTGTTGTTGGGACTCCTCATTGCTTGCATGTTGCACATTGGGCTGTAAACGAAATAATAAACCGAAATGTCAAGAAGAAAAGGACTGGAAATTTTCAAAGTGACTGCACCGGATTCACGTGAACACAGTTCATCGCTACCATCAAATCATCAAATTCAAGATTTACGACGCGATGGGTTAAAGTGAGTGTGCATTTTACTGTGCACAAGAATCAAGATCGGGCATGTCTATGATCTCTGAGGACCAACGTTCTTCGAGGTTGATATCCGTTGGATCACAAAACACAGATCTCGATCGCCTTTGTCTATCACAAGATTTTGCATAAAACATAAAGTTGGCCTCTCCTTTTCGTGTCTGAGAATTATGTGATGAAGATGTACAATTATCCATAATTGAATTTTATGTGTCATTGTCCTGAAAGTCAAAACAATAGGAGATTGGATTTGGGTTTTTAGGCATTTATTTTTCTAACCTCAGTTCTTTTTCGTAATGAATCGAACTAAATAAATAAGTGGTCGGTGGCAGAATCAGGTTAAACTAGTCCCAATCAGAGTGATTCCTAATCGAGCCAATCGAGTTGGCATGACGTACTGAATAATCTATTCATCCCCATCAAGTGAAAACTGGATTAATAAGTGATAGGTGGCAAAATCGGGTTAAACCAATTTGAACTAGACCAATCCTTGATCAAGTCAATTGAAGCGATATGATGTATTGAATAATCTATTAATCCCCCGTCGGGTGAAAATTGAAGATAAGTGGTAGGTGGCAAAATCGGGTTAAATCGGCCCAAACTAAACCAATCTGTCATCGAGTCAATTGAACCAGTATGACGTACTAAATAATCTATCCATCTCCCACCAAGGGAAAACGAGATCTAAGTCCCAGTGATATTAGCCTAGGTATAAGATGAATTTGGAAAATCGAAAACTCCTTTTTAGTCTCGGGATGAAATTAAAAGAAAATGAAAGAAATGACAAAAAGAACAGAAAAAGAAAAAGAAAACGATCAGAGAGAAATATGAAGAGAAGTACCCTGGGGACCTCCTCGACTGCAACACTAGGAATCACAGAGGAAGTAAGGCACTCCAGGTTTGTCCAGGACTTCATTTCTCGAACCAGCCTCAAGTCCCATTTTGATGGTGCCATTCTCTCTCTCTCTCTCTCTCTCTCTCTCTCTCTCTCTATGAGAGAACTAGAAGTGCATAATTTGATAAAGAGAAACTGGCCTTCAAGCCTTGGTGCCAGAAAAGAGTCGATTAGAAAATTTCCAGGAGGCTTAATTAATGCACAAAACCCAAAACTCACCCAAAAATTATGCATTAAAACTCATAATCTCGACCCTCATTTATTTTCTATTCTACTTACCCATTAATCATCACTTTTCCCTTCCATGCATCTATCCACGTATGGCAAAAAAGATTTTGCCAACCTAGTCCTCCTCACATAGCAGGTTGAGCACACCCCCTTTGTCAATTACCTTTCAAGGAAAATACTTAGGTTCAAAAATTTTGAAATTAGGAGATAACTTAAGGGATTATTGTTTTTTAGTGCCTTTTTAGCTGCGTGATTGTGTTTATGATGTTGGGTTTGGTGAAGTTGGTGCATGTGGTTCTTATGTTTCTCATGAAATCCTGCACTAAGTACTTCGCAATCAGTGAAGAAAAAAAAATTAGTGAAGGGAGGCATACATGCATGCCCACTTGTTAAGAGAAAAGGGACTCTAATTAAGACAAATTAAGATAACTGGAGATAGCCGTTACAATTGAATTATTTCTTTTCTTTTCCTTATCCTTTCTCGATGAGCCTTAAAACCGAAAGCAACAAATTTTGTCGGTTTCTTTATTACTCAAAAGAAAACAAATTTATGTACCAGCTTCTTTTCTTTTCTCATTTTTCACGAAGCAAATGGGCGCCCACCGGATTCCAGATCGAGTGGAGTTAAAAGTTACAATTCTAAAATAAAAAATAAATAAATTCTAATAGATTGCCATAATCCAAAGTATATTAATGATTTATTACCTAATGACTTCTGAAGGTAATGAGCATTTTCCGAAATTAACATGCATTTACGTCCCACAGTAGTCAACGATTTTAATTGACTATAGAACAAATATTAATCAAGGTTATAGTAGCTCCCGGTTCCCTTGTCCCTCCTGAGGAGTTAGGTAGAGTGGTCTATCGACGGTAAATACTCATTTATTGTCCATTATCCTTCAAAGAGAAAGAGAAAACCCACGACTCACATTTTGTAAATATAAAAGACTCGTCTTTGGACTCGAAATTCAATTTATTGTTAGATTATATTAACTTCCTCTATGAAACGAGTGGATTAATAAGTCCAGAAAAAAAATTCCTCTTTCAAACAAAACATGTGAAGATATGATATGTTATTCCATCGATCATCAAATCTAACTAACGTTTCGACTAGATCTATAGCTGGTATGGTCTCACACTCCGAATCCTACAATTATAAGTGAATGACACGGTCAGGATGCGGCTTCAAACACAAACCAACATATATATCCATCTATATATCTAATAAAATAGTGAGTTGATTACAAAATCAAAGTTTCTAACTTCCATCAACTTCCATCAACAAGTATATAACATATAAATGTGTATATGTACGCAACTCAACTAAATACAACAAAAAATATCTAATATATACCCAGTTGTCTCAGCTTATACCCGAAATCCAATTATCAAAAATTCCCATTAATATTGTTCTGGTCCTACTGACCACTAACTTAAGAACTTGAAAAAGATTTGACATGAATGGTAATAATACAGATCAGACATTTACTCTACATATTTATAAAACAATAGCCCAACTCATTTATCTCGAATTAAGTATATAATATTCCTATAGGATCAAAGTAAGTTTTATCAAACTAATGTGACCGTATACTTAGGTACTCATTCAATCAATAATTTTAAGCAAACATCAATAGTCCAATCATCAATTGATCTTGTGTCCAATATCAAACTATGGTCACCCTTATTACCTTGTGACAAAGCTTGCCAAGATTTTCCTTGCCTAGTTCTCTACCTACATCAGCTAGCAGGTCGGCCACAAAGAAATCTTGAGAATAACATAGACATTCACAAGCCTCTAAATTGGTTATGAACATATCGAGAACGCATAATAATTAAAAACCAAGTAAGACCTTTCACAGATCAATATAGAATGCATTTTATAAGGCATTTCCTGAACCATTTCGGAATTCATTTCATTAATCAAAATTACAAATAAGTATTTATAAGCTTACGCAATACTTTTCATAAAACATTTCCCAAATCATTTACAAAGAACCAAAAGTTTGTAAATGACCGATCCGGCTTTATGCAATAGATATGTTTTTCCTTGACTTATAATATGTCGAATCTTTACTACAGATATCATTTTACAAAGTCATAAAAGAGATAATGACCATTAACCTGAAATGCAAAACCAAAAGCTCAAATCGGAAGCGACGTAGCCATCGGAAGCTACGTAGTCCGTAATGCTTCAAAAACCTACCAAAGAAATATTAATCGAAAGTCGGACTTATGCGCCAACTTATCTCAACTAAGACTACTAGGTTGGGGTCAAGTCGCTCACTACCGATCGACAAAAAGACCTCAAGAATAGCCACTTTGCTGCAACTAACAGCAGCAGCCTGTTTGGTTTCACTTCGGGCAACAACATTCCCTCACGCAACGAGCAGCCCCACTCACACGACGAATTTTCTCACTATCATCTCTCTCCACCGAGCTCCAACTCCAGCGAGTTTATGGTCAAAAGAAAGTTCTTTCGAAACACTAGAGACCCTAAATTTTGCCTCCTCGAAAGACAGCCGAAGGCGGGCGAAAATTTACACCAAACACAGTAACTAGAAACTATTTCCAGCAGTCCACGAAAGTTCAAAAATATATTCCAACCAAATCATAAATTTCAAATCAACTTCTGTAAAATCAGAGTTTCGTTACTAACTTATTTCACAGCTAAACAACTCTTAGATTGGACCAGCAACTCAAAATTTGAATAGATCAGAATTTGCAACTCGACCTCGAAAATTCTTTCTTTTAAATTAATAACTGGTTTGAATCCTTATCGAGCGCTGTGAAGCGGAGATAATCTGGGAGTGGGCATGCAAAGACACGTCTCTCTCTCTATCTCGCGGTCGGGCACTCTTCTTTTTCCTCTATTTCTTCCTGAGTCTGGGCTGATGATCTGATTTGATAGAATTTGGGCTTTGAACCCTCTTTTTTCTTCTTTTCAATTTTCAGCCCAAATATTATAATTACGTATACGTTACATTTTACCCCATAATTACCTACAAATATTTATTTTTGAAATTATCTCAGTTTTATTTTTTAAGACCACCGTGAATGTTTACATCAATTATCTTTATACCTCTCTTTACGAAAATGCCATTTTTCCAAAAATGGCCACCCTAAATCCCATCACACCCACTAGAAATGAAATCACCACTATCCCAAGCAAGATGTTAAAATGAGTTTGCAAGAACAGACTATTTGATCTTTTTAATGTGAATTTTGCTTAGAGGTATGTGAATGATATTTACCAATATAAGATTATGTAAGTCGTCATTAAATCAAAAGTAATGTATATTTTCTGTACTTTCCATATCATTACTGTTTTCTGGAATTATTGAAAGGTTCATTGAGAAGTTTTGCCTTCTTCTCAACCTTTCTTAGCTATGTTATTTTTGCTTACATCCGTGTGATAGGTGATGCTTTACAACATCTTGGTTTCATTACGTTTGGACCATCAAAACGCAGGTTAACACAGGTTAAAAAGACAACGAGAATCCACAGACAAAAGAATCAAACATGCGTCTTCTTCAATCATGGATTTGAAAGAGCCCAATCAGGATCTGCCACAGCAAAAGAACATGACTCGAGCATGCCGAGCTCGCAACAGAGTTTCTCCTGAAAACCATTCTCAAATTCAGTAAATCACTAACTTCGCCGCGAGTTTCAGATCTCCATTAACACTGAAATTACGCTAACTACACCGATTTGCAAGGAGCCCTTAGCTTTCAGGATGGAGAAAGTAAAAGCTCCCAAGAAGTATTCAACAACAGATGGATTCATAATGCCACTTTCTACCAATTGAATGTCTTCCGACAAATGATCATTTGACAATTTTGTGATTCCGTATCCCAAAAATAGTATCGAATAAATACACGCTCAC
Source organism: Eucalyptus curtisii (assembly GCA_017140595.1). Lineage (NCBI taxonomy): Eukaryota > Viridiplantae > Streptophyta > Magnoliopsida > Myrtales > Myrtaceae > Eucalyptus > Eucalyptus curtisii. The sequence goes on from CM029500.1 coordinate 33,806,635, forward strand.
TCGTGGCTAAAACTTACAAACCGAGCTTCACGATGGGTTAGTGTGAATATTGACTGCTTGTCTCCACTGCCAAAGCACATCCACTGGCCACGATGGTGCCGGCGCAAAAACCACCAGGCACTTGCGTGAAAAGTACTTGGCTGTCCACTCCAGTTAAGGTAGTTATATTAGAGTGAGGTTAATGCTTCCACATTCGAGTATATGCACTGTGAATGGGCAAATAAGTATCATCGACCGGTAGCTGCTGCTTGACCATGAGGTAATCAATTCCTCAGAAGAATCAGATTCACTTCCTTCAAGATACATGGGGAATGTATCCTACATAAAGCCCGTAAGTGAAAATCTACTCGGCTGATCTGTGTTCGTCAAACTGCTTCAAGAGCTAGACTCAACTCATGCGCGGACTTTGCAACAGATCCCCCTCTTCTATGAACAAAGAAAATCAGAACATCATCACTTCTATAATTTCTTGAGAAGCATAAAACAAGCCTTCAAAAAAGGCAAATTAAAATGAACCTGGTAAGAGTAGGCAAGCAGCGTTTAACCCTTTCAAGCTCTACATAGCAGAGGTTATAACGTTCCAACCTGTGCCAATCCACCAGTATCGCTGTCAAGTTAGTTTTTGAACCAAATTCTATCCAAGGACATTGAAGAATTGAACACACCTTTGTTCGGCTTCAATATCGACACCAACTGGCGTCGATGCCAATACTGCTGAATAAACCATGGAACCAAACACTCTGACCAGTTTGAGTAGTATGTCCAAAGAGATGCTCAAATGCCTGCAGAGTGAGAAGCTTTTAGAAAAATGGAATGTCTTTGAAACATAGAAGAGGCAAACGAAGAGCATTAATCAAACAAAAGAAGACTGCACATAAAGAGCGTGACGTCAGGCCGTTTGACCCTGTGCCACATTCGACATAAATGCAGGATTACATTTGTCTAATTAAAGCTATATATCTCCAGAAAGCTAAAAAGCGAATGCACTACAACAGCTACAATGCCAATGAAGCATATGATCAAAGCTTTTGATACTTCACCAATCACAAGAAATGAGGATGTTCTTTCACTGTGAGTAGGCAGGAAATAAAAAGACATTCACTCATAATAAGTGTATAATGCAAACTCGCGGCTTGCTCTCAACAAAGGCTTCATGTATTAATGAATAATCCAATTGTTACTGTAATTTTGGCCAAACAGCAGCTATAGAATATGTTCAGCATGAGTTGAGCTCAGTGATATCATGCCTCAAGAGTAACAGTCCCTGGAAAAGTCATCTCATCAGATCCAATCATGATCATGGCATCTAAGAGTGCGTTTGATAACATTTCTGCTCCCAAGAACAATTTCTATTCGGAAATGGTTTTTTCCATTTCTATTCCTGGGAAACAAAGAAGTGGATTTTTTTTTTAACTTCTTGTTTCTGTTCCAAATCTATTCCCTAGCCACTCTTTTATTCTGAAGAATGGAAAAATTAACTAAAGTTATCAAACGAATTTCTGTTTTTTTCTCTTCCAAGGAACAAAAGAACGGAAAAAAAAGAAAAACAGGATAGTTACCAAACAGGCCCTGACGGTGTGGATACCTTCACATATTAAAAAACTAAAGCTCAAGAGCGAGAAAAAAATTATCAGGGATAGAAAAATGAAAAAAGCTGCAGCAGCAAAAAATTGCAGCATCAAAGTCCACAACAAGAATCTGGCTGAAAGTAAATGTCTACAGCAAGAAAAAACCGTTTTGACAATACAAAGATGAGTAAATTTGCTAGCAAAGAACCATTAAGTACTTTGTTACTCACCTATCCAGGTCACTCTCAAGAAGTCCATTCAGAAGGGGCAAAAGACAGGTGAAAATATCCAGAGTAACTGTGTCAATTTTCTCTGTCATTATACTAACTACATCAGCAAGCACCTGCAGTTTAGGGCATAGAGAAAGTGGTTAACACAAGGATTTTAATTAAGACCTCATCAGGCAATCCATGTTTCTTCAAGGGCAAGAAAATTAAAACACTATGGAGTCACTGGAAAGCTACTCACAGAATTATCAGCCATCTTCTCCATAGCACCAATAGCCCCTTTGATATCCCTTCTTCCCCAGAATCCATTGACAACCTAGCACATAATTTACAGAAGATTGTCGCAATTAATGACAAGATGACATCATCGCAATACTATGCTTGTGAGCTTATACTATTTTCACGTCATGACCACCGGGATCTCCAAATGATGACATGCCACCAAGTAAGACCATCCATACTACCTTAGAACATAACAGCGCATTCAAGATATGACGCCAACTATATAATAGAGGAAAAAGATAAAATCATCATTGAATTATATACTAGAATGCAATTTTAAGAAAAGGGACAAAATGAATTAACAACTTCTTTTTGGCAGACATCACTTAACTTGCTGAATAAGGGGAGGTGAGCTCATAGTACTCACATCCTAAACTTTAAATCCCATCTCTGACATCGTCTCTAAGTTAAGCTATCAAGCAGAGAAAGATAGTCACCACAAGTTGTCCTTAGCGATTTGAGAAATATAAGCAAATGTCCTATTGATTAACCATGTGCAGATTGCAGATCTGAGTGAAAAGCATTTTCTAAGGAGTTACATTCCAACTATGCCCCATCTAACTTCCAGCCTTATACAGCTACTGACGTGACCAAGATTGACTTGTATAAGCTGTTGCTTATCAAAAGCATAGAGACCACAACCACATTACAACTTTCAAAGATTAATTGTATACAGCTATTTAACAGATATCTATATGAAGTACCTGCAATTTGGCTAACCGAGACTGCATAGAGCCAACAAACTGGTCATGATGCTCCATCACATCTGCAATGGCATCCTCATCACTAGCAGAAACTGTTTCCTTCTCAGCAGAGGGTCTATGTCCTCTCTGTTTCACAACAGAAGTTGTCAAAGACAAACCATAATAACAAATGACATGTTGAAATTTGTCGGAAGGAAATACAAAACATTGAAAGAGAGGGCCGGTGAAAAAGTAGTCCATTTCCTTACCATACTAAAAGGCAGCACATTTGCACCAGTCCTGGTTCTCGAGGTAATACCGGGTGTAGGTCCATCAATATTAATTTTCTCTCTTTTCTCCCAATTAACAACAAGGGGACGCATTCGCCCTAGATATTCACAAGATTGTATGAGCAAACTTCCTATAATGCCCAAACAAAAAATAATATTTGAAAATAGGGTGTACCTCCCCTCTGTCCGTCTGCAAAAATTTGCGCTCTGTTTGTTTTCTGCATTCGAGACTCATCTGCAACAAAAGATTGGATATTGAGAATCATCCTTTTAAGGAAAAAAAATGCACATTTGCAGATCCCAGCTTCAATAAATCCAAGGAGTTGGAAGCCGAACATTCCAGCTTTATAATAGGCATAATGTGAACATTATGAAGGTGAAACCCAACAAACACATGAGAGTTGTTTACTTTTGCAAGTAGTTGGCAGTAAATTTCACGGAGACCATCAATTATTTCACTGAGGTGGAAAGAATTCTTCGAACTGTGATTCCTTACGACTCATCTCAGTATATGATGCTCAGCTCTTTCATTAAATAGCTTTTTCATAGTTCAAGGAGTCTAACCAAATCCTAGGCTTTAGAGGGGAAACAAAAGTTTTTTCACCAAGTCGCCACCCTCAGACCAAAATGTGAATTTCTAAGAGAAGTTTTAGCATAGTCACTCACTACTATTTCTGCACCCAGCTCACTTACACTACACATAATATATCAGTTTATCAACTTTGCCAGACTAATACTACTCTGTCACGAGGTATTTTCTATTCACCTATCAGGTCCTTTGTTGAGCATTTACCAAATTATACTAAGGTGCATAATTTCCTCATTTTACATTACTCTAACTCCCTCCTCAAATTCTTATCTTCAAAATGGTCCTATTGATGCTCAGAACAGGTCCATACCAAGTTGGAAGCAATTCTCTGGCAATAAAATCCAGCAAAATTAGCATAACATTGTGGAACAGGCAACAATAAGTGAAAGGTGACTTGAAATTAGACAAGACTCAATATTCTACAACTACTGATTGCAATTAATATCAGAAAGCATTCTTCTTCTGATAATTGAACACATACAATTTTCACGCAGGTAATTAGCTGGTGCATCCATTACTAAACTTGTGTCACGCTTGCTTGGAGGACCAGATGAATCATCCATTGCATTTCTTTCAGCGGTAGACAATCCTTGGGCCGGGGTTCTCACTACAGAGAAGATGTTCCTATTTGCAATGTTGCTCAATGAACTGGGAATTGAGCCAGCTGTTTCAGATCGACCCGAGACCGTTGGCTGATCTAATTCGTCTCTGCCATTTGACAGCTTTCGTAATTCAACTGATTTTGACTGCAAAGAAAATGGCATCGTTCTTGAAGCAAGATCAACTTCTTTTTTGGATTCAGCAGCCAATTCTGATCTAGCGTCAGTTCTAGGAACAATGACAGGTACGATATCTGATTTACTGAAGCTGAGAAGACCGATTGTAGCATTGGCCCTTGCACTACTCCTCCTTGGAGCTGCTGTGCTCTGAGCTGTCACCGAGGTGGCTGGGGCCACCTTTGAAACAGCATTTATATTGACCCTTTGAGGAGTACCAGGTACACTTCCTGTGGCTTTAGGCATATGCAAAGCAAGAAAATTGTCATATTCTGGAATCCATTCCAGATACCAAAGCAATATATAAAAGAAACCAAAAAGAAAAAATAGATATCTTACATGCCAAACTTTTCTGCTCCTTAACAGGGTCTGAATTTTGAGAAACCGACAATCTCCCAAGGGACTTTGTTTCCTTCACTAAAGAATCTGAAGTTTGGGAAACAGATAACCTCCCTGAACTGGCCTTAGCAGTATTCTCATTCAGTACGGTGAGATTCCCAACTGTAGGAGCTTTAGATTGAGGAGGAACTTTAAATCGGTTATTACCAACAGCATACGGTTCTATGCGCTGAAAAGAGGTGAAAGAAAGGACAACATTTATAATTTCAAATATGATACAGGAAGCAACTTTAGACTACAACCGAGCACAAAAATTAGGTGCAACTTACCGAGATGTCAACGACCCAAACACCAACACAACTTTGATTAAATGAGCAGCCGAGGAGCTTTCCCTCGTGCACATTAAGGTCTGATAATCTAGACCATCCCACATCTACAGTATCATGGCACAGCATTGGTTCCCAGGAAAGAACCTACAAAGTAGCATGGAAAAAAGGAATCAATAATGAACCATGTACCTTTTCATTGCAACATGAAATTGTCGCCATTTTTACTTTTTACCTTAAGACTTTCATGCAATCCACAAAGGAGGGTCCTTCCATCAGGATTGAATGTCAAACAACGTACTCCAGTGCTCTGTCATAATTTTGGGATGTCATGGTGGTTTGTAAGAGCGTCATACTAAAGACCCATCAATAATTTACTTCCTCTTTAGATACCAAAAACTCATTCAGACAAAACTCTTACCTCGGGTCCACTGGAACCAATCAGTTCAAAGGTCTCGAGGTCCCAAAATTTTACAGTCCTGTCAGCGGAACCTGTAAAATAGCCGGACCATATGAACAATTAGTGGAGACATAGAGAGACATGCAGCATTGAGTAAAATTGCAGTAGAATGGTATCTCACCTGTTGCCAATAAAAACTCATGGGGATGGAAATCTATACACTGAACTTGGCCCTCATGAGACTTAAAATCATGCAATAGCTTTCCGGCCGTCAGATCCCAGAGCTATTAATTACATTCAGAAACTTAATCAGCCATAAATTATTAAGGAAACATAACAAAAATATAGATAACATCACTTGCTCCAATCAACATGGTCCAAATGATCTTTGCACCTCAGGCAATCATGTTAAACGAGATCCTACAACACATTTCCTTGCACAAAACCATGTATTCATTACTCACAAGGAACTGCAGTCTCAGTTCCCTAATCCAGAACTAGATGTTATGATAACCCAAAGAATGATATGGGTTTCAGGCATTAGGTAATCATTTCAGAGCTATCCAATAATGTACCTAATGTAGGTCGAGTCATCTGTCTACTGTCAGTGTTGCACCAAGTAACCTACAAATTTCATCAGCTAGTGGCAAGTGCACTTGTCTTTCAAAGAATCTACGCTCGCTTCGCTCTATTGACAAATCACACCATACTCCAGATGTGCATATGGCCCTCTTAAAAACATTTAAACAAGACAATACCATAGCACAAAGTAACAACTATAAAACCTCCACAACCATCATCCAATTACCACATCCGGGAATTAAGATGCTTTTTAAGTATTACCAGAAGAAGACACCTAGATGAATGATCACGTACATTATTACATGAACTATTTTCACAAAAAATTTATAGATTAAAGAAAGAGTTTAACCTTCACAGTGTTGTCCTCTCCACCGGAAACCACCCAACGACCATCAGGAGTAAACCTAATTGCACTGACCCCACGAGTGTGGCCTTTGTATGTGTGGATACAACCCTTTTTCCTGATATCCCATATTTTTAAGTTCGTGTCAAGAGAACCAGATGCAAAGAACTCCCCAAAAGGATGGAAATCCACTGATATACAATTAGATCTATGACCAACAAGAGTCCGAACAACTGCAGAGAAAAGCACGTTACAAGTCATTGTTACACATCAATGTGATGAGAAAACAAATAAGCAAAGACATGTTTTTCCAAGATATAACTAACTGATTATGAGTTTGAAATCCTGCTTAAGAAATAGATGAGCATACTCTTTGCCTCTTCTAAATCCCAAAGCTTGATTGAACCACTGGCTGCTCCCGCAGCTACTACCACCTCCGAAGAATCAAAACACACTGAATCAATTCCACTGCTATGTCCAGACAAGCTCTGAAAACAAGAAATGATTATTAGACGGGGTGTATTGATGAAAAGCAGATTCTAATTAGCATGGCCACTGCTCCAAGCAAATTGATGATTCATTAATGGGTCAGTTTCTACGGTGCCCAGATCCTTTTATCTGAAGAAATCAATCATATGAAACCTCTTCCCACTGGGAAAGAAGATGAACTACAAAGAGTACCTATTGCTCAGAGGAACTCAAATCTATAAGCCGCCAGATCACCAGTAAAGGATTTCAAATTCCTCAAATATTTCTAATTCTTAATTGACCATCAGACACTCGAAAGCCCACAATTTACTTGGTCACAGGAGAAGGCATAAAAGAAACATACTGTAGTCACATTCTGTACATCATGACTGTGTCAAGACAAAGGAGTATAAATATCACATCGTATCAAAGGAAAATGGCAACAACAGCAGCATAAGGAACAAGCCGCCATCGTTCAGGCATAAAATCATTTGTTAGACAAGATTCATCAGATGGTTGATAATTGGCGTGTAATTCATATAACGGTGACCACAGAAAATTGACCTGTATGGCATTGGGTTTTCCAATAGCCCAGAGATTGACTTTATGATCTTCTCCGCCGGTGACCAGAACCCTCGATGACTTCCTTCCAATTTTGAGGCAATTGACTGCTGCAGAATGCGCTACAAATTCCTCTGCGTTTGCAGCTCAAGTTAAGGAAAACCTAAAATAACACCAACAAAACAACAGCTTCCAACGATTCCCAACCGAAACACAAAATGTCCGAATCCACAAGACTAGTAAGTTCCCCATATAGCAGCAAACGGAATCGCATTTCCATTTGCTATTCGCAAAGCCGCAACACACAGCATCAGCACGCGTAAATTCAATTCAAGGATACGCAGCTTATAAGCGCGCTTCGTAGTCATGGCGGAGACGCGAGCAAAACCCTAATGGCAAGAACAGCTCCGGAGACATTCAACATACGACGGGTCGTCCCGAACGAGCCCAAGATCCGACAAAGGAAGCCAGATCTCAAGAACCCAAGTCAGGTTCTCCCCGTATCACGCCGCCATTGCCAGCACCTACCCACGATATTCAACAACAACAGAAAAAAATTAGCTGGCTTTCTAGATCACCAAGGAACGGGAACCAGCAAGAAGACAGGAGAAGAAGAGGGGGGAAGGGAAAAAATGTCACCTTTACGGAGGCGTTCGAATGGCACAGGCGAAAGGAGAAGAACCCTTGTCTTCTCTTCCCCTGCCTTCTTGACTTCGAGGTCTCTCCTTCGTCTTCTTGGCTCGCACTCAAGAAAAGATGGTCGCGCAGAGTAGAGCACAAGCATTCAAATTTCGGGAAGCAAAGGATTTTTCTTCCCCTTCGTCAGTTACGGAGAGTCATTACACACAATCTATAAGCAGAAAGTATCGGACTAAAAAGTGACAGCTTTTCCCTCTTTTCCTCCTTCCCCTTAAATTCTTGTAGGCGAGATGCCCCCCACAACCCAAGAAGAAAAATGAAAACTTGAACGCCAACAATGGCAGAGAGAGAGAGAGAGAGAGAGAGAGAGAGAGGGGGGAGTGAGGAGGGGGAAGGGCAAAATGGAAAGAGCAGGGAGGAAGCTTTCAAGATTTGTGTTTCAGGGTCAAGAGAAAAATAATTGTTATTATAATATTTCCTATAATATAATCAACAATAATTAGGAGTGATGATAATCTCATTTTTTTTTAAATAAAATAAAATAAAAGAGACAGAGAGGGAGGGAGGGAAGGAGAAAAAGTGAAAGAGAAGAAAAATGAGATGAAAATGTGGTGTGTGCCCAATTTGAAAACTACCCAACGCCTCCCCCTCTCTCTCTCTCTCTTCACTTGGGACCAGACCCTCCTCCCTCCCCTCCCCTCTCAAAATCAAAAACGGTAAAGTCTCATGAGCAGCCCCCTGCCCCACCTCCACTCTCATTACAATACCATTCCCTCCCTCACTTCCCTCACCTTTCTCTAATAAATTTCTTTTTCTCCCCGACTTTAAACGATGTCTCTTTCGTTCAATTTTATGTAGCGATAAAAAAAAAGGAAAATTCATTGCACTTACTACACGTAATTGAAGAATGAACCGCACGTCACACAAGGATAACTACATTAAAAAATTGTAGCATATAATATCTACATAATTATTTTAAAGGGTATTTTACAAATGGGTCGCTATCAAAATTGATAATATTGTTTTTATTGGCTTATTTCGCTGTCTTCCCCAGGGGGTTGTTTTGTGAGATATGTTTTCCACGTTTCGTTCCTTGCTTTCTTGGACTTCATCTACCCTTTTTTTAAAAGAATATATATACATATATATATATATATATTAAATAAAATTTTCTTCCTCTTGATTAAATAATGCAAAGTGGGAGCCACACAACAATCATCAGGATGCAACTCCAAATTGGGACAGCTCCAAAAAAGCCTCATATGCCAAGAAGGTGCTCCAACACTTTTAAGGTTTAACTTAAAATACTCTCTTGGCTCTAAAGCCATATTCGGTATCCGTTAGGTTTTGACCTTTGGTGGCATTTAGGTGTACAACTTTTCCTGATCTTTATCCTTCGTACACAACATAACATAAGACCTTTTATTAGGATGGAAACCATCTTCATAGTGGAAATTCCGACCGCTAAACCAATTCTTAATCTTAAGTTCTCCTGCAATTTTAGGCCTTTTCAAATTGTAGTTGTGAAAAGATAATACTCCATTAATAATCTTAAGAGCATGTGAAAAGTCGCTCCCAAACTTCACATCCATCTGAATTCAAAATCACAACCAACCTGAGTGCATTCGTTTCGCAAAAAACTCAATAATAAAGGAAAATAGTTTTACATAAAGCATTTTCCATGAATGTAGTTTGTTTTCCTTTGTTTGGTGGTGTATAATCGAAAATGTTTTTCACTGTTTGGATTCCATTAAGAAATAATTGCACACTTTATCTCAACCAAAAAAATCGAATTTTTTAATTTTTAATTTTCAATTTTAAAAACTTAGAATCTTTTAATTATTTTTTATTTACTTTTATTTATTTTTCTTCTTTTCTTTCTTTTTATTTCCGTTTTTTTCTTTTTCTTTTTCTCTTTTCCTCCTTCTTCTCGTTCATTCCTTTGCTTTCTTGTGCCATCCTTTCTACTTTCTCTAGCGATTCATCCATTGTTGGCTTACGAGTTGCGAGCTCGAGTTGCCACTGGAGGTTGCAAGCTCATTGATCAGTGAGGCTTGAGGTCACCACCAGAGGCCGCGAGCTTGCCCAATTCGATGAGGCTCACGATTCATCACTCGATCCTTGTCGCGAGCTTGCCAGCCTCGAGCAAGCTCGAGCCTCACCACTTGACGCCGCAAGCTCGCTCGAGGCCACAAGCTCGCCTAATCGGGTGAGGCTCTAGGTTCGCTAGTCTTTGGTAGCAAGGCTCAAGGCTTGCCAGCTTGTCGCCAAAGGCTACAATCTCACCTAATCTAGCAAGGCTCGAGGCTTATTGCCGGAGGGCACAAACTTGCCCAATTTGGTGAGGCTTGAGGCTCACTAGCCTCGGGTGAGCTCAAGCCTCGCTGTTGGAGGCCATGAGCTCACTCAATCCGGTGAGGCTAGAGCTTGTTTGTCATTTCCGTGGCTAGCAACAGATGGAGAAGAAGAAAAAAAAAATGAAGAAAAGAAAAAAATAAATAAAAATCTGAATAAAAAAATAAAAAAATAAAAGTTGAATTTTTTTTTTAAATATAATTTTACAAGAACAATCGTTTGCAAACCGAGCACCAAATCTAAAGCTTTGGTAGATTTGAAAAACGTTTTCCGGTTCTTTTAAAGGAAAAATGGTTTTCCTAAATTTAAGTTTTTGTAGAAATTTTTTTTTTATTGACTAGAAAAATATTTTTCATTAACTCATTTTCCTGAATGAACCATGTATCGAAAAGTGAGAAAAATGTTTTTTCTAAAAATGTATTCTGCGAAAAAAACACATCCTCAATTTGGTTATATTGTACATGGTCAAGCTCAGGTCGTTATGATTGAGCCGCCAAAAGGAGCAATCGAAGTTCAACGATTGCAAATGTCGGTGCGATGGTCTCGGCAAGTTTCTTGAGGCTATCTACCGACAAAAGATGCAAAGTCTCATTTTTTCCCGATAACTTCAGAATAGAATTGAGAGATTATGCATTAGATAAAAAGGTGAATTTTCTCAATTCCTCATTACAAAAATGAAATTCAATGAAATATCTTCCCACCACCACCGCTTTTCTTTCTCCAATTAATTTGTCCACCCTTCTGTTTTGGCAAAGTGGGGGCTGGCTAGATTCCACTGGAGTCATTTAATGAAGAGTCCTTCGCAACCCCAGACAAACCGTGAATGAACGAATGGCTTCAATGGCCAGAACACAAGAAAGGCGTGCCGATGCGGCCTGCTGGTGTTGTAATTTGTTCGTAGTCACCAAACCGATGTCGGTGGTGGCGCCACCGTGGGACACCCCTCCCTCCCTTCCCCCCACCCTCCCCAAATTTCACGTCGCCTACAGTTTTGCTTTTCCATCCACACGATCCCATCATCGCAAGCGTGCCATATAATCACGTACGAGGCATTTCGTTTATGAGAAGAGAAGCTATGTCGGGTTGGACCCATTTTGGGAATTACATAATGCGTAAAATCACTGATTATGTTTGACTTTCATTGTATTGTCTCCTTCCGGAAAGGCGGAAATCACGATATCTGTCGAGATTGAATTATCTTGACATAGTTTTTTTCTGAAGTCTTGGTCTGGAACAGAGCTCCAAGAGCAGAGCAATTCTCACACCTCAGCCAGACCATAGAAAATGTAATTTTGGACGGTCACACCAGTGAATTTAGGGGTGAAAGTTTTTTGTTGGCACGTCGTTTTCATGTTTAACTAAATTTGGTGAAACGATTTTCCAATTTCCTTGTTTTTAAGGTGCAGGAATTAAAGAGCTGGAGTGGTCCCCCGGTTACAAGCATAGTTCCCTGCATTCCTCAATCGAAAGAAGATTTTCAAAGATTCTTACGAAATTGTCTTGTATTTTTTTGTTTTTTATTTATGTTTCGGTTTTATCAGGTGATTACTGCCTATGGAAAAGCTCTAATATGATAAATGGTCATGTGGGCAATACACAACGGACATGTCCACCTAGGGTGCGTTTGAGAATTACTTTTGGGGAAAGTCTTTAGGAAAATGCAAAGACCTTTTGAGTTAAATATGTTTTCCAAAATGCAAACTGTGTTTGGCAAATTGTACTTTGAAAGCCCTTTGTGAAATACTTTGAGCAAAATGGTGTTTGGGGAATTACATTTACAAAGGAGTTTTGTGGTAAAAAAAAATTATCAAAAGAAAAATTAAAAATAAATTGATCGGCAAAGGTAGCGGCCACCGGCGACCTCTAGCGACCTCCGGTGACCCCGGATCTGGGCCGGCGAGGTCGCGCGACGCCGTCGCGACCTCCAGCGACCCCGGATCTGGGTCGCGGAGGTGTCCGGTCGCGCGAGAGGACGCGCAAAGGTTGCTCTACGCGTCGCCGGAGGTCGCGCGACCAGATCCGTTCGCCGGAGGTTGCGCGACCTCGCCGCGACAGATCCGGTCGCCGCGAGGTTGCGCGACCTCCGGCGACCCAGATTTGGGTCGCCGCGAGGACCCGCGACCTCCGGCGGACCCTCGCCGGAGGTCGCCCGACCTCGAGGCTCGCGGCGTCCGGAGAAGATGAACAATGCTCATACAAGGGCACGCACCGGAAAAACAAAAAATTCGTGAGGACAATTTCGGAAAAAAAAAATATGAACAGTGAGCTCCCAAAGATGCCGAGAATCTTTGAAAAGCGAGCAAGCAAGCCTTGCTGCTTGGGCTTTCAGCCTTCCAAGTATTTGCTTTCCCATTAAGAGACTTCGAAAGCTAGTTCCCAAACACTCATTTTTTGGCCCAAAGGGCTTTTGATGCCCAAAGCCCCTTTCAAAGTTACTCCCAAACGCACCCCTAGTCTAGCGCACGCTGTCTTATCCATCTTTTCATAAGGAAATGAACCCAAGTATCACAATTACTCCACAAGAGAAATAGTTACCTTTGACAAGTACCATATAAGAAGAAGACAAGTTCATATAAAATCTTAACAGAAATATCATAGTAGGTTGAAATATCATAGTAGGTTGAACCCGATTGGCTTTCCTTCTATTAAATGCGAGTGCCGTTACTAACTTCAACCATAGGTTGGCCTGCATTGACTAACGTTAATCAAAGACCCAATTTGTTATTCTTCCTTTCTTTTTATTGGATAGATCGGAATTTGAGTGTAGTTTAATGCAGTCTGATGGGTCCATTCTTCAGCCGATGCTTTGTTTCTGTCTCGAAACTAATTTCTCCTGGGACATTTTCACTAAGAGACGAGAATCCTTAAGAGACATCGGGGCATGCCCTCATATGAGGCTCACCGCAGGAGGCGGGATGAGATGGGCCAACGACATGTTGTTCTATGGATGAAATGCGCGGCCGAGAAGCACTCGGAGTTGATGTGCGTTGATCTTGAGTATAAAAGGAAGCATGTGCCAACAGCTCAGCTCAAGAAGCGTTTTAGTGGAAGATTGCACGCACCAAGAACATTCGCTCAATATTTATTTTATCAAGATCATGTATCCAAATCTTGAGGCTATATACTATCAGCATTCTCGGCTGCATTCCCCGGGTTCTCAACATCTTCACATGTCGAAGCACCGTATTTCCCAAAACTGTCTGGACGAAATGGCACAGACAACAGATCAAACAGATCTCAACTCTTTTGTATTCCCCAAAATTAGTGTCAACAGATCCAAAGCTACTTCAGACAACAAGGAGCAGATAAGGTGGTGCACTTTCACGAACCTTTTTCTAGTCTTTAGAAAATATGTGAGTGCGTGCGACAAGATTGAAGTAAATCGAGATTTTACAAGGAAAACAAGAAGAGCACACCAGGCAGTGGTGGCGACGTGCGTAGAGAGGTAAAGAGGTCTGCCGTATCGGCAAAAAGGTCTGCCGTATCGAGGCCACAGCAACCTTTTTGCAGTTGATATTGACACTGGTGATCAATCTAGAAGAAGACGAAATATAACTCAGAGGGAAAAATCAATTATTTAAATCCTTAAAGATGTAGGTTCTAAATAATTCAACCACGCCGATCTGTCAACAGCCCCAAATTCTGGAGTTTAGTTCCAGATTTCTTTTAAGAGCCAGACAATTTACCGACCAAAAAAAAAAAAAGATGTCATTAGTTTCCTTAAGTAAGAACATGTTTTATATACCGGTCAGCCAAAAATTCCTGACAATCACGAAAAAGGGATCCACGGGGGGCAGCCAGTAATCAAAGTAGAAGCACACTTGCTACATTTTACTTTTGGCAAGAATTTGCTTTCTAGTCGCCAAGACTTTAAAAAACTCGCACCCTACAGAGAAAGGAAGAGCGCAGGAGGTCCTATCGTGAGAGAAGTTTCACTCTTGAAGTGAAGTGCTGCTGCAGAGCAAAAACAAAAATAGCCATGATGAAAGTGCTACCACGCTAAGTGATATGGAATGACGCATTGATTCCATATGTAACAGCCATTCCCATCATGACTATCAGTGACTTATAAGCTGCTGTAAGGAAGTTCCTCAATTATTCAACAAGTTTATCAGATAGGAGGAGGACTTTCCTTGAGAATGGAAAAAATAAAAAAATTATAATAGCTCAATCCTGGTCTGAGAACAGTTCTCTTTCTCTGCATGTGGGTGCATGAGTGCGTGCATCTACAAGACTATTGAGAGTCTCTCCACGATAACAGAAATAGGTTGCCACATGCGAGACACGATAACTCATGCATGACTAAATCATGTGACAAGAATGAATTTGGAATGAGTTGGAGCTGACAGCAACACAAATGATATATGAAAGGCAAATCATGAGGTAGATTGGGTAATTTATTGTAGCATGATAACTCCTATATATGGGAATCCATTTTGCCTCCTAAAGAAAGCAAGAACCAAATGCATTTGTGAGAACAGCAACTCAGGAAATAACATTATGGACCCATCAACCTCAAGAGGGTGAAGACAACCTCTCATTCTTAATTGGTGATCAGGCAGTTTAACCAAAGAAAAAAAAAACCACATTTACCAAGTATTAACCACAAATCTGGCAAAGCATTCTGCAGCAAGGATAACACCACCTAAATATGCTACTCTGCTGAACAAGTTATATCTAACGACAAATGGAGTAGTGTCGCTATGAATTTTGTGTTATTAAAATTAATATTGTCACTGCAAGAGTGAACAACATGTACAGAAAGTCCTTTTTATCTTGGCTTGTTCAGATGGTCCCTTGATGAAGGGGGCAGTTTGCTAATCACTGCATTTTCATCAGGAATATTCGAACGTTAGGAGGCAACCCTCCATACGATCACATGGAATATTTCATGAATTGGCTACACCTTATCAGTAGTGAATCGAACAACACTAGAAGGAGTTATATATGATGTTGATGCACACCCAGAACAAAGTCATTGGAAAAAATAAATGACTTCACTGAGCAAGAAACTCCCAGTCTCCAAAATCAATTAGCATCCAGACTTCTGCACTCATAAAGCACATAGGACCACGCAACTCTCACTAGCCCTAAAATGATGGATCTCATATATGAGAGTAGCTGCTAATGGCTAAAAAGGTCAATGATTAACAAGATAATGAAGTGTAAAAACTCCAAGAGATTATGATGCATTCAGCATATATTGCAAATCTGAAAGAGATTTTAGCTATGATCATTATTGTTGAAATGTAAAATTTGGTGAAAAGTGCAAACACTTAAATTACTGGGAGTTCTAGAAATACATATTTATAAAAGTATACAGATGCAGAGATGGATATACAGGCTAAAATGAGGGGACAAATGGATTTTCCCCACTGATCTTACTAGACTAGTTTCATTTGGAAAAGATTTTTTATGAGTGCCCACATGAAATTCCTCATAGGAAATACTTTGACAAGCTACTATTGACTCTTTTATCAAGTTTGCCCCCACCCACACTAAAGGTACTTCACATAAAATGTATTAACATAAACAGACATAAATTCAACCTAATATAATAAACATCTACGTAAACTTTAAGCACAAATATATATGCGAATCATTTGAGTAAGCAACTAACCAATTTCTAGATCTTACCCTGCACAGATGTTTCTTTTTACACCTATACATTGCCACAAGCAGGAAGCAGAGTCCTTTCTTTTTAATTTTATTCCAAATTATACCACGTCATGGGAGAAAAATGAGTTATTTGGACCCCGGATTTAAAATGGTGAAGTGTTAGTTTTTGAATACAAGATATCCATGCTAGTCACCGTAGATGCCTTTGCCCAATTGACACGTCTGAAGAAATTGAATTTGGACTTATTGGATCTTTAAAAATTCATGCCGGGGGGGGGGGGGGTTGTTGCCTAGAAAGCCCATTTTATGAAATCTCCAAGTGATCCCCAAGTATTTTGTAAAAGAACCACTCTTTTCCTTTTGAGCTCTATAAACTAACTTTGGAAACAATTTCATCATACGAAGCAAACAATGCCCAGCAACTTCAAGCTTCACGAGCAGATGACTTGTTAAGCAGTAGTCACACTCATCAGATCAGATATAAAATCATCTCATACATTGCCAAAAGTAAAGAGGGAAAAAAAGGATTATATTTGTAATCATTGCATATAGTTTCTACCAGTCATCAATGAAATTTTCCACTAAAATGCTTATAAAAGTACTGAAAAGGACTAAACCGTGTAACAAGGTTCAGTTCACATTGAAGAAGTTTCGCGTTTCTTCAAGCCAGTTGCAGCCGATGTGGAGCTTGGATTCTTAAATTATATGAAGTGCAGTTGAAATATTCAGGAGTGAAGTGACAGGTCCAATATCAACAGGACTTACCGTGTTTATACTGACAAACAAAGTTTCCATGACACCATCAAAACATTCTTGTGCCAAAGAAGCAATTCATATTCTCTGCTCATTATGGAATTATCTCCACAAAGCAACAAATCTGGTCACTCAGTTCAAATATCACTTCTTTTAACAGCAAGAACCACGACCAAGTGATACAAAAGCTATTCTCACATTCCATTGTTAAGGTCACATCCCATGTATGTAAGAATGCAGAACGCATGATCAGCGTGCCCGAATTCAATCATCAAGGACCAAGCAAACTGCTCCTCAGGAGGAGGCAAAACAGCACTCTCGTGATAAGAATGAATGATCGCACCATCGAGTGCGACAGCCGTAAAAATCGAGAACAACAGTAGAACAAACAACCATCCACAAGCACTACGCTAGCAAAAAAGCATGTACGAATATCGGAACAGAGATTAGAACGGGAGAGAGATTAATTTGCTTTTTGTATAGGGAAGCAAATACACAGTGCCGAAGCGCTTATACACTGACCGAGCTCATCATCACATCGCACGGGCATCAATCAAACATACTCGAACTCGTCCTCCTTAAGATGCGCAAAGAACTTGACAGGTCCGCGGCCTTCAATTTCCTTAACGAACTGCACCTTGAAAGGAAGATTAGCCGAAATGCGCTTACCTTTGAACTCCACGACGTACTGCTTCATCTCGCCTTCCATCCCGGTCAACTCCACCTCCGGCACGCGCGGCACGTGGTACACCTTCAGCGGCACTGTTACCCTAACTCTCGCCCCAATCCTCGCCGGGCCGCCGTCCGGGCCGTCTCCCTCGCCCGACACCGACGGAGAATCGCTCTCCGCCGACGACGACGAAGAGGACGAGGAGGAGGACGGCTTCGAGTCCGATTTCAGCGCGACCTCGCACGAGACCTTCCACTTCCTCGTCCGCAAGGTGTTCACGGCGGTGCTCCCCGCCGCCGCCGCCGCCGCCGCCGCCGTCCTGGGGAGGCGGAGAGAGGCGCGGGCCGATTTGATCGAGTCCGGCGGAGACAGGGAGGAGGGAATGACCTGCGTGCTGGGGCGATTGATGGCCGCCGCCGGGACAGCGGCGGTCCCGGCGGTCGCCGGCGAGAGCAGAGCCATGTTCGCGGTCATCGCCGTCGAGAAGCGGAGGAGGAGGTGGGAGGAGGTATTGAGCGTGCTTTGTGATTCTGGTGAATTGGCCGTTTTGTTAAAATTTCTGCTCCTATATTTCGGACGAGCATTACAAAAAAAAAAAAAAAAAAAAAAATTTGAAAATGAGAAAAATGGAAATTGCACACGAATTTCTATTTCTATCTAACTGATATAACCTCCGACCAAAAAATAAATAAATTATTTATCCGAACAACTGATGTAACCGATATTTATTTATTTATTTCAAATTTTCCCCCTCCACCAAACATCAAAGGCCATGCTGCTCTATTTATTTCTTCATTTCCATTCTTTTATACTCAACATTTAGAATTTCACTATTTCTCAACATTAAATGAAGAATACGTCTAAGCTACTTTATAGTTATGTAAAATCTTACACGACCTTTTTTTTCTAAATTAAAATCTGCCATTTATTTTTCGCCAAATCAAATAGATTCTTGAAAAAAAGGGGGTCGAGTCCTAATCGAAAATTAACAAGTAAATTTTCGCTCACAAAAAGTGTAAAAGGGGATAGTTAGATACCTATAATCCTTTTTAGGCCTCTCGTTTTTTTAGCTTAAAGATTATCGGCCCAGAATAAATATTTTTTTTTCCCTTCACTAAACAACAAATGTGGATATTTTTTCTTACTCGAGTGGGGCCGAAGGACTGACACGTGGCGCAGGAACATGTGGCTGTAAGTGAGAATGGAAGAGGGGAGGCCGCGATTCTACTCCAACCATTTTGGATTTGGATAACGCAAGGAGCATGACGCCACCACCGATCTAGAAATATCCAACACCGATGGCCCCAGGGAAGTAAAAATATCAATAACGTGGAAATAAATTGACAGGAAAATAACATGACTTTAATTCAATATGTAATATGACTCTTGATATATAATGTAATTCATGAACTTTTAATTTATTCATGTGGTTATATATATATATATATATATATATATTTTGTATATGTTCAATTTAGTTTTCAAACTATGTGAACATATTCATTCTATTAATTCAAATCCAGAGACATGTAGTATAGGAACTAAATTGAATATGTACCAACATGGACCATATTAAATAAATTAACAATTTAAGAAACAAATTAAATAAATTAAAATTTTAGGAATTATATTGTATATGTGAACCAAAGTTTAGGAATCATTTATATAATTATCCCTATATTGACTAAATAACTAAATAATAAATAAAGTAGGCTTTGTTTATTTTGCATAAAATAAACGGTTTGACAATATTTCCAAAAATGGTCACTTTTATCGCATACAAAAATGAATAAACAAAAAATATCTTCATAGTTCACAACATGTGCTAGTTACAAATTGTTATCTCTAATGAAAATATCTTTCATTGACTAATTACTTTAATTAATATAAACGATCATTTTTAGGAAAATATTTTTCAAATCATTTATTTTCTGTGAAAGTCTTATTTTTCGGACATAATTAACTTTGCTCATAGCAGATTCCACACAAGTGAACGAATTATCTAGGATATTAATAACACCAACGATTCCGCGCCATGGCTAACTCTATTGAGCTGATGTAGTATTGGAATTTGCACTTTCCTTCCATTTCAAACCCCTCCACCTACCCCCAAGATTGTGGTAGGCACTATCTTAAAATATTCAATGCCATGTCGGGGATTCCGACATATCTTGATGGAATAGGCGTTTAAGAACATTTTGTTAAGTGAACAATTTCTATTTAGAAATATTTTTTTCTAATTATGTTCTGTGAATGAGTTTCTAAGCATTCTTGAAATAGATATGCCTTTTATAAAACTCTCAAATTTTTTATGACTTATTATTTTTTTTAATTTTTAATAATTTTATTACATTTTTCTCTTCTTTTAGAAATTTTTTTTTTCTAATTATGTTCCTTGGACGAGTTTTCGAGCATTCTTGAAATAGATATGTGTTTGGTACAACTTTCAAATTTTTTATGACTTAATTTTTTAAAATTTTTAAATAATTTTATTACATTTTTCTCTTCTTTTTTCTTTCCTTTTTTTCCTTTTTTTTCCTCCTCTAGCTAGTTGCCGGCCTCGGGGGACCCCTGCTGTGGCTCGACCTTCGCCGTTGCCATGAGGTTGGCCTTGCCATGGTCGAACCTCGCCTTGCCACAGCGAGGTTGAGCCTCACTCCATGTTTAGCTAGTCGTCGGCCATGGCGATGGCTGAAGACGTCTAGAGGAAGAAGGAGAGGAAGAGAAAAATAAAATAAAAGAAAATGATTTGGGCTTGATTTTTGAGTTGTTTTCGGCAATAAAGAAGTATTTTTTTTTATTCTTCTTGATTTTATTCCAAATCTATTTTTGTGAACAAATTTGTTTCCGAGAACAAAAATTTACCAAACGGATTTTTGTCTTTTTTTTTTTTATATATTTTATTTTGAAGAATAAAAGAACATAAATAATTACTGTTTGGCCAGTTACTAAACAAATCTTTAGGGAAACGATGATATCTCTTTTCAGCGATTTGATATCAAGTAAAGATTGTGTTTGCTCTCTGCCCGGCGCCGAGCCTCCTCTTTTCGATCGTGATGTCTCTAGTAAGGCTCATAAGGAAGTTGCTTCGGCACAAGCCGGAAGGAAGCGCAAAATTGTGCAGCAATGTCAATGACTTGAGCCATTGAAACTCCTGAGCGACCCAACTGGTTTTTGTTTATTCAATCAACCGCTCTGTCCTTACGATGTCACGGACTAATCCCTTTTCGGACGCTAATTCTGCAAGAAATTACATGATATAGAACAATCATTATATTTCTATTCGGCATTATTGCCGGAGGATTAAAAATATTAGCACATTGGTGCGGAGTTGCTGATACAACTAGGATTGTGGCTCTTGGCCTGAGCGGGGACGACTCGGCCTCGTGGAAGGATCGAACGGCAGCTGATCTTTTGAGAGCTCTGCTCTGAGCTTTTAGCAGGGCCATGCTTAGAATTCAGGCGGGTTAGATTCTGTTTTCTTTAACTCGGGGCGTTCGACTAGAAACGGCTTGAATGTCATCAGCACCCCGATCGCCATGACCAAGTTCATGACGAAGAAGATCATCTGGTCACCTGCACATAGGCACGGAACCGTCAAAGTTCTGCAGTCGGCTGAGAGCTCGAGCGCGATCTATCACGGTCGCATAAACTCATTTCTTATTATTGTACTTCATGAATAGCTGATGACAGCACATGAGCTAGTCATGGTTATGCAAAGAAGGCCGGAGGCGTCATTGCAGAATTGGAAAAAATCGGTTTACCTGGGAGCAAGGCCGCGTCCTGACGCTTTTGTGCCCATGAGAATCTGCGAAAGATCTTGAGCAGACGGATGAGAATCTTAATAGAGACTACTCCTTAAGCATGCAGAAGCAAATTTTTTGTTTTCAGCGACAAGTTTAATATGATCGACTCCTCAGTTGTCCTGGCACAGTGACGTAAAGAAGGTCGACAACAATTAAGCAGGAACTCACATTGTACCTCCTCCAACTGGACCGGCTGCCTTGAAGAGAGACATGGCAGTCATGGCGATTCCATTAGCAGCTCCTCTCTGATCTTGGTCCTGTGAATTCAGATTCGGACTTGAGCCAAACTTCTCGATGAAGTAACGTATTCAAGGATGTTAATAAAGATCGTACTGGCGAAGATGATCATTAGAAGCTCACCACGGCTTTGTTTTGCAGAAGCATCAAGCTGGTCAAGGCGCAAATCTTTCGACATGCAAAATGTTACAGTTAGAATTAGGTATGAATAGAGGCTTTACTTGTTCTCTTTTCCATACAGGCAAATAAATCCAAATGATTCGCATGCTTATAGACCGGGAAGTAAGGCATACTCACAGACAGAACATTCAGCGCAACTGAAGCGCAGTTCAACACTATGGAGAGACTTAGCCCGGTCAGCATGGCTATAAAAGGGTAGCTGGACAAGATGGGTATCGATAAGACCTGCATTCATGAAAGAAACACGGCGGATTATCGTCCTTTTATCCAATAGATCGTGAATAGCTGGAGATATAATAGCCAGAAGATATATCTTTCACCAGCATATGCTTGAGTTTAAGTTACGAGATGTTGAAAACATACCCCACTGACGCGAGCTACCATGACAGGGCCGAGAAGGCCGTCCAGATATGGGTATAACCACATCTGGAAGACGAGAAGGCCGGCACCTGGCAGTAGAATTTGGTAATTAACGATTCCCGGAAAATATATTGAACGAGTACTGGTATGTTAAATGATAATGACCACCATACTTCTAAGTTTCAAACAGAAAGAAAACATATGAATAACAGACGTTTGAACTGCGGTTTTAGTGACTACCTCGTTGTTTTCCTGAACGAATGTTTGGTGAAATACAAGGAAGAAACTGGAGTATATACCTGAGATGGAAAGAACAGTTCCAACATCTTCACTTGTGTAGCTTAAACCCCCGTATTGCCTGGGGCTTACGGCCCATAGCGAGAAGATCTACGAAGAGAAAGTAGCACGGAATGGCTGATGAGAGGATTGAATGAAAAGAGATTAGATTGACTTAGAAATGAGTTTGTTTGGAATCCGACATGGTATGCTGATGCCATTTTCCGCTGAACTACTTCCAAACAAGCCAAAGTAATTTCCTCTGGACAACCATTGAATCATAACTAGCCAATGGAATGTCCTCTGACTACTGCATTGCAATCACAAGTTTGTGTTCGTCCAAAATAAAACAATTTTGCTCTTTAAGCGATTGTCAATGAAGCACTCGGCAGCACGAGTACTGAAATCATTGCGCTTGTGATTGTAAACCGGTGAACCAAGAAGAACTGAGAAGGCATGGCAGACAAGCGCGTGACATTTCACATTACCTCAATATAAGCCACCTCGTGAAGCGAAAAGACGCAGTACGGAATGATGGACGACATCAAGGGCCAGTTACAAACCAGAGACTTTTTCGATGCTTTCCCTCCAACCTTTTTCGTCTTGCATTTCACACCAGACTCGAGGGGTGCAGTCTCCGCATCTTCGCAAGACTCATCAAGTTCACTACTCACGTGGTGCATATGCAATGTTTCCTGCAGTAAAACCAGATTTCGACACTCGATAAAGCACAACAAGCAGTTGCTAATCCTTTCACGGATGAAGTGAAGCAGAGGCGATGTCTCGTGAAATGGGAAAAATTAAATGAATTCAATATCAAGAATGAGGAACATGAGCTGAGTTCAGTGAAGTGCTTACCGGAAGCCAGAAGGATGCGACGACAGAAACTACCAATGCGAAAAGTGAGATGACAAGACAGGGCAAGAAGTAGGGAAATCTGCATCCAAATCAAGAAATCAAATGTTTAAAGCTCGTGTGGATCATCACTTAGTAGGATCAGT
Source organism: Eucalyptus curtisii (assembly GCA_017140595.1). NCBI lineage: Eukaryota > Viridiplantae > Streptophyta > Magnoliopsida > Myrtales > Myrtaceae > Eucalyptus > Eucalyptus curtisii. The sequence goes on from CM029500.1 coordinate 33,829,965, forward strand.
AATATTAATGTAGAAGAAAGCAACCTCCACTCACCTTCCGAACACTGATTCTTTCGAAAATATAGAGGGGAACTTTTCCGCGGGCTGAACCGAAAAACAAAAACGGAAAAACCAGGAACATCAGAGGAGCATGAAAATGAGAGAAGTGATTCCAGCATGCATGTCCAAATTGTCGTCGCCTTTGGAATACTCTAATTATGCATCGAGATATGATGAATCCGAATACCTGCGCAAGATAACCTCCCAGAGCTGGACCTATAATCAATCCTATCCCCCATGCTGTCACAACCTGAGTCCAAAGTGTAACTCTCAGCTTCATTTACTTAGCAGAAAAACTAGGAATCTGTAAGAGATCTCAAAGGTTTTTGCAAAGGTCGGAGATCTTACGGTTGATATTCCTAGCGCTTGGTACTCCTCACGGAACATTTCGCACGCATAAGCCTACAAGGATGATCGCAAGTTCGTGGAACAAAACGAGAAGGGATAGTTTATTTGAGGCTTAAAATAACTTGAGCCACGACAATTCCCAAAGTTCATAAGCCATATGAGATCTTACCTTGATCGGTCCGAGTATACCATTTAAACTTCCTAGAAGGAACCTCGTTGCAATGGCCATCCAAAAGTTCACACTTAGGCCAAAAAGAGTGTTAAAGATAACCCTGATACAAATCGAATCATAATGATCAATTGACTGTATTCGTCGGAGAAGTTTATCTTTTTTCCTGGGAACTCAAATCAATGGCCATCTTGTACTAACACTGTGATTGCTCCCATAATTATGACAGGTTTCCGTCCATAGCGGTCAGCCACGATTCCCCAGAAGACCGACGTCAAGGCTCTGCCAAACATGAATGAGCAACCTTGGAGATTTTGAGGAGTTTGTCAGTGAAAAGTTAAATGGAAAACAAACAAAGGAATCTGCAATGAACAGAGACAAGCAACTCAGATAGTCTCACCTAGATAACCGGCATAATACCCGATGTCATCCTCTCTTTCGGCAATATGAAAATCTCTAATCTGCCATTCGAAATTCAAAGAACAAATGAAGATTTCTTGGGTAGAAGATGCTATCCAGTCATCTATACAATTATCTGCCTAGGAGGAAAACTACCCGACGGCATGCCAATGGCTAATTCTGATGCTTCATAGTCGGACAAAAGAATGTTAACTTGCGCATACTTGTTTCATTTGCAACAAAAGCAAAAATTTTCAGGACGAATCGACCAGGAATAACAACCTGGAGCCTAGAGGGATGTCATCGGAGAAAACAAAGTCCAAACCAGACAATTTAGGACACTATATCTCAAGTGTAGACAGAACAATTACATACACGTCATATCTAAATTGAGGTATAAAATGTTTACCATGAAGTAAAGGAACGGAAATAGAGATGATATTGGCAGTGCTGGAAAGAGGAAGGACAAGATGCAGGTCAGTAACATCATAAATCACCCAAGACATAATTTCAATCTTATTAGTTACTAGTCAAGTGACTACAAGTACATCTTGTTAGTATATCTTTTTAAATTGGCGCAGATCTTCTGATTATTGAAAGACTTAACACTATAGTTATATGAGATTTCACAATCAGTTGAGTGGACTAATACTGAAAATGAAACATCTGGGGGCATACTCTCCACCACTAGGCAATATCACCGTCGGCTTAACTTCACATCAACCATTGAATTATTCCGAATATATATACACGAAATATCACATAAGTGTCATCGCTATGTCCAGTTACTCAGTAAGTTGAATGAATCCAGCAAAGAAAATCCAAAGGTTGCCAGAACGCTTATGAACAACAATAGTGCTGTATATGGTCATTACTGGCACAGATCACGACGGTTGAGATCCACGTGAGCTCACGGATGGGCAGACCTGTCTGTGATTCCTTGATCTTCTCGACTTTGCAGCCAGGGCAATTCTCATAGTAATGCTTCTTCAACAACGCCTCCTGTTGTTCTTCCTCTGCCATTGATATTAACCTCGACAGAAAGAGCTGAACAAGCGAAATTCAACTCCCGAACAAATGAAATAGAAAACCCGTCTTTTTCTCATGCAAAAAATCTGTTTCAACAGAGAATATTCACAAAGAGTAAGTGAAAACCAATACCACATGGTATCATATGTGATCGTGAAAAATGTACCTCACTTGCTTTCTTTCTGTCTTTCCTACCTTATTCCTTTGATGAGATTGTCCACTTGAAGGTATGTAAAGTGAGAGCACGTAAAAAAATTAAGATGCTTCATGTTTGATTGAAGCTCAAAATATAGATTGTAAGTTTGATTCCCAACCTTGCAAAAACAATATAAAAACAAAAGCTGCTTTGGTAGATGCTTCATGTTTGATTGAAGCTAAAAATATAGATTGTAAGTTTGATTCCCAACCTTGCAAAAACAGTATAAAAACAAAAGCTGCTTTGGTAATGTATGATTAAGGGATATTGTTTTCCTTTCGGCAAGTGGGAGTGAAATTACGCAGGAGCTTTTTGTATGGTTGGCTTTTGAAAAAGGAGCCAGGAAATGTGACAAAGTAAGAAAAAACGTGGGAAAGAAGAAAAACCGGTATGGTCCTTTTGGAGTCATACAGATGCGATCTAGGGCACATCTCTGGAAATGGTAATTGCTATCATGGGCTCGTTCTTTCCTTTTTGACGTCGTTCATTTACAGGAAAAAGCAACAAAAGGTTTTAAAAATCATGGTGGCCACGATACATGATTGAAAACTGTGGTCTCAGTCAGAGGACAAGGGTATGATTTTTGAGAGTGCTAGTATAAGCACCTAGAGGGGGTGAATAGGTGTAAAAACAGATTCTGCAAAATACAGTGAAAACATTTACTTTTAACCCGAGTCTGAATAACAACATACTTTTGAAACTGAGTCTGAAGAACAGCAGACTTTGAACGAGATCAGACTTTAGCAGTTAAATATAATTACGAACAAAATAAAGAAATTCAGGGAAGAGAATAAGAACACAAGGTTTATAGTGGTTCGGCTTAATCCAAGCTTACGTCCACTCTCCCACGCTAACAGCCTTCTTGGCTGGATTCCACTATGCAATCAACAAGAGATTACAACTTTGAGTGCAAACACTTAGTAGTAGATCACACTATCTCACTAAGTCACTCTTTTAGTATTTCTCTCAAGATCACAAACATTTAAGCTCACAAGAGACAAGTGTATGATCGAAAGTCACTCAGACTTTGGAATTATAAATTCTACGCTCCGTCTCTTACTTGCTTATCGGTCCTTGATCTCCTTAAATACTCCTCCACTTCCAAACTAGCCGTTGGACAGCATCTCGAGGATCGTCTTCCAATCTACCCATTGGACAGCTCTGTATCTAGAAGATTTGGTAGCCGTTGAGTGACAAAAGTAGAATTCCAAATTGATTCCGATCGCCGATATAAACAGAATCGTGGTTTCCATAAGTAAAGCTTCTTCGTATAGAAAGTACTTGTCTTCAATATCTAATTGGCAATCAATTATATTGAGTCAATTAAATCAATCTTGATGTGGAATCCAAACCAGATCACTAGCCGTTATATCTTCGGGGTTTGAGTTACGATCTGTCGAGTCTGGATGTAAAGTCTGAGAGCAATAGACTTTACAATCTGAGTCTGAGTGCGATAGACTTTGCAATCTGAGTCTGAACATATTCTGCTTCTAAACAGATTTAGCCTTAAGGTTTGGACACAGTCTGAATAAGTTCATCTTCAGCATAGAGTCTGTCTTTTGGTTCTTCCAAGCACGTTCAGTCTGGAATTTGTCAGAGTAGGCAGACTTCTAATGTAGAACGGACTTTGACACTAAAGTCTGGCAGTCTTCAGACTTTGACACAGAAGTCTGGAAATCTTCAAAATATACTTTGGACATGTGTTACATTCAGTCTTCTGGCCGTCTTCAGACTTTGACAATATTTTTTACATGTTCTATCATCTGCATGGTCTATTACTTAACCATTAAACACATTAGTAGCCTTTGATTTATTTTGTCATCTTCAAAACATCATAAGGAATTTCCCTAACAATTTTCTGGTAAAAGGTTTTTAGTAGTGAAAGTACAATTTCTTCTAGTGGATCCATTCGTCGGCCCATGCATTTAAAGCGTAAAAACAGGGACTAAGTTTGCAATCATTGCATGTAGCTGCCGCCAGTCATTTTGCCAACGAAAATTTTTCACTCAGCTGCTGATGCAAGTGCTGAAAGAGACTAAATCTTGTCACGAGATTCAGCTCCCTGTGGAAGAAGCTCTGCATTTCTCCAAGCCAATTGTTGATGGGGAGTGTGGATTCTTGCATCATGTGGAGAGCAGTTGAATAGGACAGGAGTGAATTGACAGATCATTATCAACAGGACTTACCATTTTCATCCTGAGAAATAGAGTTTCCGATGACCATTAAAAGATTCTTGTGCCAAAGAGACATTCTTATTCTCTCTGCTCTTACCAGTAATAACATCAATTCACTTAATAGCAAGAATTTTGACCAGGTGAAGCAAAAGCTTCCCTCGCATCACATTGTTAAAGTCACATCCTATGTATGCAGGTATTGTAATAGAATGCGGAAATTGATGGGATCTTGCAACACAAAGCAACAAATCGAGTCACTTAGTTCACACATCAGTTCACTTAACAGCAAGAATTATGACCAAGCAAAGCAAAATTTTCCCTGGCACCCTGTTGTTACGGTCACATTCCATGCATAATATAATGCTAAAATTGATAGTTTTGCAATTAAATCAATGCGAAACTATCACAAAAATAAACGAGGAACAATAAAAAATAATTTAGGTAGTTCAATATGAGTGTAGGTACCTTCTCCGCGAAAAGAGCTAGTAACAAATATTTTACTAATAATCGGAGAATCAAAATTACAATGTTCACGTGCTCCAATATTACTCTTGTGATAAGGACAATCGCCGTATCAAATTCGATGCCCGAAGAACAAACAACCATCCACGTTAATCACTTGTAGGCCCTACTACGCTAGTGAAAAGAGTGTATGCATATCGGAAATAAGATTAGAACATGAGAGATTTAGTTGCTGTGACGACCTAGACCCTAAGGTTACGTTTGGTCGTTCGGATTTCTAATCGGGATATGACTGAATAGGATAAGATATGAAATCCTATGATTTTTTTTATATCATATCCATTATTTGGTGAATCGCAGTATTAAAATCGGATATGTTCACATCATATCATGTATATTTTTTTTGATATAAATGGCATATCATTATAAATGAACCTAAATGTTCATAAACGGAGATTGTGAAAATCTTTCGTAACACTATTCCTTATTTTTTATTTTATTTTATTTTTCCTCTTTTTTATATTATTTTCGTTATTATTAATTTTTTCCCCTTTCATCATTCTTTAATAAAATTTTATCAAATAGTAAACTGTACTAACATACCCAAAATACAAAAATACCTAATATATATAATAAATATAAATATTTAATTTATAGATTGAATATTTATTATAAGAAAGAATTAAAGTTGAATATATAAATTAAAATAAGATTAATAATTTTTTATTTTTTATTTTTAATTTCTTAAATTAGAATTCAAATATTATTTTTATTGAAATATAATTTCAATTTTGTTAATTTAATAAGTTCGTTATTCAAGAAAAATAACTTTCCTATTATAGACATTAGAAATTCTATCCACTTTTATCCCACCTCCCCATGGGATCATTTTATCTTGTCTATATCCCCTTATATTCGATTTTATCCTATCATGAGCGAGCACCAAACGTAGGATAGGATAAATCATATCCTATCTCGAATTTTATCCCGACTGCCAAACGTAGCCTAAGGGTGGGAACGTGGCCAGGATGGTAGGGGAGGCTGCATTGACGGGTGACTGTGACCCAAAAATGGGCGAGGTTAAGTGCATGTTTTCTGTCCCACATCGGAAAGCTTGGGTTCTCTACTCTATGTAATGTGTTTTAAAGCCATGAGAGCCAGAGGCTCAAAGCGGACAATATTACATAGTGATAGCTCTCGGCTCCTTACAATTGGTATCAGAGCTGACTCTTGATAGCATGTGAGGCCACAACAAGAGCACTATGCTGTAAGGGGGGTGAAGAATATGACGACCTAGACCTGAGGGTGGGCAGCGTGATCGAGATGGTAGGAGAGGCTATGCCGGTGGGCATTGTGACCTAAAAGCGAGTAAGGCTAAACGCATATCTTCTTTCCCACATATAATCAAATGAAAGTCCTAGGTTAGTTGATAAGGCTTAGTTCTCTATTTTATGCAACGTGTTTTAAAGCCGTGAAGGCCAGAGGCCCAAAGTGGATAATATTACACATCGATAGCCTCTAAGTTCTTACAGTTGCCTTCTAAATGAGGAAGCAAATACACGAAGCTGGAGCACTTCTATACTGATCGAACTCATCTATTACGCGGACATCAATCAAACATACTCAGACCTCATCCCTCTTAAGATGCGCAAAGAACTTGACTGGTCCGTGGCTTTCCATTTCCTTAACGAAATTATGCACAAGCTAAATTGAGATCATGCCGAATTTTAAATAGGTTTTTCAAATTAAGAACAGTTGACTTCTAATAGGAAATTAACAGGTAATTTTTTGCTTCGAAAAAAAGTGTAGACGAGTTAAGATCAATACTCATTGTCATTTTTAGATCTTTCATTTTTTTTTCTGAATTACTACTATTATGATATAGTCATTTACCAAAAGATTGCCAGCCTACAATAGTTTTTTTGCCCGCATAAATAACTACAGCGGGGGCCAAGGAAAGTTCTCTTCTTGGCGCAGAGAAGGAAAGATCAAGAAGGTGGAAAAACTTGAGTTAATAACTTGATAAATAAACAGCCATTTGCTCGGATCTTATTTCGCAGACATTATTGACACTGCTCATGGTAAATTTAACAAAAGTAAATCAAATGATCTGGGATACGGATGACACAAACAGTTTTAGAGCAACGGTTGACTCAATGGACGTTGAGACAGCATCGGGGATTTGCACTTTCCTTCCGTTTCCCCCTTCGTCTTAAGATTATCGTGACACATTATCTCGAAATGTTCGATTCCATCCTGAGGATTCTTACATGTGTAGGCGGACCAACTAGCGAAAGAAGGATCTCTCCCAACTGTTTTTTCTGTTTTCAATCGATTGCACTGTCCTTACAATGTCGCGGACTGATCCTTTCTAGACACTAATTCTGCAAAGAATCACATGATGCAGAGCAATACATTATATTTCTTTTTGGTATTATAGTAGGAGGATAAAAAATATTAGTACGTAGGTGCCAAATTGCTAATTCAACTAGGATGGCGACTCTTGGCTGAACAGGTCTGGGTCGGCTTCGTGTCAGGCAAATGCTACTCCACCTTGTGAAAGAATCAAATGGCAACTGATTCTTTGCAAGCTCTGCTCTGAGTTTTAGCAAGACCACAATTAGAATTCATGCGGGTTCGATCGTGTTGTCTTTTAGTTGCGGCGTTCCACTAGGAAAGGCTTGAACGTCATCAGCACCCCAATGGCCTCGAAAGATAAAACAAAGCTGATTCTGTAGTGTATGGTTGGCTTTAAAGGAGATGATTCGGCAAATGATTGAGGTCAGCTTTTAATTTCTTAAGCAAATGTGACAAAGTGAGTGCTAGGGATAATTAGGATAATCATCTTTAAGGGGGAGCAAGAACAAAATCCATACGTATGAATCGAAATCTTCTGGTTTTGGCTTGGCACCATTGATGTCCAGCAACGCACTTAAATTTTCTTTAAGTTTGCTTTTATTTGGTTCATGATATTCAAAAGTGGTTTAGTGCCCTTGACCTACTATCTCGAGGGGCTTTCTTGTTATTAAAATTATAATTGAGCCTAAGAAAGTGAATTTCTCATAGGGACAGATGACTTGGCAAAATCATCTAATCGAATACACAAAAAGCAAATAAAATTGAATATCAAGATGGTTTGCAAAATTAAATATATATCAAGCAATATGGCGACTTATTATCATATGTTGAATGAGGCTCGCATGATGAAATGCGACTTTGACTTACACAATATTCTCTCCTGAATTAAATAAAATGAAACCACGTGAAACCATAGTTTTTATATGAGCTTAGAGCATCCCCTGCGACTTTAGTTGTTAAGATTGCTTCAGACAGATGGGACATGCTCAGCCACATCAAGCTGGACATTGAAATGACAAAAAGTGACACGTGATACACACAAAGGAAAGAAGATGATGATGAGGATTGCTTTATTTATGGACCACAGGCATATATAATTAACCGTTTGCCAAAATAGGACGTGATAATTGTAGGAGTATAGTAGATCGGTCAAAAATCTTGAAAAGCAAACGGTAGATAGAAATCATTGGAGTTGTACCATTCTTTCCACATGAGAAGTAAGATATGAGGAGTCCAAGTACTACTTCCTCATGGGGTTAGGGCTATGGGCGTTTAATTTTTAGTGTAATTTGACTCTCACATTTTGTAAAAAGATAAGACAAAAATTTGAGAGTGAGTTGAGAGTTAGATTAGGATAAATAAAGAATAAACTTGCAAATAAAACCTTGAAATGTATTATGAAATTATGCATGAAATTATAGGTTTTAAATGACTCAATATTAGTGAGACGTCTCTTTAATTCAGTTGTAGAAGATTTAATAGTCGTCTCTTCAATTTAGGTGTAGGAGATTTAATAGTAATCTCTTCAATTCACATGTAATAAATTTAACGGAAAGATGGGTTCTTTATCTCAAAAAAGACATGTCCTTTAGTTCATTAAGTGTGGTTCTTAAGGCGTATTGATTTCAAGAAGTGTTCGACTAAGTCCTATTTATATAGTACTAATACAAACAGGTTTTGGTATTGTATCTTGGAAGACATAATTTACAAATTTGGAAAATACTATTGGCATGAACTAATCGACTTAAGGGGATTTGGTAATTTATACCTCACCTCTTATATAATTCATTTAAAATTTTATAGGATCTAGCAAATTTATATTGGGTTTTGTAATTCTATCATTCTTACTTGTTAAGTTTACATATATCATTGATCATTGATTTGGTTCGTTATTAGATTTGTCATCACTTTTTGATAGAGCTATTATTTCTGTTTATTTTTTTGATTAAAACAAGCGAAATAAAATTGAAAAAAGGAACAATAATTATGAGTGGAATTTCTTCTAGCGAAAATGTTGATGATATATTTTATGAGTGCATTCAATATTTTTTATTTTTAATATTTTTCCTATTCAATTACTTAGTGTTTTAAGAGTACTTTTGTTTCATTGAAAATTTTTTGGCAAAGATTTTCAAGGAAAATGATTATTTTTCATTTATTTTTGTAGTCTAGGGAAAACAATTTATTTCTTGCCAAAAAAAGAAGTCGATTTCCCTTAATCTAAAATTATTATTTTCAGTTCATGAAAAATATTTTCTGTAAATCAATTTATTTTTTACACCGGCTTCCCTCCGCCGGAAGGATGAAAATAATTTCTCAAAAATACTGTTCATTATTTTCAGTTAAGGAAGAACGTTGACGGTGCTAAGGACACAGAGAGTGACATGATAAGGTCATAATAAATGACTGACACAAAGGTCAAAAGTCTGGAGAGACGCCATAGGTTGGTAAGATGTGACAGACATTCATTCTCTAAACGACAAACTCCGAAAGGAAGAGAAATTAAATATGGTCCGTTTTGGCGTTGCCTGTCGGAAGGCTTAGGTGAGATTCAGCGCACGTCTCTAGGACCAATTATGTGAGTATCATACGCCAATTCGACTTTTCCTTCTCGACGACGACGCGTTAAAAGAGGTTGGGGTCCAACTAGAGGCTCGTGTTGTTTGGGTGAGAGCAAATGGTTGCGATACGTGAATGAATCAAGTGAACATCGATTTAATGAATATTAACCGTTGAATCACGTGGATCTAGTAACTATGATTTAATAGACTCAAGTGCTCTTGAAGAATTCAAGAATTTCTCACGATGCATATCACATCGTAATGTCACTTTTGAAAGCCACATGACATGAGGCCCCAATATGGTGAAGACAGAGTTTGTGACGAGAGGTTCAGAATGCAATTATTATCAAAGGGGTGTGTGTGTGCGGTCCACTACCGATAACTTGCATTGGGGATAGAGGAATACACAATTGTAAGGTGCCGACTATTTATTTATTTATGGCATATATTCATTGTAAGTTATAAAAGTTGTTCTAAAAGTGTAGTTGAGTCATAAAACTAGCAAAAAGTGCATTCGAGTCTTAAAATTTATCAAATTGATGCAATTGAATTCTTCCGTTAACTCTGTCCAACTTTGCTAATAGAAAATGTTGACGTTGCTTTTATTTTTTCATTATTATTTTCCCTATAATATGTGGCGATGACGAAGCTTATTTTTAATTTAAATTAAATACAATTTATATTAAAAATCATATTGGATCAAAACGACGTCGTTTTAGCCTTATATTTTGAGTTTTAACCACATCATCACTACGTAGAAGAGAAAATATTTTAAAAAATCACAATAGCATTTTCCGTTAGCCAAATTAGACGGAAGTTAATGAAACAACTCCATTACACCAATTTGACAAGTTTTAGAATTTGGTTATAGATTTTTACAAGATTTATGACTTAATTGCACTTTTGTGATAAGTTTTAGGAATTTCAGTGTACATATTCATTTCTTTAATTATTTTTTTCTAGGGGTGAGGTAATGAAACATTGGACAAAAAAGGAATGTGATGCATAAAGTTGCTACTCTGTCAACAAGCAACAGAGTGGAGTACAACACAAGCATATTGCAACAGAGAGATTGATTCACACATTCAAAGGGAAACAGAGAGGTTGATTCACACATTCAAAGGGAAACTAGCGGAGAAACACACATATATTTCTATTTACAAACTGTAAATTGCGGCTGCCATCCAAAAAATTGACTATGGAAGGGCTTCTTTGGGAACCGGGGCCTGGCCATCCTTCGTTTGCGTGAGCTGTAAAGAGCTCCAGTTCTGCACTGCAGCTGACTCAATGGACGATGAGACGGCATTGAATATTTGCGCCATCCTTCCTTTTCTCCCTCATCTTAAGATTATTGCAGACTTTATCTCGAAATCTTCGATGTGGTGGTAAGGACTCCTACATATCTAGGTGGACCAATTTTTCAAAACAATGGTATTTAGCGATCTGATATAGAGTACAGATTGTATTTGCCTTCTGCCTGGCATCGAGCATTCCGTTCCAGGGGCGATGTCTCTGTTAGGCTCATAATCTGGTTGCTGTGGTGTTAGGAAGGAAGCGGAAAGTGTAGTAATGTCAATTAATTGAGCCGATGAAACTTCTGATTGATGCGACTGGTTTTTCTGTTTTCAATCAATTGCACTGTTCTTACAATGTCGCGGACTAATCCATCCAGAGACTAATTCTGCTGAAGGTTACATTATAATGAGAAATACACCATAATTCTATTCGGTGCCATTGTTGGAATATCAAGCATAGTGGCACAAAGGGGCCATAATGCTGATTCACCTAGCATCGAGACTCTTGGCCCGAAAGGGGCCGGCTTGGCTTTGTGGAAGGCAAATGCTGCCCCACCTTGTGAAAAAAAGAACCAATGGCAGCTGATCTTTTGCTGGCCCTGCTCTGAGTTCTAGCAGGGCTCTACAGAATTCATTTGGGTTTGATTCCGTTTCTTTTAGTTGGCGGCGTTCGACTAGAAATGGCTTGAAAGTCATCAGCACCCTGATTGCCTCGACCACGTTCAGGATGAAGAAGACCATGCGGTTGCCTGCACATAGGCACGAGGCTGTTAAAGTTCCTCATTCGGCCGAGAGATCAAGTACGGTCTATCACAGTGGCCTCGACTTATTTCTCATCGTTGTGCATCATGAATGTGTGCATATACACATCATCATGTGAGTTCGTTTCTTTTAGCAGAAGACAGCAGATGAACTAGTCATGTTATACAAAGAAGGCAGAGCCGTCACGTAGAACTGGAAAAAGTCGGTTTACCTGGGAGAAATGCTGCATCCTGACGCTTCTGCGCCCAAGAGAATCTGCCAAAAATTTGGTTCCATGCATGAGAACACTGATTAAGTCTACTCTTTAAGCATGCAGAAGTAATTATTTGTTTTCAGTGATGAGTTTAACACGACCAACTGCTTAATTGTCCCGTTGTAATGACATGATGACAGCAGAGAACAATTAACTGGATCTCACCTTGTGCCTCCTCCGGCTGGACCAGCGGCCTTGAAGAGAGACATTGCAGTCATCGCGATTCCATTAGCAGCTCCTCTCTGATCTTGATCCTGCAATTTCCGATTCGGACTTAAGACAAACCTTCACGAGAGAGGTATGTATTCGAGAATGTCAATAAAGATCAGACTCTTCGAGGATGATCATTAGAAGCTTACCACGGCTTTGTTTTGGAGAAGGAACAGGTTGGTGATGATGGAAGTCTTTAGACATGCAAAATTTGACAATTAGAATTAGGTACGAACAGAGGGTTTGGATTTTTTCTCTTTTACATGCACAAACAGTAATTCGAATGATTAACGTGCATATTAGCTTCATGTATAGCAACTTAGAGCGTAAGGCATACTCACAGATAGAACATTCTTTGCAACTGATGCGCAATTCAACACTATAGAGAGACTTAGCCTGGCCAGCATGGCCATAAAAGGGTAGCTTGACAAGAGCAGAATCGAAAAGACCTGCATTCACGCATTTGTGAGAATTAAACACGGGGATCATCTTTTTATCAAATAAACCATGACTGGCCGGAGATACAATAGTCAGATAATATATTTTTCACAATCAGGTGCTCGAGTTCCAGTTGGGAGACGTCGAAAACGTACCCCATTAACGCAAGCTACCACAATGGGGTGAGAAGTCTATTTAAGTATGGGCATGAACACGTTTGGAAGACGAGAAAGCTGGCACCTGGCAGTAGAATTTAGTAATCAGCAATTCCCAGCACATAGAACGAGTACACAGAGAGTTGAATGATAATAGACCACCATACTTATAAGTTTTAAATAGACAGAACGTATATCAATGAATACAGACTGACACCACTTAAAGTTTCGTTTGAATTACAGTTTTACGGACTACCTCGTTTTTGTTTTCTGAAAGAATCTATCTTAAAATATAAGAAAGAAACAGGAGTATATGCCTGAGATAGCAAGAACATTTCCGACATCTTCAGTTGTGTAGCTTAAGCCCCCATATCGCCTGGGGCTTACGGCCCATGGTGAGAAGATCCACAAAGAGAAAGTAGCACAGAATGGCTAATGAGAGGATCAAACTAAAAGAGCTTAAATTAACACAAAAATGAATTTATTAGGAAACCGGCTTGATATGCTAATGCCATATTCCAATCAATTTCTTCGGACTATGATAGAGTTCAAGAACAAGCTGAAGTAATATTATTACGACAGCCACTAAATCATAACTATACCAAAAGAATGTCCTCTGACTACTGCATTGTCGGATTATAAGTTTGTTTTCACCCACAATGAAATTTGTTTTGCTCTTTAGGCTACTGTCGATGAAGCACTTGGCAGCATGAGTACTGAGATCATTGCACTCGTGATTTTAGAATGTCTGAGACAGTAAATGAAGAAGAACTGAGAAGGCAAGGTAGACAAGCGTGCGACATTTTAGGTTACCCCGTGTGAGCCATGTCATGAAGCGAGAAGATGCAGTACACGATGATTGATGACATCAAGGGCCAATTCCGAATCAGAGACTTTTTCGGAGCTTTCCCCTCTGCCTTTTGAGTCTTGTATTTCGTGCTGGACATGAGGGGTGCGGTCTCCACATCTTCGCGAGATGCATCAGGCTTGCTACTTCTGTGGTGCGTATGCAATGTTTCTGATGGTTTTATGTGATGGGCTTAAGGCCCGTCCGCCCATGTTCGCCTAAAAGTCCGGCCCACAAGATTAAGGCCATGGATGAAGGGGACGTTCCTTTTGTTGGAGGAACGTATATAAGGAGGAAAGAGAGGAGGAACACACCTTTTGGGATATTAAACGTACGTTCCTCTCCCTCTCTCCCTCCAAAAAGAAAACAAACGAAAAGGCGAATCCATCTTCCCTTCAAGGCTAATCAACGTCATCGGATCGAACGGGATCGGTTTTCTCTTCCTCTTATTAGCGTTGGTGTTTAATCTGTGGCTAACAAGGTACGCTCGATTCCGTGGTGTGCTTTAGGATCGGTGATACATGTTTTTCCCGGGCTTGTCTTACGCATTCGTTTTAGGGGTTCGATTTAGTGTCGAATCCGGTTTTGGGAATCCAACATTACCAACATTGGTATCGAGCCCTAGTTCATGTTTTCCCGACCCCTTTTCATGTTTATGATTGATTTTTCGCGGAATTATTCGGCCGAAACCGATCGGGGAGAAAAATCTCGACACCCGAGCACTGTTCATCCATTTTTTCGAGTTTCCGTAAGTCGAAATCAATTTTTGATGGCATAGGGTGAAAGAGCTCGTCGAGACGAGTCCGTCGGCGGGTTGACCGCCGCCGGGAGACGCCGCACGCGCCCACACGCACGGCCGAAGCCGCTGCGCGTGGGCGCCACGCGCCTGAAGAGCTGGCTCGGCCCGCGCGTGCGACACACGCGCCGGTCAGCGCACCGGCACGTGCGCGCCGCCGGCCGGCGAACCGGGCACGCGCCGGTCAGCGAAGCGACACGTGCTAACGTCACCGTGACGTCACGGTAACCGCCGAGATGACGTCATCGATGACGTCATCGCCGACGACCGTTGGACGGCCGGTCCGGCCGGCGACCCGACCCGACGGCGAGCCGACCCGACCCGCATGGAAGCGAGGGCGCATGCCGCGCACGTGCCGGCTGACGTCTGCGTGACGTCAGCCCACGCACGCCCGCGGCACGTGCCGGTCGGTTCGTCCGACCCGGTCCGACCGGCAAGCCCGACGACCGGCGACCGTTGACCGTTGACCGGCGTTGACCGACGACCGTTGACCCAAAAAAAAAAAAATGGGGAAAAGAATTTGTTTCTTTTTCAATTATGTCTATATGGGTTATAAGTAATCCATTATTTATTCTGCATTTGTTGCATGAATTATGGAAAATTATGTATTTTCCTTATGTACATTATGGATTATAAGTAATCCATTTTTAGTCTCGCATTTGTTGCGGGAACTATGATGCGTTATGCACGGATACCCGCAATCCCGAGAACGGACGAGGGAAGTGCAAGACTTAAAAGGCTGATGAAAGAGTTAGCTAATTATCGGTGGCATAACGGTGATTTAGTATCACATGTGGTCGGGGTCAATCGAGATGATACGGGAAATCATCGGATTGGTTATCTTATGCCGGATTTTGAGAAGGTGCCGGCTTTGATGAACACTCTTCCACCGAATGGCAAGCAGTGTTAGATCGGCTATGGGAGGTCAACGTGGTCCGGGTTATAGGAGGCTAGTGGTAGCTTTTGTTAGAGAGTACTATAGGATTGAGTTAACCAAAACTTCAACCCTTACATTGAGCTCCACATGGCGCAGAGTGAATGCGCCTTGGAGGCGACATGAAAACTCTCCAAAAGTTTTTTCCATGGTTGGCAAATGTGCCTTCAATTTTCTCAGATATTTTGATGATAGATTAGAAGGGACATTCCCTATTTTTTTCTTAGATTAGTTTGAGATGTTTTTGAATGTGAATATCTCTTTCTATGTTGATATTTTTCCTCTGTATATATTGCTTAGTGTAATGGATAGTTGTATTATGTGAAAGCATTATTATTCTATTGGATGTCGGTTATTATTTGCTTTTGTTATTGTTGACTCTTGTGGGTAGTTCATAGAAGTTTTTGTAACTTCATAGAATTTATTTTGCATAAGACAATTATATTAATAATAATTTTGAGTTAGGATTTTTGGAGGATGATTGGAAACATAGTGACCTTTTGATTTCGAAACCTTACTTGAAATTGTTCATTGATATGATGGGTCTGTGCAAAGTGGATGCATAAATGATAGGCATTAATTATTCATGCATATATGTCTGATGTGTTCAGATTGATGGTTTCAGCAACTAAGAACGTAATTGCTGATATGAACGGCAATAATTGTGAAATATTGAATATGAAGATTCAATATGTGCTGGAAAAGCAAGAAGCACTAGAAGCTCTTGACCATATTATGGAAAATCTTGAGAATGCCGTGCGCCACCTTGAGCTAGCAGAGGACCGCCTAACGGCATTTGAGCCGAAAATAGATATTTGCAATGCTGGTTCTAGCTCAGAAAGGGCTTTGAGCTCTAAGCGCAAGCGTATTGATTCGTTCAATATGTGGGATTGCAAAGGATCAAGTCCTTGTTGCAAGAAATCAAGAGTTAACCAACACAAGAGAGGAAAACGTCCTCAAGTGAAGAAAATGTCAAGGGTGAGGTGTTACAATTGTGACAAGAAGGGTCACTATGCTCGCAATTGTTGTGAGCCGAAAAAGGTAAACACCTCTTGTACATTTGAGAACTTTGCTTATGTGTCAAGTTCTGTATTATTGGCTGAATCCAATCCTTTGTGGACTGTAGATTCAAGAGCGGCAGACCATGTAGCGAAGGATAGAGAATCCTTCGTGGAATTCCGACGATACCAACCGGAACTAAGTGGATCTATGTAGGAAATAACTCCGAGCTGAGAGTTAAATGGATTGGCACCTACCAATTGAACATGCGTGGTGGACGCACCTGTTCCTACATGATATTCTATATGCTCCGGAGATTCATCGAAATTTAAGTGTCTGTTTTGATGTTGGTTAAGCTTGGTTTTAGTGTGAACTTCCGTAATAGCGGTGTAGATTTGTATTTGGATACAAACTACTATGGTTGTGGTCACTTTCTGGATGGCTTTATTGTACTAAATGTTGACTGTGGTGATGTCAATATTTGTTATTCCCTTGTTTCACGTCTTCTACTTAATATGATAATGATGTGATTATGTGGCATGCTAGACTTGATCATATTGGCCAACAACATATGAATAGATTAGCCAAAGAGGGCTTGTTGGGCAACATTGAAAAAGTCGATTTGCCCATATGTGAGCATTGCCTAGTAGGGAAAACGACAAGCAAACCATTTAGAAAAGATAAAAGAGCTTAATTTCCTCTGCATTTAATCCATTCTAACGTCTGTGGTTCAATGAATGTGAGAGGAAGGCATGGGGCTGTTTATTTCATCACTTTTATAGATGATTATACTTGATTCGGATATGTCTATTTGATTTCTCATAAATTTGAAGCATTAAGTTGTTTCAAAAGATTTATGAACTTGGAAGAAAATCAATTAGACAAGAAAATAAAAGTATTGAGATCCGATCGAGGTCGAGAATATTTATCGATGAGTTCAGAAAATTATGTGATGAAAAAAGGAATAGAAAGACAGTTGTCTATTCCATATACTCCTCAACAGAATGGTGTTGCGGAGAGAAGAAACGAGAACCCTACTAAAAATGGTTAGGTCCATGATGGCGCATGCTAACTTACCTATCACTTTTTGGAGTGATGCGTTGTTAAATCGATGCCTATATACTTAATCGAGTGCCTTCCAAAATCGTTACTTCCACTCCATATGAGTTATGGACAGGTAGAGAACCGGACTTAAGTTTTCTTAAGCCATGGGGTTGTGCTGCCTATACTCATGAGTCCTCTCACAAGTTTGGGAAATAGGGTCCCAAAGGAAAGATGAGTATTTTAATGAGATACTCCGAACACTCGAAATGGTATGTGTTCGTAGGTGAGCAGGAAAGTGGGAGTATAACTGAATTTGAATCACGGGATGTCACATTCTTAGAGGATGAATTTCCTAAGAAGGGCGAAATAGGGGCAGATTACTCCCTGTTTGTAATCTTGGATCAAGATAATGATATTAGTGGAGTTCGTCCAAGTGGGAGTAATATGAGAAGTGATGAATTGAATTCAACTCATGCTCAATTGCAACCACATGATGAGACGACGTCATCATTATTTAATCCAAGTGGGAGCATAATGGGGAATGATGTGCAAAGTGTACAATCTCCCATACGGCGAACAAGTCGCCAAAGTATTCCCCGTCGACGTTTTGACATTGAAGGGGAAACTTTTATGATTGCTCCGCAAGATGAGGATGAGCCAAGAAATATTAATGAGGCTCTAAATTGCCCTAGTAAGGAAAAATGGATTCATGCAATGGAAGAGGAAATGGAGTCAATGAAGTCAAACCAAGTTTAGGAACTGGTTGATCTTCCAAAAGGACGCAAAGCTATTGGGAATAAGTGGGTTCTCAAAATAAAGCGAAAGGCTGATGGCTCGATATAAAGGCATAAGGCTCGCCTTGTGGCGAAGGAGTATAATCAACAGAAAGGAACGGATTATGAGGAAACATTTTTTCCTGTAGAAAGATTTGCCTCGATTCGCATTATTCTGGCAATAGTGGTTAGAATGGATCTTGAGTTACATCAAATGGATGTAAAGACTGCTTTCCTCAATGGAGAATTAGAGGAAGAAATATATATGGAACAACCTGCTGGTTTCATAGTAAAAGGCCAAAAAGAAAAGGTATGTCAACTTTTGAGGTCGATATATGGCCTTGAGCAGTCGTCAAAGACAATGGTATATACGTTTTCATAATGCCATAATGGCATATGATTTTACAATGATTGATGAGGATCATTGTGTATATATCAAAAGATCCAAGGATCATTTTGTGATCATATCAAAGTATATGTTGATGATATACTAATTGCCGGAAGCAATATGGAGTTTGTTAATCTTGTCAAGAGTTGGTTGTCTTCCAACTTTGAGATGAAGGATATGGGTGAGGCTGCATACATTCTTGGAGTTAAGATTTCAAGAGATCGTTCGAAGAGATCGTTATCTCTTTCGCAAGAAACATATATAAATTAGGTTCTTGAACGATTTCGTATGCAAGATTGTAAACCCATTGATACTCCTATTGCAAAAGGTGAATGATTGAGCCATAGATCGTGTCCAAGGACTCCACAAGAGAAGGAACAAATGAAACATGTTCCTTATGCTAGTGCTGTTGGAAGCTTGATGTACGCTATGATGTGTACAAGACCGACATATGTTTTGCAGTTGGAATGGTGAGTAGATACCAATCCAATCCAGGTCAAGCACATTGGAAGGCCGTTAAGAGAATACCGAGGTATCTAAAGGGGACTGCTGATTATATGTTGAGTTATTAAGGAAAGGATCTCGCGACTCTAAGGCTATTCGATGCGATTGGGGAGGAGATTTAGATAAAAGAAAATCTACCTCGGGTTTGTTTTCTTACCGAATAATGGCACCATATGTTGGAGCAAAGTAAGAAACAAAAGTGTATAGCCTTGTCCACGATGGAAATTGAGTTCGTGGCATTATCGGCAGCAATATAAGAAGATGTTTGGCTTAAGAGATTATTGGATCATTTAGGTGTTATTGGAAGTGCTGCAGATTCATTGTTGGTTAACTCGTGATAGCCAAGCAGAAAAGCGTACACCAAAGATCCAAAATATCATGGCAAGACCAAACATATAGATACCAAGTATAATTTTGTCAAATATATGATTGCACGAAAAGATGTGAACTTACAAGTACATATTACGCATAGAATGGTAGCGA
Organism: Eucalyptus curtisii; assembly: GCA_017140595.1. NCBI lineage: Eukaryota > Viridiplantae > Streptophyta > Magnoliopsida > Myrtales > Myrtaceae > Eucalyptus > Eucalyptus curtisii. The sequence goes on from CM029500.1 coordinate 33,849,581, forward strand.
GATCCTATGACAAAGCCAATACCTAGAGATGTGTTTTGTGGCCATATGAAATCTCTAGGATTGCGTAGAGTCTCGATGTACTTGAATTGTAATTTCCATGAAGTGTTCACATTTGATGAATTTGTGTTTTTTCATCATTAATGCCTATGAATCTTTGTTTGATCTTTATGCATCTTAATGCTTAGTGCATTGCTTTAAGTTAAGAAAGTATGTCGGATAGATATAAGATTAGCCCACTCACACGGGTAATCGCCTCTATTTACTGTGTGATAAATAGAGATGAGATTGTTTTTAAGCTTATTATCTAGGTGATAATCGAGAGCTCAAGCTTAAAATACGTATATCGCCTTAACTGGGTGTTAAGATGATGACATAATACTTACTATGTCCGAAAGTAAAATACCCCACATATTTTACTTTATCTGTCTATGATGCCAGATGTGAGTTCTGATGAATTTTGTGAATGAGTAGATACGTGAACTCAAGTTAGACATTGGGTATGTCTGAATTATCATCTGTACGGTATTGAAAGGTGTAGACATACGCTCCATGGGAAAGGAGTTAATACCGTAATACGTATTTCATACTACGTATGCATGAGACGACCAATAAGAGTGGCAAAAGTTTGATCTCAACTTTTATGCCGTGTGAGACTCTTGAGGAAAAGAGTTCCTCAATTTTAGTGCCCTCATGACTCTTACTTATTCTCAAGATTTCTATTTAGTGTTTGCTATCTTAGGATGTTGCCAATGGTCATGAGTTTGATTCGATCTAATGGGACATTTCTAGAAAAGCAAGCTAAACTGAAATTGAGAGTTTGAAGGAAAGAGGAAGATCGAATTTGAAGAATCACATTGTAGTTTTGTATTCACTTTGGTTAACCAATTATGACTGTCTTTGGGATAATCATAATTGTGAATACAATATATATATCATTGTTTAAAAGAGACCAAGAGAGATATAAATGTGATCGATCGATCTAGGGAACTGCATACTAAATCTACTCAGAGTGTGATGCCCATCATGAGCTGTTATATATTCCTAACGAGATGTATAGCAACGAGCTCTCAAAGTATCTTGGTCGCACGAATTATTCACCGGTATGAATGTTGAAGAGAGGTAAAGAGAATCCTGTTCAGCCCACCATGTGCGAGTGGGAGATGATGGTTTTATGTGATGGGCTTAAGGCCCGTTCGCCCATGTTGGGCCTAAAAGCCCGGCCCACAAGATTAGGGCCCATGAATGAAGGGGCGTTCCTTTTGTTGGAGGAACGTATATAAGGGAGGAAAGAGAGGGAGGAACACACCTTTTGGGATATTAAACGTACGTTCCTCTCCCTCTCTCCCTCCAAAAAGAAAACAAACGAAAAAGGCGAATCCATCTTCCCTTCAAGGCTAATCAACGTCATCGGATCGAACGGGATCGGTTTTCTCTTCCTCTTATCGGCGTTGGTGTTTAATCGTGGCTAACAAGGTATGCTCGATTCCGTGGTGTGCTTTAGGATCGGTGATACATGTTTTTCCCGGGCTTGTCTTCCACATTCGTTTTAGGGGTTCGATTTAGTGTCGAATCCGGTTTTTGGGAATCCGACATTACCAACAGTTTCCTGCAACAAAACCAGATTTTCCGACCCTTAATAAAGCTCAACAAGCAGTTGATAATTCTTTCATAGATAAAGTGAAGCAGAGGTAACGTCTCGTGAGAAGAAAAAGAATCAGATTGTTTTCCAATATCAAAAATGAGAAACATGAACTGAGTTTGGTGAAGCGCACACCGTAAGCCATCAGGACGCGAGAGAAACTGCCAATGCAAAAACGGAGATGGCGAGACAGGGCAAGAAGTAGGGAAATCTGTATCGACATCAGGAAATCAAATGTTTACCACTTGTTTCCATGATCACTTAAATGGATCTGCAAATAAATTTGGAAGAAAGTAACCTCCACTCACCTTCCGAACACTGATTCTTTGGAAAATATTGACGGGAACTTTTCTGCAGGCTGAAACGGAAGAAATAGAAAACCAGGAACATCAGAGGAGCATGAAAAATGAGAGAAGCATTTCGCACGCCGTGTCTGAATTGTCGTCGCTTTTGTTTACTAAATTTCATCCGTTGAGATATGATAAATCAGAAGTACCCGAGCAAGATAACCTATCAGAGCTGCACCGATGATCAATCCTATCCCCCATGCCGTACTAACCTGAGTCAGAGTGTGACTCTCAGCTTTATTTACTTAGCAGAAGAACTAGGAACCTGTATTGAGAGCTCAAATGTTTTTACAAAGGTCAAAGATCTCACGGTTGATACTCCTAGCGCTTGGTACTCCTCACAGAATATTTCGCACAGAATATTTCGGTAGCATAAGCCTGTTACGAAATTGCGAAATACATAAATGAGAATGGTCTCAAATTCATGGAACCACATAAGAAGGGATACTTCATTTGAGGCTAAAAGTGACCTGTCCCACGACCAATGCCAACAATCATAAGCCGTATGAGATCTTACCTTGATAGGTCCGAGTAAACCATTTAAAGGAACCTCATGGCAATGGCCATCCAAAAGTTCACACTTAGGCCGAAGAGAGTGTTGAAAATAACCCTGGTATAAATCAAACTAGAATGATTAATTGACTCTATTCGTCGGAGAAGGTTGTTCACTGGGGACTCAAAATGAATGGCGGTCTTGTACTAACAGTCTAACACTGTGATTGTTCCCATAATTATGACGGGTTTTCGCCCATAGCGATCTGCAACGATTCCCCAGAATACTGATGTCAAGGCTTTACCGAACATGAATGAAGAACCTTCCGGATTTGAAGGAGTTTGCTGGTGAAAAGTTGAGTCGAAGACAAACAAAGAGCCTGCAATTGACAGCTACAAGCAATCTTGGATAATCTCACCTACATAACCAGCATAATACCCGATATCTTCCTCTCTTTTCTCGATATGAAAATCTCTAATCTGTCATGCAAAATTCAAAAACCAAACAGGGATTTCTTAAGCTTGCAAGGAAAGTAATGGAACTTTTAGTCAAGTTTAACCATCTTAAGCAACTATTCATTTCGCACACACTTGTACTTGCAACAAAAGAAAAAAAATTGGGATGAATCGACCAGGAGCCTAGAGAGACGGCATTTGAGAAAACAAAGCTCAAACCATACAATTTAAGACACAATGTGAGAACTTACCATGAAGTAAAGGAATGGGAATAGAGATGATATTGGCATTGCTGGAAAGAGAGGACAGGACACAGGTCAGTAATTATGTGACTACAAGCACATCTTTTTGAAGTGTCAAAGATCAAATTATGGAACGAATTAACGTCATAGCTATAACGACACCGGAGAAATAAAACATCTAGAGATATACTCTCCATCACCAGGCAATATTGTCATCGGCTTAACTTCATATCAACAACTGAATTATCCCAAACAAATCAACTCCAAAATATCATGCAAATTCTTGTCGTTGTAACTTGTTATGCGCAGTTACTTGGTAAGTTAAAAGAACCCAAGGAAAAAAAAAAAAACCCAAAAGTTGGCCGGAAGCTTATGAACAACGATAATGCTATATATTCTCATTACCTGTGCAAAGCACGACGATCCAGACTGACGCGCGCTCATGGATCGACAAGCCTCTCCGCGATTCCTTATACTTCTCGACTTTGCAGCTATAGGGCAATTCTCATGGAAATGCTTCTCCAAGAGCGCCCTCTTGTTCTTCCGCTGCCATTGTTATTAACCTCGACAGGGAGAGCTAAAAATATAGATTGTAAGTTTGATTCACAACCCCGCAAAAACAATTTAAAAACAAAAGTTGGTTTGATAATGTATGATTAAGGGATATTGTTTTTAAGTGGAAGTGAAATTATGCAGGCGCTTTTTATATGGTTGGCTTTTAAAAGGAAGCCAGGAAATGTGACAAAAGTAAGTAAGAACAAAATCGATACATCTTCTGGGTTTTGCTTGAGACCATCAACGTTGAGCCACATGACGAACTTACAACGAATTACGCCAAACAGTCCGGATTTTCCTTTTTCTGCAGAGGCATGATTAGTACGAGGTCACAGACATTCATTTCCAAAACGACAGAAACGGGGGAAAGAAGAAATAATAATATGATCATTTTGGAGTTACATAGACGCGATCTAGGGCACATCTGTGGAATTTATAATTGTGCTGTCATGGGCTCGTTCCTTTTTCCTTTTCGACAACCTTCATTCACAGGAAAAAAAAGGAACAACAGGTTTCAAAAATCATGGTGGCAACGATACGTGATTGAAAACTGTGGTCTCTGTCGGTGGACATGGGCATGACCTTGAAAAATGTTTTTAGTATCGAAAGGACAATATCCTCTTGTGGATCCATTCGTCGCCCCGTGCATTTGAAGCGTAAAAACAGGGATTAAGTATGCAATCATTGCATGTAGTTGCTGCCAGTCATTTTGTCAACGAGGATTTTTCACTCAACTGTTGATGGAAGCACCGAAAGGATTAAGGGTGCATTTGAGAATGGCCTTGGGAAGGAGCTTTTAGTGTCCAAAGTCTATTTGGCTAAATATTTGGTGTTTGACAAAATTTTTGAAATCCACCTTGAGGAATGTTTGCCTTTTAAAGATTAAAAGTCCAAGATAGGTTCTAAGCTGTCTTGGGTTTTTAGCATTTTCGGAATGTCTCTCTAGGTTTTGTATAAAAATTTTGTTTCAAAATTATTCTCATTCAATTTTGGTTTTTCTATTTTTGCCCTTGTGATTCACTGTACATCTTCTTCTTCATTGAGTTGCGTGGCATGGTTGCACGTGGTTGCAATGGGTTGGCGACAGGCTTGAGAGAGGCCGGCAAGGTCGTGGCTACCTCGACGACTGTCACCAGCCAGTCACACGACCTCGGTGATCCTTCACGAGTCGTGTTGCCGTGACCCAAATTTGGATCGTGCAACCTTTGTAAAAGGCCGCTTGAGGTCGCGCGACATCTCATGAAGGTTGTGCGACCAAGTGACCCTTGCCGATGGTCTCCGGGGGTCACCTGACCCCAAGCGGCCCTCGTTGGTTGTCTCCAGGGGTCACCTGAGGTCTTACAATCTTATTTGTCGGCCACCGACAACAAATTTTGATTGCCGGCAACCGTCCGCCTTTGCCGGCTAACTTTTTTATTTTTCTTTTGATGAATTTTTTTTTTCCTTTTCTTAAACACAAAAGTATTTTGTAAATATAATCTCTCTAAACATTATTTTGCTCAAAAGTACTTCACAATACGCTTTTAGATTATAATTTAATAAATACAATTTGCATTTTAAAAAATCTCTCTAACTTAAAATTCTTTATATTTTTTTTAAAGATTTTCTCTAAAAATCCAACTGAACTCACCCTAGATATTGTCACGAGATTCAGCTCCTTGTGGAAGAAGCTCCGCATTTCTCCGAGCCAATTGCCGATGGGGAGTGCGGATTCTTGCATCATATGAAGTGCTGTTCAAAAGGACGGGAGTGAAGTGACGAATCATTACCATCAGGACTTACCATGTTCATCCTGAGAAACAGTTTCCGATGACCATTAAAAGATTCTTGTGCCAAAGGGACAATCATATTCTCTGTTCTTACCAGTTCAAACATTAGATCTTCGAGAAATAATTTTTTTTTCTATTTCTATCCCGTGAAATAATTTTTGAGCAAAAAAAAAAACGCATTTGGAGTCCGTTTGGTAATATTTTTGTTCCAAAAAATGATTTTTTTAGAAACATTTTTTCTGTTTTTGTTCTCGAAAACAGTTTCTGAGCATTTGAATGCGTTTGGTAACTATATAAAATTTCTATTCCCAATAGAAAAATGTGTTTGGTATGACTATATATTTTTGTGACTTAGAATTTCTTTTAATTTATTGATAATTTCATTACATTTTTCTTTTGTTCTTTTTCTTTTCCTAGGACTGGAGAGGTCACCCGAGCCTCGCCCAGCCACGGAGAGGCTCGAGGGGGCCTTGCCGATGGCTGGTGAGCTTGGGGCGACCTTACCAGAGGCCAGCGCGGCTCCAGCAAGGTCGTTGAGCCTCGTTTGGCTGGTCGCCAATCGGCCGCGAGGCCGACGACTAGCTAGGGAAAGAAGAGAGGAAGAAAGAAAAAAAAAATCTTGATTTTTTTTTTTTTATTCTTGTTTCTAAAGTTGTTCCGGGGAATAATAAATAATTTTTTTTGTTTTTTTGTTTCTATTCTCAAGAATAAAAAATTTATCGAATGCGTTTCTGTTCTATTTCTGCTCCAAAGAACAAAAGAACAAAAACACCTATCAATGGGAGCATTACCAAATACAACCTTGGTAACTACAAAAAATTTCTATTCTCGAAATAGAAAGAGAAAAAGAATGCATTTGGTCGGCGGCGGGCGGCAAGGGGCAACAAGCATCGAGGAAGAAGAAGAAAAGAAAGGAAAAAAAATAACTTATTTCTAGAAATTTTTCTTGGGAATAAGAAATTATTTTATTCTATTTCTTGTTTTTATTATAAATCTATTCCTTAGCCACTTTTCTATTTCGGGGAATAGAAAAATTAATTGAAATTATCAAACGAATTTTTGTTTTTTTTTTCTATTTCGAGGAGCCAAAGAATAGAAAAAAAAAAAAAAAAGAAGCGTTTTCATGCACGCCCTTAATAGCAAGAATTATGACCAGGTGAAGCAAAAGCTTCCCTCACATCCCATTGTTAAGGTCACATCCCGTGTTCGCAGGTATTGTAAATATAATGATAGGATCTTGCAAGAGAAAGCAACAAATCGAGTCACTTAGTTCAAACATTAGTTCACTAAATACTAGAACTATGATCAAGCGAAGCAAAACCTTTCCTCGCATCCCGTTGTTAAGGTCACATCCCATGTATGCAGGTGTTGTAATATAATGCGGAAATTGACTGGATTTTATAATTAAATCAATGCAAAATCACTAAAGAAATAAATGATAGACAATAAAGAACAATTTATGTGGTTCAAGTTGAGTGTAGGTACCTATCCCATTGAGAGAGCCGGTAATAAATAATTCATTAATAATCAAATAATCAGAATTACAATTGTCCACATGCTCTTCTACTCACATTGTTTACATGTAAAACAACTCAATTGAATGTAAAGTTTAGAACAACAAATCGCCCTTTGTTCAGCACTCGTCGTGCGGCCAAGAAAATCAGGCTTGAATTCTTTCCTGTGTGTGACCTCAGAGACATCCTTTTCCAGAGCTTAATACGTTTGTCTTTGTGAGAAACAGATCCTTTGTGCCCATAAGATAAAAACAAATCAGCAGCTTCTTTATTTCAAGACCACTTCTCGCCGTCAATTTGAATTAAAGAAAGATTTCCTTGAACGCCTATTATCTGTACAATACGGATCGGTCTACATTCTCAAAAAGGGGCTTAAACTTGAGAAACAAATGAGTGCGGAACGTATGAACGGTGTGCCCAAATGAATCATCAAGAAACAAGCAAAACTGCTCCTCAAGAGGAGGCGCAACAGCATTCTTGTGATAAGGCCAATCACAATATCGAATTCGACGGCCCACAGAATCGAGAACAACTAGGCTAGCGAAAAGAACGTATGCACAACAGAATCGAGATTAGAACATGAGAGATTTGGTTGCCTTCTGTATGAGGAAGCAATTACACGAAGCTGGAGCACTTCTATACTGATTGAATTCATATATTACACGGACATCAATCAAACATACTCAAACCTTAAGATGCGCAAAGTACTTGACCAGGCTTTCCATTTCCTTAACAAAATATGCATAAGCTAATTTGAGATTGCGCTGAACTTTGAGTCAACATTTAGTACAATAAAACCATCGAGAGAAAATATGACCATAGTAGTTTGTATCCAAATACAAATCTACGTATGCGAGGAAGTTCACCTTTAAAAACAAGCAACCAACACCAAAAACAGACAACAATTTGACGAATCTCGGAGCATATAGAACATCATGTAGGAGCAAGGTGCGTCCACCACGCATGTTCAATTGGCGGTGCCAATCCACTTTAACTTCATCTCTAGAGTTATTTCCTACATAGATCCACTTAGTTCAGAGTTGGTACTCGTCGAATTCCACAACGATTCTGTCCTTCGCTACATGGCATTAAACCTGAATCTACGGTCCACGAAGGATTGGATTCGGCCAATAATTCAGAACTTGACACATTAGCAAAGTTCTCAAATGTACAAGGTGTTTACCTTTTGGCTCACAACAATTTGCGAGCATAGTGACCCTTCTTGTCCATGATTGTAACACCTCACCCTTGACATTTTCTTCACTTGAGGCGTTTTCCTCTCTTGTGTTGGTTAACTCTTGATTTCTTGCAACAAGGACTTGATCCTTTGCAATCCACATATTGAACGAATCAATACGCTTCGCTTAGAGGCTCAAAGCCCTTTACGAGCTAGAACCAACCTGCAAATATCTATTTCGGCTCAAATGCCGTTAGGCGGTCCTCTGCTAGCTCAAGGTGGCGCACGACATTTCTCAAGATTTTCCATAATATGGTCAAGAGCTTCCTAGTGCTTTCTTGCTTTTCCAGCACATATTGAATCTTCATATTCAATATATCACAATTGTTGCCGTTCATATCAGCAATTACGTTCTTAGTTGCTGAAACCATCGATCTGAACACATCAGACATATATGCACGAATAATTAATGCCTATCATTTATGCATCCACTTTGCATAGACCCATCCCATATCGATGAATAATTTCAAGTAAGGTTTAAATCAAAAGGTCACTACGTTTCCAATCATCCTCCAAAATCCTAACTTAAAACTATTATTAATATAATTGTCTTATGCAAAATAAATTCTATGAAGTTACAAAAACTTCTATGAACTACCACAACTGATCAACAATAACGAGAAAGCAAATAATATCTAACATCCAATAGAATAATAATGCTTTCACATAATACAACAATCAATTACACTAAGTAATATATTCAAAGAAGAAATATCAACATAGAAAGAGATATTCACACATAAAAAACATCTCAAACTAATCTAAGAAATAAATAGGGAATGTCCTTCTAATCTATCAATCAAAATATCTAAAATTTGTAGAGCGCATTTGCCGTACCATGGAAAAACTTTTGGAGAGCATTTGTGTAAGCCTCCAAAAGCATTACTCTGCGCCATGTGGCTCAATCTAAGGGTTGAAGTTTTGGTTAACTCCAATCTATAGTACTCTCTTACAAAAGCTACCACTAGCTAGCGTATAACCCGGGACCGTTGACCTCCCAGCCCGATTTAACAACTGTGCTTGCCCAGTCCGCGGCTTTCCATTTCCTTAACAAAATATGCATAAGCTAATTTGAGATTGCGCTGAACTTTAAAAGAGCTATTTAAATTAAGAAGAACAGTTGACTTCTAATTGGAAAATAACAAGAAGAACAGTTGACTTCTAATTTGAAATTAACAAGTAATTTTTTGCTTCGAAAGGAAAGTGTAAACGAGTCAAGATCAATACTCATTGTCATTGTTAGACCTTTCTTTTTTGTTCTAATTACTACTATCACGATATAGTCATTTACCAAAAGATTGCCAGCCTACAATAGGTTTTTTGCCCCATAAAAAACAACAGCAGGGGTCAAGGAAAGTTCTCTTCTTGGCGCAGAGAAGGAAAAATAAATAAGGTGGAAAAACTTGAGTTAATAACTTAATAAATAAACAGCCGTTTGCTTGGATCTTATTTCGCAGACATTATTGACACTGCTCATAGTAAATTTAATGAAAGTAAATCAAACGATCTGGGATATGGATAACACAAACAGTTTTCGAGCCACAGCTGACTCAATGGACGTTGAGACAGTATCGGGTATTTGCACTTTCCTTCTGTTTTCCCCTTCGTCTTAAGATTATCGTAACGCGTTATCTTGAAATGTTCAATGCCATCCTGAGGATTCTTACATGTGTAGGTGGACAAGCTAGCGAAACAAGGATCTCTCTTTTAGCAATCTGATATTGAGTAAGATTGTATTCGCTTTCCGCCCAGCCTTGCTATATCTCTGCCAGGCTCATAAGCTGGTTGATGTGGCACAAGCAGGAAGAAAGCGGAAATTGTGGCAATGTCAATGAATTGAACGAAACTACTTAATAACCCACTGGTTTTTCTGTTTTCAATCGATTGCAGTGTCCTTACAATGTCACGGACTAATCCTTTCCGGACACTAATTCTGCAAAAAGTCACATGATACAGAGCAATACATTATATTTCTTTTTGGTATTATAGTTGGAGGATAAAAAATATTAGTACATAGGTGCCAAATTGCTAATTCAACTAGGATGGCGACTCTTGGCTGAACAGGTCTGGGTCGGCTTCATGTCAGGCAAATGCTACTCCACCTTGTGAAAGAATCAAATGGCAACTTGTTTTTTGCAAGCTCTGCTCTGAGTTTTAGTAAGACTACAATTAGAATTCATGCGGTTCGATCATGTTTTCTTTTAGTTGCGGTGTTCCACTAGGAAAGGCTTGAACGTCATCAGCACCCCAATGGCCTCAACCACGTTCAAGATGAAGAAGACCATATGGTTGCCTGCGCATTGGCATGCGGTCATTACAGTTCCATAGTCAGCTGAGAGCTCAAGCGCGGTCTTTCATGACTGCATAGACTTATTTCTCATACACACATCATGTCACCTTCTTCTTTTCTTTTAGCAGATGAAAACAGATTAGCTGGTCATGGTTATACAAAGAAGGCCAGAGCCATGATCGGAGATTGGAAAAAGTCGGTTTACCTGGGAGGAAGGCCGCGTCCTGACGCTTCTGTGCCCAAGAGAATCTGCCAAAGATTTTGAGTCCATGGATGAGAACATTAATCAAGTCCACTCTTTAAGCAAGCAGTAGTAATTGTTTGTTTTCACCGATGAGTTTTATATGATCGCCTGCTCAATTGTCCCGTCGTTGTGATCAAATGAAGCTGACCACAATTAAGCAGAACTCACATTGTGCCTCCTCCAGCTGGACCAAATGCCTTGAAAAGAGACATGGCAGTCATTGCTATTCCATTAGCAGCTCCTCTCTGATCTTGGTCCTGCGATTTCCAGATTCGTACTTAAGCCAAACCTTAATGACAAAGGTACGCATTCAAGGACGTTAATAAAGATCGGACTCATCGAGGATGATCATCAGAAGCTTACCACGGCTTTGTTTTGAAGAATGAACATGCTGGTGACAATGGAAACCTTTCGACATGCAAAATTTGACAGTTAGAATTAGGTACGAACAGAGGTTTTGCTGTTTCCCTTTTCATATAGAAAAAGCAATTGGAATGGTTTACGTGCATATTAGCCCCATATAATATGGTTTAGAGTGTACGGCATACTCACAGAAATAACATTCTTTGCGACTGATGCGCAATTCAATGCTGTGGAGAGACTTAGCCCAGTAAGCATGGCAATAAATGGGTAGCTCGACAAGAGGGGTATCGATAAGACCTGCACTCACACATTTTTGCAAAGGGAACACCGATGAATAGGTCTTGTTATCAAATGAGTCGTGAATGGCCGGAGATACAATAGCCAGAATATACTTTCCACGAGCAGGCGCTCAAGTTCAAGTTAAGAGATGTCAAAAACATACCCCACCAATGCGAGCTACCACAACTGGGCCAAGAAGTCTGGTCAAGTGTGGGAATATACAGGTTTGGAAGACAAGAAGGCCAGCACCTGGCAGTAGAATTGCGTCATCAGCGATTCCCCCACAAATAATTGAACGAGTACAGAGAAACGTTAAATGACAACAGACCACCGTACTTCTAATTTTTGAATAGGCAGAATGCATATCAATGAATACAGACAGCCACGTCTCAAAGTTTCATCTAAATTGTACATTTACTGTCTACCTCGTTGTTTTCCTGAAGGAGTTTATCTGGAAATATAAGAAAGAAATTGTGGCTTACATACCTGAGATAGAAAGAACAGTTCCAACATCTTCAGTTGTGTAGCTTAAACCGCCTAATCGCCTAGGGCTTACGGCCCATAGAGAGAAGATCTAAACAGAGAAAGTAGCACGGAACAGCCAATGAGAGGATCAAAATGAAAGAGATCAATTTAACACATAAATGAATGTATTTGGAAACTGGCATGATATGCTGATGCCATATTCCGATGAGCTACTTAAAAACTAGGATAGAATTCTAAAGAACAAGCCCAAGTAATTGTCCCGCAACAACCACTGCATCATAACTAGCCGAATGAATGCCTACTGACCGCTGCATTGCAAATTATCAGTTCGTGTTCATCCACAGAAATACATTTTTTTGCTCTTTTAGCAACTGTAATGAAGCACTTGGCAGCACGAGTACTGAAATCATTGCACTCATGATCGTAGAATGTCTGGTACAGTCCCGAAAGAAGAAATGAGAAGGCGTCATAGACAAGCGCGCAGCATATTACCTCCGTGTAAGCCATGTCATGAAGGGAGAAGACGCAGTACACAGTGATGGACGACATCAAGGGCCAATTTCGAATCAGAGACTTTTTCCGAGCTTTCCCTTCGAATTTATGCCTCTTGTTTTTGTGGTGGACTCCAGGGATGCGGTCTCCATATCTTTGCAAGACTCATCAAGCTCGCTACTTCCATGGTGCATATGCAATGTTTCCTGCAATAAAACCAGATATTCAGACACAGTAAAGCGCGACAAGCAGTTGGTAATTCTTTCATAAATAAAGCAAAGTAGAAGTAATGTCTGAGGAAAGGGTAAAAAAGAACAAAAGTGCATACCGGAAGCCAGAAGGACGCAACAGAAACTACCAACGCAAAAATTGAGATGGTGAGGCAGGGCAAGAAGTAGGGAAATCTGCATGGAAATCTGGAAATCAGTCGATGATCACTAAAAGGGATCTGCAGTATTCATTTAGTAAAAAGCAACTGCGCTCACCTTCCGAACACCGATTCTTTGGAAAATATTGACGGGAACTTTTCCGCGGGCTAAAGAGAAAAGAATACAAAACCGGGAACCTCAGAGGAGCATGAAAAATGAGAGAAGCATTTCGCACGCGTGTCGGAATTGTCTTCGTTCTGTGGAATACTCAATTCTAAGTGGGAGATTCGATAAAAATCAGACATACCTGCGCAAGATAACCTCCCAGAGCTGGACCGATAATCAATCCTATCCCCCATGCCGTACTAACCTGAGTCCAAAATATAACTCTCAGCTTTATTTACTTCGCAGAAAAACTAGGAACCTGTATTGAGAGCTAAAAGGTTTTTGACAAAGGTTGGAGATCTTACCGTCGTTACTCCTAGCGCTTGGTACTCCTCACGGAACAGTTCGGTCGCATAAGCCTGTTAAGAGATTACGAAATGCATTTATGAGAATAATAGCAACTCGTGGAACACTATAAGAAGGGATAGTTTATTTGACGCTCAAAATAATTCGTTCCCCGATGAGTCCCAAAGTTCGTAACTGTATGAGACCTTACCTTTATTGGTCCAAGTAAACCATTTAAACTTCCTAGAAGGAACCTCGTCGCAATGGCCATCCAAAAGTTCACACTTAGGCCAAATAGAGTGTTGAAGACAACCCTGATATATATCGAATCTTAGTCATTGATCGAGTGTAATTGTCGGAGATATGTTCTTTCATTGGGAACTCAAATGAAAGGTAATATTGTACTAACACTGTAATTGTTCCTATAACTATAACGGGTTTTCGCCCACAGCGATCCGCCACAATTCCCCAGAATAGCGACGTCAAGACTCTACCGAACATTAATGAAGAACCTTCAAGATTTCAAGGAGTTTGTTAGGGAAGAATTTAGTCAGAAACGAACAAAGGAGTCCGCAATGAACAGAGATAAGCAACTCTGACAGTCTCACCTACATAACCAGCATAATACCCGATGTCTTCCTCTCTTTTGGCGATATGAAAATCTCTAATCTGCCATTAGGAATTCAACAAACAAATGAAGATTCTTCATTACAAGAAGCTAAAGCATATTCTTCGAGTCATTTATACAATGGTTTGGTGAGGAAAGTTATGGAACTTTTTATCGAGCTTAAATATCTTTTGCGATTGCATGCCAATGACTAACTCTGATGCTTCAAAGTTAGACAAAAGAATGTTCACTTCGTGCACACTTGTCTCATTTGCAACAAAAGCAGAAATTTTCAGGACGAGTCGACTGGGAATAACAATTTGGAGCCCCGAGAGACGACAATTGAGAGGACAGAGCCCAAATCATACAATTTAGGACACAATGTCTTGAGTGCAAACACAACAGTCATATATACATCATGCTTAGAATGAAGTATAAAATGCAAGAGCTTACCATGAAGTAAAGGAATGGGAATAGAGATGATATTGGCAGTGCTGGAAAGTGAAAGGACAGGACATAGGTCAGCAACATCATAAATCAGCCAAAATAGAATGTCCACTCTAACTGGCTACTAATTATATGACTCCACTTACATCTTGCCAGCACATCTTTCGGAACCAGCAAAGATCTTATGAGCTAAATGATATTTCACAATCAGATAAATCTGACTAATACTTCCAGAGAAACTAGACATCTGGGGACATACTCTCCGTCACTACTAAGCAATATTCCATTGGCTTAACTTCTCATCAACAACTGAATTATTCAAAACGAATTAACTCCAATATATCATATAATGGTGTGTTTGATAATCATTCTATTTTCAGGAACAATTTTTGCTTAGAAATAATTTTTTTTTTTTTATTCTCAAGAGTTTTTGAAAGCGCTTTGTTGTCGTAAAAAATTTTATTTCTCGAAATAGAAATGCATTTTATAAGATTTTTAATTTTTTTTACTTCTTTAAATTTTTTAATACTTTTATTATATTTTTCTTATTTCCTCCTTTTTTTCTTTTTCTTTTTCTCTTCTTTTTCTCCTTCTTTGTGGCTGGTAGTTGGCCATGGTTGTGGCTAGCGACTAGCTTGGCGATGTCTGGCGAGCTCGCCGTGGTTGGCGACTAGCTTGGTGACGTCTGGCGAGCTCATTGAAGGCCTCACAGTGGCCGGCCTCATGGATTTGGGCGAGCCTCATGCCCGCTAGCGAGGTCGAGCCTCGTGGCGGGGCGAGGCTTGCCTCGCTAAAGTTTGGCCACTGGGTGAGGCAGCTTCGCCCAGATCTGTGAGGCCGAGGCTCAGGGTGGCCAAGCCAGCCTCCAGCGAGCTCTCCAAATCTCGCCTAGTCGGTCGTCGACCACTGCCGACGGTGGCGACGGTGGCCGGCAGTCAATGGTGACCCGTTGGGAGGAAAAAGAATGGAAAAGGAGAAAAGAATAAACAAAAAAAGAGAAAAAAGAAAAAGTTGGGCTGATTCTAGAATTAATTCTGAGAACAAGAACTTCTTAATCCCGTTTCAAATCTATTCCTGAGAATAAATAAAAAGAAAACGAATTTTCGTTCCCTGTAACAAAAAGTTTCTGTTCTTTCTTTATTCCGAAAAAAAAAAAAATCATACACTACTCGGAGTGTTACAAACAGGTCCTAAATATGTGTCTCGGTCACGTCCAGGAAATCAGTAAAGTCCAATGAACCCAGACAAGAAAATCCAATAGTTGACAGAAAGCTTATGAACAGCAATAAGGCTTTATGTGCTCATTACCGGTGCTGAGCACAACGATCCAGATAGATACAAGCTCGCGGATCGGCAAGCCTCTCTGTGATTCCTTACGCTTGTCGACTTTGCAGCCGGGGCAGTTCTCATAGTAATGCTTCTTCAACAACACCTCCGTTTGGTCGTCAACCGCCATTGTTTTTAACCTCAACAGATAGAGCAGAACACGCGAAATTCACCTTCCCAACAAATGATGTAGACAACCCTTCTTCTTTCACACGAAAGATCTGCTTCAAGAGAGAACAATCACAAAGCGCTCTCCATGCAAGGCATATTCTGAGAGTGAGAGCGCGTGAGAACATCAGATGGTTCCCGTTCACAGCTGATGATTTAGATTGTAACTTCAGATCATTTCATGAAAACAAAGCAAGGTTTGATCACTTACACGAAAGATAAAACAAAGCTGATTCTGTAGTGTATGATTGAAGGTTCGGGTCTTTTGCAGGTGGTAGTAAAGTCATAGAGGAGCTCTATATGGTTTGGCTTTTAAAAGAGATGATTCATGAATTGTGGGAAGCAACTCGTTCCAAGTGTCATCATTGCACGTGTCAGTTTTTACTGGTTTAAGCAAGTGTGACAAAGTGACTTTTAGGGATAATTAGGATAATTATCTCTAACAGTGATTAAGAACAAAATCCACGCGTATAAATTCAATTCTTCTGGTTTTGGCTTGGCACCTTTGATGTCCAGCAGCCCACTTCAATTTTCTTTAAGTTCGCTCTATATTTGGCTCATGATATTCAAAAGTGGTTTAGTGCCCTTGACTTGCCATCTCGAGGAGCTTTCTTGTTATTAAAAAACATAATTGAGCCTAAGAAAGTGAATTTCTCATTTATGGACAGATGACTCAGCAAAATCATCTAATCGGGTACACAAAAGCACATAAAATTGAATATCAAGATGACTTGCAAAATTAATACATCAGGCAATGCGGTGACTCGTTATAAGCTGTTGAACGAGGCTCGCATGATTCACGATGTTCTCTCGAGAATTATATAAAATGAAACAGCGTGAAACCATAGTTTTTATATGAGCTTAGAGCATCCCCTGCGACTTTAGTTGTTGAGATTGCTTCTCGAAACCCTAGAGAGACATGGCACGCTCAGCCATCGTCAAGCAGTACATTGAAATGACATAAAGTGACATGTGAATCACACGGAAGGGAAAGGAGAGATTTATGGACTACGTGGTGGCATAATTAACTGGTTGCCCAAGTAGAACGTGACAAATTGTACGACAAAAGATCATTGTCAGTCAAAAATCTTGAAAAGCAAACGGCAAATTAGAAATAATGAGAATTGGCTCAATAGTCACTCTTTTTACATAAAAAATGAAAGATAAGACGTTCGATTTCCTAACTTCTCATAGGGCTGAGGTTATAAATGTTTATTTTCAAGTGTGAAATTAAAATGCAAAAAAAAGTCTAAGAGTAAGTTAAGAATTAGAATATTATAGATAATAATAAATTTGCAAATAAAATCCCAAAATATATTATGAAATTATAGTTTATTAATGACTCAAAATTAGTGAGTAATAATTTTAATAGCAAAGGTTCTCGAGGTCTTTATGTTAGAAAAAAGTGTCCTTTAGTTCATTAAGGGTGGTTCTCAAGGTGCATCAATTTTGAGAAGTATTTGATCGAGTCTTATTTGTATAGTGTTAATATAATAAATTTTGGTGTTGTATATTGAGAGGCATAATTTGCAAATGTGCAAAATACTCTTGGCAAGAACTATTTGATTTAAGGGGATTTGCTAATTTATACCTTGCCTCTTGTTTAATTCGTTTGCAATTTTACAGCATCTAGCAAATTTATATTTTGTTTTGTAATTCTGTCGTTCTTACTTGTTAAGGTTATATATATTTTTTATTGATTTGGTCATTATTAAATTTGTCATTGCTATTTCTGTTTATTTTTCTGATTATAACAAACAATATTGAAAAATGCAAAAAATGAACAATAATCATGAGTGAAATTTCGTTGAAAAGTCAGTATGTCGTGCCATTTAATCGTAGGCATCTAATAAAAAATGGGATATTCAAAGATGCTGATGATATATTTTACAAGTACATTGGATTTTTTTTATTTTAATATTTTTCCTATTCCATTACTTAGTAATTTAAGAGTGTGTTTTTTCAATTTAAAATGTCAAAAGATCGAAAAATCATTTCTCAAAAATAGTGTTTATTTGAACAGACTGACTCAAAGCACATTAACGAAGAGCGTCGACATTATTAAGGACACTGACAGTGACATGACAAAGTCATAATGATGACGACACAAAGGTTAAAAGTCTGGAGTGACGCGATCGGTGAGATGTGACAGGGCATTCATTCTCTAAACGACAAACTCGTAAAGAAAGAGAAATAGAATCCGGTTCGATGCGATCCAGCGCACGTCTCTCGGACCAATGATGTTGAGTATCATGCGCCAATTCCACTTTTCCTTCTCGACGTCGTTCATTCGCAAGAAACAGGACAAGAACAGTAGCCTTCTGCGACTCCCATGAGAACATTTCCTTTCATCGACTGTAAAAAGACGAGGCTCCGTTTTGGGGAGACGACGAAAAATGGAGGGAACGAAAGGGGGAGCTGGAAATATGTTAGAGATGTTGGTTGCTGGTTGCACTTTGATATGTTGCTGGGCTGATGGTGGTGGGGAATCAAGCGTCACATTTTCCTTGACCATCAATAGCGACGCGTTAAAAGAGGTTGGGGTCCAACTAGAGGGCTCACGTTGTTTGGGTGGGAGTAAAGCCTGCAGTACGTGAATGATTCGGATGCACATCGATTTAATAAATATTAGCCGTTGGACCACAAGAATCCAGTGGCTATGATTTACTGGGCTCAAGTGCTCTCGAAGATTTCAATAATTTCTCGCGAGGCATTATCACATGGTAATGTCAGTGCCACCAAATTGGGGATGACAAGAGTTTCTGATGAGGAGGGTCAGAATGCAATTATTATCAAAGGTGTACGTGGGTGTGGTCCCCTACTCATTAGGGGTGAGCGGTTCCAGGTTAGGTTCGGTTCGTCCGGGAACGTAGACCTACTCTTCGCCGCAAGTGCAGTTCTCATTTTTGGAGCCTAAAACCTACGTCAAAGGTGAGAACGGAACCTCACCCCTGTCACAGGTTAAGGGTCGGTTCCAGTGGTTTAACAGTTCTTTTTTTATTTTTTTTTTTTTTATTTTCATATTTGAACTATGACGTACGCGAAAAAAAAAATTACAAAAAAAAAAATATAACGTACGCGCATAAAGGCTCCTAAATTCTTTGACAACATAGTTAAAAAATGCAATGTACATAAGAGGAGTCTGCATTAAGATTACAACAAACAAAGTTGCTCATCAATCAACTTCTGCACAATTAAAGCAGCACAAAGCCAACAAAAAACCTTGCTTGACTTCTCAACCGTTGGACCCATTGCAGATGCGACACCACTAATTCTATTTATCGACGATAATCTCCGCATTAAGACCAACCATATCTGAAAAAAAGAGGAAGAGATTAAATAAAATATTCACTTATCAAATATACAAAAAGAATTACAATATATAAAAATATAAACATTACTTACCCAACTCAAATTGTTCTGCATTCTCAATACACTCTTCAACATCAAGCGGTACACGAACGGCTTTCAACCAATTTTGAGTGCAAATCAAAGCTTCCACTACTTTTGGAGTTAAAGAACTCCGAAAGCCATCAAGCACACGACTCGATGTACTAAAAGTTGATTCTGAAGCAACGGTAGTTACAGGAATTGACAAAATATCTCGAGCCATCAAGGAAATGATCTTATATTTTGAGCTATTAGTCTTCCACCAAATCAAATGTCAAGACCAAGATCCTTTTCATTTTTTTTTTTGAAGATACTCATCAAGCTCGGACTTGTTGTCATCACGCCCTTGTTCATTCGAGTATAAAAACATTTTCTTCCAATCTTGGGCGTTATGCTTATCTATTCCTCCACTAATACCACCCGTATCGGTATTGGAATTGGAACTACCACTACTTGCACCCAAATTATGGCCACCGAGATCTTGATCACTTGAAATAAGAGAAGATTGCTCATAAAATTCATACAAACGCTCCAATGTATCATTCACCTTGTAATGCATCTCTTTAATTTTCGATTCATCATCATAAATTTTTTCATACAAGAAACTCACATAATTTAACTTGGCTCTAGGATCTAACACAACCGCAATCAACATCATCATATTCACTTTATCCAAGCCTCCATAATATTTGTCAAATTTTTCTTTCATTTTCACACCCATATCTTGAAGCTTAGGATCCGAAGCATTGATCGCATCTTTCAAATTTCTATACAAAAGAGCTATCCCTTCAAAATAATCATTTGAAGTAACATATGAAGTCCCAGACATCGATTGGTGGCCTTATAGAATACTTTGAGAAAATCCGAAAGAATAATAGCATTGTCCCAATCATCTTCACTAGGAGTTTCATGATTAAGCTCACTTACAAAAGATGGATCGTGATTTTCCATCCTTTCGAAAGCTTTTCTGAACTTTATGGCGGTGTCTAACATGAGGTAAGTGGAGTTCCATCTAGTGGCGACGTCAAGAACCACCGAACCCTTATAAGTGATATTTTCTTTCTTAATGCAAGATTGAAATCCTTGGGCTCTTGTGGGAAAACTCCTTACATACCTAACCACATTTCGGATACGTGCAATGGAGTCACGTACCATAGTCAAGCCATCTCTCACAATCAAATTTAATATATGAGCTTGTACACCTCATGTGCAAAACATTACCATCTAATATCAACGACTTTTGTTTCGAAAGTTTTTCCTCAAATAGCCAACTGCAACATCATTCGAGCCAGCATTATCCACGGTAATTGTGGACACCTTTTTCTATTCCCCACTCCTCAATGCATTCCTCCACCATTTTCCCAATCTCCCTACCCTTGTGACTATGCATCACCACAAAGTTGATGATTCTTTTATGCAACTTCCAATTTTCATCAATAAAATGTGCAGTGAGACACAAATAATTCAGATTTTGATTGGAAGTCCATGTATCCGTCGTGAGTGCGATCCTAGAATTAATCTTTCCAAAATAATTCTTCAAAGAACTTTTTTCACATAAAAACAACTTCATGCAATCTTTTGCCACTGTGAAACGTGATACATGTTTGAAGAGAGGTTGTAACTTAGTAACATATTCACGAAATCCAACACGCTCAACCAAGGAAAAAGGTTGCTCATCAAGGATGATGAATCGAGCAAGCATGAGCCTACAACGTTCTTGATTAAATGCCCATGTCGCCGAGCAGCGGCGGTGGGTAGCGAGCAGCGGCGGTGGGTCGGCGAGCAGCAGCGGGGACAGCACAATCGGCGTCCTCCGGGCTTCTGGCGCGAGCAGCGGCGGTGGCCTTGAGGGTGAGCGGCGTCCGGCGACGGTGGCCTTGAGGGCGAGCGGCGTCCGGCGATTTCTGTACGTCCGAAAGTGAAAGGGGGACCGGAGAGCGAGAGAGCACCGAGCGGGGAGGGGTTCCTTTTGGAACCCTAACCGGTTCGAAACCGGTTCCGCGACCGGTTCCGGTTCCGGTTCCGTGATCGGTTCCGGTTCCGCTTGGAACCGGTTCCGGAAAAATGGAACCGGGAATCGGATCCCGGTTCTTTAAAATGGAACCGGGAACCGGAACCTCCGGTTCGATCTTCCGGTTCCCGGTTCTACCCGGGAACCGCGCTCACCCCTACTACTCATAACCCGCATCATATGTATACACATTTGTGAGGTGCTGACTTTTTGTTTATTTAAATATTTTTTTTTCTGGGGTGAGGTAATAAAACGTAGGACAAAAATGGAATGTGATGCATAAAGTTGCTATGTCTATCAATAGCGACACGGTGGACCACAACACAAGCAAAGGAAAACTAATAGAAAAAGACACATAGATTTGTATTTACAAACTATCGCTCGTAGCTGCCGTATGAAAAATTGACTATGGAACGGCTTTTTTTAAATTGATAAGATAGGTTTTAGGTTCCATGATGTATAGAGTAGATTCCAAGTTTTAAAATAATGAGGACTCTGTTCCAGTTGGTAGATTTCCGATGAATAGATTCTAGATAGAATCTGTAAAGAACCTAAAACCGTTCACTCCCATAAAGAGTTTTGATTCCGTTCACTCCCATAAAGAGTTTAGTTTTGATTCTGTTCACTACCATAAAGAGTTTAGTTTTGATTCCGTTCACTCCCATAAAGAGTTAAAGAGTTTTGATTCTGTGCCGCAGCTGACTTAATGAATGATGAGATAGTATCGGACATTTGCACTATCCCTCCTTTTCTCTCTCATCTTAAGATTATTGCGGACTTTATCTTGAAATGTTCGATGCGGTGTTACGGACTCCTACATAACTAGGTGGACCAATTTATCGAAACAATGGTATTGTTTTAAGCGATCTGATATGCAGTACAGATGGTATCTGCCTTCTGCCCGGCATCAAGCGTTCCGTTCCGGTCGCGATGTCTCTGTTAGGCTCATAAGCTGGTTGCTGTGGCACTAAGAAGGAAGCGGTAAGTGCAGCAATATCAATGAATTCAACCGATGAAACTTCTGATTGACCCGACTGGTTTTTCTGTTTTCAATCAATTGCACTATTCTTACAATGTCGCGGACTAATCCTTCCAGAGGCTAATTTTGCTGAAGGTTACATTATAATGAGCAATACATCGTAATTCTATTCGGTGCTTTTGTTGGAATATTAAGAATGTTAGCACATAGGGGCCAAAACGCTGATTCAACTAGGATCGAGATTCTTGACTTGAAAGGGGCCGCCTCCGCTTTGTGGAAGGCAAATGCTGCTCGACCTTGTGAAGAAAAAACAGAAAATTGAATGGCAGCTGATCTTTTGCTGGCTTTGCTCTGAGTTTTAGCAGGGCTCTCCTTAGAATTCATGCGGGTTTGATTCTGTTTCTTCCACTTAGCGGCGTTCGACTAGGAAGGGCTTGAAAGTCATCAGCACCCCAATTGCCTCAACCACGTTCAGGATGAAGAAGACCATGTGGTTGCCTGCACATAGGCACGAGGCCGTTAAAGTTCCTCATTCAGCTGAGAGATCAAGTACGGTCTATCACGGTGGCCTCGACTTATTTCTCATCATCGTACATCATGAATTGTGTGCATATGCACATCTTCATGTGAACAACTTCTTCGTTTCTTTTAGCAGAAGACAACAGATGAACTAGTCATGTTTATACGAAGAAGGCCAGAGCCGTCATGGTAGAACTGGAAAGAGTCAGTTTACCTGGGAGAAAGGCTGCATCCTGACGCTTCTGTGCCCAAGAGAATCTGCCAAAAATTTGGTTCCATGTATGAGAACACTAATTAAATCTACTCTTGAAGCATGCAGAGGTAATTATTTGTTTTCAGTGATGAGTTTAACATGACCAACTGCTTAATTGTCCCGTTGTATTGACATGATGAAAGAAGAGAACAATTAACTGGAGCTCACATTGCGCCTCCTCCGGCTGGACCAGCCGCCTTGAAGAGAGACATTGCAGTCATCGCAATTCCATTAGCAGCTCCTCTCTGATCTTGATCCTGCAATTTCAGATTCAGACTTAAGCCAAACCTTCACGAGAGAGGTATGTATTTGAGAATGTTAATAAAGTTCAGAATCTTCGAGGATAATCATTAGAAGCTCACCACGGCTTTGTTTTGCAGAAGGAACAAGCTGGTGATGATGGAAGTCTTTCGACATGCAAAATATGACAATTAGAATTAGGTACGAACAGAGGGTTTGAATTTTTTTTTTTCTCTTTTCCATGCACAAAAAGTAATTTGAATGATTAACGTGCATATTAGCTTCATATATAGTATCTCACAGTGTAAGACATACTTACAGATAGAACATTCTTTGCAACTGATGCGCAATTCAACACTATGGAGAGACTTAGCCCAGTCAACATGGCTATTAAAGGGTAGCTTGACAAGAGCGGAATCGATAGGACCTGCACGCATTTGTGAGAATTAAAACCAGGGGATCATTTTGTCTTTTTATCAAACAAATCTTGAATGGCCGGAGATACGATAGCCAGAAAATATATTTATCACGAGCAGGTGCTCGATTTCCAGTAAGGAGCCATCGGAACATACCCCATTAATGCGAGATACCACAACAGGGCCGAGAAGTCTATTCAAGTATGGGTATAAACATGTTTGGAAGATGAGAAGGCTGGCACCTGGCAGTAGAATTTAGTAATCAGCAATTTCCAGCAAACAGAACGAGTACACAGAGAGTTGAATGATAATAGACCACCACACTTCTAAGGTTCAAATAGACAGAACACGTATCAATGAATCCAGACTGCCACCACTCAAAGTTTCGTTCGAATTACAGTTTTTTTCTGAAAGAATCTATCTTGAAATATAAGAAAGAAACAGGAGTATATACCTGAGATAGCAAGAACATTTCCGACTTCTTCAGTCGTGTAGCTTAAGCCCCCATATCGCCTAGGGCTTACGGCCCATAGTGAGAAGATCTACAAAGAGAAAGTAGCACAGAATGGCTAATGAGAGGATCAAACTAAAAGAGCTTAAATTAACACAAAAATGAATTTATTAGGAAACCAGCTTGATATGCTAATGCCATATTCCAATCAACTACTTTGGAATATGATAGAGTTCCAAGAACAAGCCGAAGTAATATTATTACGAAAACCACTAAATCATAACTATACCAAAAGAATTTCCTCTGACTACTGCATTGCGGACTTTAAGTTTTTTTTTTTTTTTTGGTAAAGTGCGGACTTTAAGTTTGTGTTCACCCACAATGAAATTTTTTTTTGCTCTTTAGGCAACTGTCAATGAAGCACTTAGCAGCATGAGTATCGAAATCATTGCACTCCTGATTGTAGAATGTCCGAGACGGTGAGCAAAGAAGGACTGAGAAGGCAAAGACAAGCACGCGACATTTTAGGTTACCTCGGTGTAAGCCATGTCATGAAGTGAGAAGATGCAGTACACGATGATGGATGACATCAAGGGCCAATTCCGAAACAGAGACTTTTTCGGAGCTTCCCCCGCGGCCTTTTCAGTCTTGTATTTCGTGCCGGACGTGAGGGGTGCGGTCTCCACATCTTCGCAAGCCGCATCAAACTTGCTACTTTTGGGGTGCTTATGCAATGTTTCCTGCAATAAAACCAGATTTTCGGACCCTCAATAGAGCTCAACAAGCAGTCGATAATTCTTTCATAGATAAGGTGAAGCAGAGGTAACGTCTCGTGCGAAGAAAAAGAATCAGATTGTTTTCCAATATCGAGGATGAGAAACGTGAACTGAGTTTGGTGAAGTGTGTACCGGAAGCCAGCAGGTCGCGATAGTAACTACCAATGCAAAAACGGAGATGGCGAGACAGGGCAAGAAGTAGGGAAATCTGCATCGACATCAGGAAATCAAATGTTTATCGCTTGTGTCCATGATCACTTAAATGGATCCGCATATAAATCTGGAAGAAAGCAACTTCCACTCACCTTCCGAACACTGATTCTTTGGGAAATATCGACGGGAACTTTTCTGCAGGCTGAAACGGAAGAAATAGAAAACCAGGACCATCAGAGGAGCATGAAAAATGAGAGAAGCATTTCACACGCAGTGCCTGAATTGTTGTCGCTTTTGAATACGAAATTTCATGCGTCAAGATATAATAAATCAGAAGTACCTGAGCAAGATAACCTCCCAGAGCTGGACCGATGATCAATCCTATCCCCCATGCTGTACTGACCTGAGTCCAAAGTGTAACTCTCAGCTTTATTTACTTAACAGAAGAACTAGGAATTTGTGTTAAGAGCTCAAAGGTTTTTACAAAGGTCAAAGAACTTACGGTTGATACTCCTAGCGCTTGGTACTCCTCACAGAATATTTCGGTAGCATAAGCCTGTTACGAAATTGCGAAATACATATATGAGAATGGTCGCAGATTCATGAAACAATATAAGAAGGGATACTTCATTTGAGGCTCAAAATAACCTGTCCACGACGAATCCCAACAATCATAAGCCTTATGAGATCCTACCTTGATAGGTCCGAGTAAACCATTTAAACTTCCCAGAAGGAACCTCATGGCAATGGCCATCCAAAAATTCACGCTTAGGCCGAAGAGAGTGTTGAAAATAACCCTGGTATAAATCAAATCAGAATGATTAATTGATTGTATTCGCCGGAGGAGTTTTTTCGCTGGGAACTCAAAATGAATGGCAATCTTGTACTAACACTGCAATTGTTCCCATAATTATGACAGGTTTTCGCCCATAGTGATCCGCCACGATTCCCCAGAAGACCGATGTCAAGGCTCTACCGAACATGAATGAAGAACCTTTGGGATTTGAAGGAGTTTGCTAGTGAAGAGTTGAGTCGAAGACAAACAAAGGACTCTACAATGAACAGAGATAAGCAATCTCGAATAATCTCACCTACATAACCAGCATAATACCCGATGTCTTCCTCTGTTTTGGCGATATGAAAATCTCTAATCTGTCATTCAAAATTCAAGAAACAATCAGAGATTTCTCAAGTTGGAGAGGCTAAATCATATGCTTCGAGTCATCTATACAATTATCTGCCGAGGAAAATAATGGAACTTTTAGTCAAGTTTAACCATCTTAAGCAACTATTCACTTAGCGCACACTTGTCGTACTTGCAACAAAAGAAAAAAAAAATTGGACTAATCGACCAGGAGCCTAGAGAGACGGCATCTGAGAAAACAAAGCTCAAACCATACAATTTAAGCTCGGGTGTAGACAGAACATATAATATATATATGTCATTCATACTTAAAAGTTGAAATACAAAACGGTGAACTTACCATGAAGTAAAGGAATGGGAATAGAGATGATATTGGCAGTGCTGGAAAGAGAAAGGACAGGACACAGGTCAGTAATTATGTTACTACAAGCACATCTTATCGAAGTGTCAAAGATTAAATTATGGAACCAATTAACGTCATAGCTATGACGACACAAGACAAAGGAAACATCTGGAGGTATCCTCTTCATCACTATGCAATATTGTCATCGGCTTAACTTCGTATCAACAACTATATTATCCCAAACAAATTAACTCCGAAATATCATGAAAATTCGCGATGTTGTTATGTGCAGTTACTCGGTAAGTTAAAAGAACCCAAGAAAAAAAAAAAAAAAAAAAAAGCTAAAAGTTGGCCGGAAGCTTATAAACAACGATAATGCTATATATGCTCATTACCTGTGCAAAGCACGACGATCCAGATCGACAGGAGCTCGCGGATCGGGAAGCCTTTCCGCGATTCCTTATACTTCTCGACTTTGCAGCCGGGGCAGTTCTCATAGTAATACTTCTCCAAGAGCGCCTCCTCTTGTTCTTCTGCTGCCATTGTTATTAATATCGACAGGGAGAGCTGAACTCGCTAAAGTCAGCTGCCCAACGAAATCTGCTTCAAGGGGAGAATAATCACAAAGCGTTAGCGAAGAACAATACCACAGTATTATATACGGTCCTCCACTTTCAAGGCATAATCCGAGAGCGAGAGCACTCGAAAACGTTAAGATGCTTCACGTTCAAAGCTGAAGATACATAGATTGCAACTTCGGATCGTTTCATGTAGAGGAAAAAAGATTCTAATCACATGCCCTGAAATATAAAAGAAGAAGATTTTGTAATCTATGATCGAGGGTTTTTCTCGTTTTGCACTGGCTTTTGAAGGGAAGCGCCATAGAGGACGATGAGTCTGGATAAGGAGAACCAACTCGTTCCAATTGTCATCATGGCACACTTCATTTTCTCTGGTTGACGGACACGTTTCAAAGAGAGTCAGAACAAGAGGGATGAATATGATCGAAATCTTCTGGATCTTGCTGGGCACCATTGAAGTCAGAGCAACCCACTCAAATTTCGTTTCGCTTTTTTTTTTTTCTCCAAGACATTAGAAACTGATGTTAGTGCCCTTAATTTACTATCTAGACAGGGGTTTCTCGTTATTAAAAAATATTATCAAGCAAAAAAGGTCAATCTATTACTTTTTTTTTTGGGGATTGAAAGTAACTTTCAGCCATTTCCGTGAAAAATAAGAGAGAAACGACACAATATAATTGAAAATCAAGACAAATCCCAGATAATTTCAAAGTAAAACAAGTTCTCAATAACAAGATGAATCATCAGAACAAAATTAAAAATCATATGTTCAAAGAATAGATATATAGAAAATACATAAAATTATTATGTCGCGAGCTTAGGATGATATCGCTTATCATGCCAATCGCTTGAGCATTTTGTAAAAACCATAAGATCGAGAATTGCACAGGGAACTGACAAGAAATGACGTACTCAACTCAACCGCCGTCGAAGCTGAAACTTTGAAGCAAGGTGAAGTGGCTCTTGGATGACGAAAGAAGAGCAGGGACGGTAGCCTTATTTATGGACTGCGTGCAAAAAACACCAGCCGTTTTCCAATAGAACGTGTAATAATACGAGAGAGACAATTGCAATCAGAATACTAGGGATCGGTCCAACGTCTGGAAAAGCAAAGTGCAAATAGAACTCTCCAACCTTAGGTAGGAGCTTCCCGGAAAGTCCCGTAGAAAATATTACAGAAATAAAGAAATGGGTCATTCAAAGATGTTTCATGAGAACACTCAATACATCAATATTTTAAGATTCTTTCTTATTCGATGACTTAATAATCTTAAGTACCTTAATTTAAGATAAATGGTGGGCATAATTTTCAAATAAAACTGACTTGTTTTCGAAAGTGATTTTTGAAAAGAATAAGAAAAAGAAAAAAAAAATAGGCCTCCCGTCGGTATATTTGAAATTAGTTTTGTCAATTGTATTACTTGATCAGTTCGAGTACAATAAATTTCTCGTTCACCACAAATATTAAATTTTAAAATCCCGACAGCAACATGATCAAGTCGCAATGAATTAGGGACAAAAGGTCAAATGCCTACTGAAGAACTACATTTTTTTATTCTTTCTGCATCGCACATGACTAGCGCGAGGTCACCAACAATCATTTCCTAAACGACAGAGACATGACCGTCTTTTTGGAATTATATGATTGTCTTTTTGGAATTATAGACGAGAAGAGAGATGCGATCAAGGGCACGTCTCTTATTGATAACGTGGTGGAAAAAAGGAACAAAGAAAGATTCCGAACGATTGCGGCGGCAATACTTGATTGAAACCTGAGGTCGCAGTCAACAGTATGAAATTTAAATAGAGAGAGTAGGGAAAGATTGAATTCTCCTCTTGATTTTCAGCCGAAGTGGTCAAGAACAAGTAATTATCTCTTGTTGTTTTGACTTCGTCAAAGAAAAGTAGAAAAAAATTATCAAAAAAATAATACACCTATTGATAAATGATACTTCAATAATAAACTTTTAAATCTTGCTACTTTAGTCTTAAACTTTTTAATGATTTACTAATTTAGTTTTCATGGCCAATTTTAGTCAACAATCGCTGACATAAACATTAGGCTTGGCATTGCCGGTTGATTTGGACAATTTTTGCAATTTTTTAGTAGTTTTTTGATTTTTTTTCTTTTTCTTTTTAAAAAAAATTATAAAAATTATCCATGTATGCCACAATTGTGTTGCATAGGATGACTAATATCTAGGTCAGCGAATTCCTACCAAATTGGTAAATTGTTAAAATATTTAGGATTAAATTGGCCAAATTTGTGATAAAGTTGTCACCAATCTAGTCCAATCCAACAAGCAAGATACCTAAAATGTGGTTATATGACTTCTCTAAAAGTTGGCGGAAGCTCTTCTCTCCCAATTAAGATGTAGATTTAATTTTGCAAGCTTTTCTTTCTTGATCTAAATCTAGATAAGAGGTTCTTAGAACCGTTCAATTTGTGGTGGCTTAACATCTTATTGTTGTTGCTATCTTCATATGGCGATCATGTTGAGGACCCTAAACTTAGGCAAATACTATAAGTCGTTTCTAAAGGGAAAGATCTCGGAATGTGCCTATAATTGACGTTTCCTATCATTGGCTAGTGATTTTGTTTTTTTTTTTGTTTTTAATGTTGTAATGGATTGGTCTTTCGAAATGAGAGTGTGCTTCAAGTTATAAGCTGTACTCTTTTATTTTTTAGGTTTTTTTTTTTTTTTTTTTTTTTTTTTTTTTTTGCAGTCCTTTTGGAATTTGCTTTGCTCGGAAGCTTTTTATGTTTCTTCTCTCATGTTTAATTATGATGAATGAATGAATAATTTTTTTTGAAAAAAACGATCAAATTAAAAAAAAAAGGATTGAATTGGTATTTGTAAAAAAGATTTAAGATTTTTTTTGATAATTATTTAAAAAAATTAGTCTTGCGACTTCCATAAAACATTTTCCTCAACAATTTTAAATGATCAAGATCTGTTGATCTTCCTTAAAGAAAATGATACATTGTAACTTTTCTAACTGTTATGTTTCGTTTTTAAACAGTAATGAATTGGTCTACGAAGGGCCAAAATCAAATGAGAGATTTTGGACGAGCCAATGGCCACATTAAAAATTGAGAAAATATTAAGTGGTTGAAAACCACCACGTTTGCCACAGACGTGTGTGGCATACATTTTTTAATTCCAACCACCCATAATTTGAACACGGGTCCACTACCGACGTGGGGTTAAATTAAAAATGAAAAATTGCCCAAGAGCTAGTCAGCCATGGTGGTTTTTCTTTGTCCGAGTTGCAGCACGTCCCCTTTGCCGCGTCCTGCGTGTCTAAGCCGAGCCGCCCCTTCTGTCGTCACTCGATGCCAATGATGACCATGGACGAGCGATGTGACGCCTGAATGCCCTCCGCCATGGAAGGCCAGATCTTGAGATCTAGAGAGCGATGCCAGCAAAGGTGACGATGACCATGGCCGAGCACCAGCGACGCTGGAAGGGGACCTCCATCATCCATGGCTTAGATGGGTTCTTTGCCCCTGTTTTTTGGACGAGCCAATGGCCCCATTAAAGATTCTTGTCGCAGAACAATGTATTGCCGGACTTTGTCTGGACGATGTGATGAGTGAAGTTTCACGTTTCTCCTGATCATCGATATCGACCCGTTGCGACCCCAGAAGACAATTTTTTGTTGTGGCTCGAGACAAGGTAGAGGTCCAATTAGAGGGCCGGTGTCTGGAGACGAGCGAAGCCTGCAACGTAAGAGCAATACATGATTTGGGCGCACATCAGTCCAACGAATATCACCGGTTTCCTTGGATAGCGTGAATTTTATACGGGGTCTACATGAACCAACAGGCGGGATTCTCTAAGGTCAAGTGTTCCCCGAGAATCCAAGAATTTTTTTCCCAATATGATTCACATGGTAAGCCACATGACATGAGGTACCCATTTGTGGACGAGGAAGTTTGTCACGAGAGGATTAGATGTAATTATTATGGCAGTTAAGTTGTACATGTGCGATGTCACAACTTTTAACCCACATGATATAAAAGGGAAAATTACCAAATTAGTCCTAAACCTATTATATTAATATCCATTTAATCATGAACTTTTCAATTTTGTCAGTCTAGTCTTAAACATTTTCGCAAAATTTTAATATAATTCTTTTAATCAATTTCGTCAAAAACCGCTATTGTGATAGTCCAATCTTCGCTAGTCGTCATATGTGGCATACTGCTAGCGAAAATTGACCAAAATGATTAAATTGAATTTTGCATGAAGATTTAGGACTAAATTGACAAATTGAGAAATTTTAAAATCGAATTGATATTCGTACAATAGATTGAGTTTCCAATATTAATATAGTTGAATGAAAGTTTCTGTATTAGGGATGGAAAAATATATGACCCTTTACATACATAATTTGAACAATCGGGCAAACAAAAATGTGACTGGTAACATGCATAACGTTGATTTTGACTAATAATAGCAATAGCTGCACCACAACACAAGCATTTTGCAATTGAGAGATTAATTCATACGTTCAAGGGAAATTAAGGCTCCGTTCACCTCGCGAAAAATAATTTTCAAAAAAATAATTTCCAGATTTTCCAATATCGTTTCACGAAAAATAAACAGTCAAGGAAAATATATTCCGCTAATGGAAAAGACACTATCAAAAGTGGGGGAAAATTTTCCCTCATCTTTCTTTCGCCACTTATTTTAATTATTTTTTTTCTTTTTTAATTTGAATTTTTTAATTATTTTTATTTTTCCCTTTTCCCTTTTTCTTTTCCCTTCTTCTTCAGTTGGTCGTCAACCATAGGCGAGCTCAAACTGGTCAAAAGGGCGATGAGGCTTGGCCCTCCAAGATCGGCGACACTCAAGTGTCCCTAGAAGATCACGAGAGCATCACTAGAGGACGGCAAGGCTCAGGTCTCGGGGATCGGCAACACTCCAGCGTCACCAAAGGGCGAGGGGCTTGAGCCTCGCTAAATCGACGATTGGTGGCGAGGCTCGAACCTCATAGATCAACCACGTTCCAACGTCACCAAAGGCCGATGAGCTCATCCCTAAGGTCGACGGATATATATTAAAGATTTCCTATTATACACTTTGGTAGCTAACCCCAATCGAGCAAATATTTTACGCAATAGTCATATGACCTGACGTTTCCATGTGACATTTCTCAAGTAATAATTTTGTTAAATTTATACATGAAAAGCTTGAAAACTATAATGGAAATAACCTAAGTAATACCAACACGGACATGCGACATGTGACATGACACAGTACGGCACACTGACACGTTGTTTTTTAACAAATAGATAATTCTGATATGTTGGGACACATTATATATTAAATTTATATTTTATATATACATGATAACTTGTCATTTTTATTATGATTTTAATCAAATTAATTTGATTCAAATTCACAATTAAACAAATAATATAAAATAGCGTAGAATGAATTTACACTGAAAATATTAATCCATCATTTATTAATATCATTGATTGTTTAATTTGACAAATTCAACTTTATTCCAATAATCCATAAAACTTGGAGAGAAAAAAAAATCTACATTCTAGACTCGCGTATTAAAGCACGTCGGAAGAGAAGAGAAATAAACAAACTTGGGGGATGAATTGTGTGTCGGGGAAGTGAGAGTTGAAAGAGAAAAGAAGATTAGATTTGTAGAGTGGCAGTAAGGGTGACTTATCTGTCAACTTTTCCACTATCACCCCCAAAAAACCAAACTCTGCCTTACATAGATTAGATTTTTCTTCTTTCTCTATTTATTATTTTTATTATTTATTTATTTTTTACATATTTACATATTGACCCCTCATTTATTGAAAATTTTTAAAACTGATCCTGTGCGTGTCAGAATTCGGAATTCGCATGTTGAAATTTCAGACTCTAGTGTTAGGAGAATAGACTAGATGCCAGATTTTCCTACACGTGTTGATCAAGTATCGGACGGTGTCAGATAAGTGTCGGAGTATCTGATATGATATGAAGGCTTACGAAAAGTATCGATACTTGATAGCAAACGACAAATCATATAATTTGTCATTGTAATGCCAAAAGATGGGAATGGGCCCATTCAAATCGATCTTGCGAGCGATTCTCGAGGCTTCGGCCCGCATTTCATGTAAAAAGTAGTGAGAAAAATGGGTTATATGTGATATCCACCGGCTTGATCCATTTGTCCAAAAGTCATGAGAAATCGAAAATAAAAAATTGCCCAAAAGAAAAGCCGGCAATCGGAGAGCTCTCGAATATACAGTGTCAACTTCACAAATTAGGGTTATATGTGATATTCGCCGGCTTGATCCATTTGTCGCCTTTGATGAAGGATTTGACCGTGAACTTTCTAGCTTCGTTAGTCGAAAGGTTCAATTGCAGTCCATTCCACTTGACTCTGCTTTTTGTGT
Source organism: Eucalyptus curtisii (assembly GCA_017140595.1). Lineage (NCBI taxonomy): Eukaryota > Viridiplantae > Streptophyta > Magnoliopsida > Myrtales > Myrtaceae > Eucalyptus > Eucalyptus curtisii. Next base: position 33,883,023 of record CM029500.1, read on the forward strand.
TAGACCCTCGTCCATAAATTTTGAAATTCTGCATAGTATATTGTGTCTGGGGCCGAGTTGCCGACCCACGGAAGCCAACCGTTCGGGCTGATGATGTTGGATATCATGGAGCGCATGTACACCGTGGTAGAGTAGTTCTTCCACGGTCGCCCAAGGAACGTTTGGACATTGGTCTAGTTCCCCGCTGGCCAGATGGTGCAGTTCTGGATTGAGATGCCGGTGTTCTGATTAGGGTCGATCTTGCCTTGAGCGGTGATTGGTGTTTTGCTGGCCAAGCATGGGCGTCCTGGGTAGAATGTTGCAATTCTGGAAGACGACCGCGGAGTTTCCGAAGATGAAGTCGATTGTCCCGTAGATGTTGCAATCCCCATAGAATTGGCGATTGGAGTGAGCATAGAGGGAATCCTGGAAGGCGTCGATGCGGCACCGATAGAAAATGGACTGATCGGCAGTTGACATGAGGGTCACTGCTTGGTGCTTGGCCGGGCCAGCGGTGTTGCGGAATCCCATGTCCCTAGCAATGAAGCCTTGGCCAAAAACAGCTGCAGAGTAGAAATGTTAATCTAACCTTACTTTTCACAATTGGAGTAATGCTAAAACAATAACATTATCATTATTATCAGACCGGAATTCTAACCATGGACTAAAAATAAAACTGTTTTTATATATCTTTTCTTCTTGACAAAGTTTGTCTTACATAATGACGTGGTAAATAGCAACATATAGGCCAATAAATCATTAGTTCTTGCACTCAAATTATGGTTTGAAACTTTTAAAGTTAATAATCTCGTACCTTGATAAAATTTGTCATCCTAAATGAGATCTAATGAAACTTTCTAGGAACATGTTTCTTGCACTCAAATTATGGTTCGAAATTTTTAAATTTAATATTCTTGTACCTTGATAAAAGTTGCCATCGTAAACGAGTTCTAATGAAACTTTCTAAGAACATGTTCATTAGCAAAATAATAATGGTTTACTATTATAACTGTTCATCCCTAAAAATCTTCTACCAAACAAACAAGCAAAATGAGCAGGAGATTGAGAAGAAGTGAATTACCGAAAGTTTCAGTCTTAAACGTTGGAGTCCCGTCGATGAAGTTCAGGCTGTCGGTGACCATCGTTGCATCCATCCCGTCACCGACCATCATGATGTTCCACTTTGACTTCTCAACTAGCACATTCTCGCTGTACACCCCCTTCTTCACGTAGATCATGAACGTGTTGTTGCTCTTGTCAGGCACATCATTGAGTGCGGCTTCGATGGTCTTGTTGTTGGGAAAATATGGCTTCGAATTGGGTAGAACAATGAAATCGGATTGAGTAATCAAGTCGGACTTTGAAGCGTGATATCACTTTTTTTTAAGGATTTATTTGCCCCACAAAGTTGCTAATGGTCACCGGCAAATTTCCTCCAGGATATAACAAAGTCTCAAATGAGAATACCATATAACAATTCTAGTATTTCTCCAGAATCTTTCATGGGAAACAATTGAAAACAATGGCTGTAGTTTCTTTTGAAAGAAAAAGAAAAAGAAAAATGAAAGAAGATGTGTGTTTGATCTCAAAACAAACGTACTTATCTTTGTTTTTTGAATATAGGCAACACTTCAAAAGGTTGCAAAAAGAACAAAGACAACATTTCGGGAAATGTTGTAAAATGAACAAGTACGTCTCAAATGTTACGTTGAAAAGACATAAAAAATTCGGAATTAAATAAAATAATAAATAAAAATAATCGTAACTTTTCGTCAACAGTCACACTGTTTCAACAAGACTTTATAGTTAATTTTTTTAGAAATAAATCCGAATTTTCAATAAATAAAATAATGACCGTCGGTTAGTGCCAAATCTCATCCACGTGCGCACTCACATCTTTTCGATGTGGGATAATGCACCTCTTCATTTGTTTTATAAACAAACTACCAACAATCCCCCACTTTTGTTTATAAAACAAAAACAAAAAACAAAACGTTAGAAATATACAGCCAAAATTTCCGTGAAATTAATATACAAACATAAAGGTCTCTTTTGAGTTAAATCTTCACTTAGTGCAAGTATCTCAAAGCTCTATCAAAGTAACAAGTAGCTCGGCTTTAAACTTGTACTTTTATATGATATAACTGGACATACCGCACATAAATTAACCTCTTGTTTCAGCAAGAAGTTTTATATTACTCCGCACTATTATGTCCTTATGCTTGATCCTATTTCATGAGTTCTCTAGAAAGCAACCATAACTTTTGTAAGAAACAGCACCACTTCTAAGCTTATATAGGTGAAGTATCTATTATGTGTTTCTGTTACCATCAACACATTACAAGTTTGTACTATATTTCATTAAGAATTCAATTCAACATACAAAACATAATAGACGATACTGACTTCTCATATCAGGGCTACGTTAGTATCAAACAATCACATTCAGTAATTTCCATTAAGCCTTGTAACTAGTGATGTTATAGAAAAAAGGTCGAGTTACCATTACTGGTGATTTTAATTAAAAGGTTTCAGCATGTTTCTTATGAGGTCATTATTATCATGTCTCTTGATAAAGCCTTTGTCAAGGGATCGGCAAAATTATTACTTGACCTCACGTAGACAATTATTATGGTACCATCTTTAATCAATTGTCTCACATATTCATATCTTAGACTATTATGTCTAGACTTACAATTATAGGTGCTATTATAAGCTCTTGCTAAAGTAGCCTGACTATCATAGTGGATAGAAATATGAGGCATTGGACTAGGCCATAATTTGATATTCAACAACAAATTCATAGCCTATTCAGCCTCTTTCCCAGTTGCCGCTAAAGCAACGAATTTAGATTCTATTGTTGAATGAGTTATACACATTTGTTTCTTGCTCATCTAAGAAACAACACATTCCCCTAATGTGAAACTTCGTCCGGAAGCAGACTGTTTATTTCTCACACTCGTAATCCAAGTAGCATCGGTGTATCCTTCTAATATAGCCAGATGATTATAGAACAATAATATAACTTTCAAATGTTCTATATTTGGATTACTAGTATTTACTCAACTTGCATATACAAAAAGTAATATCATGTCTAGTACAATGCATCGCATACATTAGAAACCCAATAACACTTGCATATTCAAGTTGTGCTATTACTCTATCAGTATTATAATTTAATTTAATACTGAATCAAATGGAGTATACATTTCTTTGAAGTCAAGATGTTTAAATTTATTTAACATCATTTCCATGTCATTATTTGGCTTAAAGAATAACCCCCACTATTTTTTTTTAATTTTTAATTTTAACACCCAATAGAGTATCTACTTCACTCAAATCTTTCATTTTAAAATGAAAGGTAGATACTTTTTTTTCTCAATGACTCCAATCACATTGGCTCCATAGTCCCCTTCAAAAACCCCCATTTCAAGACTATTTTAAGAGGCATCCAATATGATAACTTACGTTTATCATCATATTCAGTTAATAATAAACCAAGTATAGAAATCCATACAAGGATGGGAAATAAGTAAAAATAAATAGATAAGTTCTAGCAATATATACACCACCACTAACAATCAAAAGCATGTGAGAACAGAAGCATATAGCAAATAATTTTCCAAAAGCTTCACCAAGACAAACCGACGGTAGAACAAAAGATTGCCTCATCATTACGATGGTTCATCATTTCAATAAGATCTTTCGATTGTGTGTATCTAATTTTTTTTTTTTTGGTAAAGGTGTGTATCCAAATTCGTCAACAGCAAAACCAAAAGAAATGTTTACGAATTTGAGATCACTGAGAGGACAGTTAATCGAAATCTCCAATTTCTCATTCTCAGAAAGATCAAACAATAGTTAAAAAAAAAAAAAAAAAAGGTTGCCATAATGGGTCAACAACACCAATGCACGGAATGTGATATGATGCATTTCTCAATCAAATAATTTCCTCGCTCAAACTAGGAACCTAGATAGAGAATCACCAACCAACTTGCAGTGACCACGATAGAGATGAACGACACGACCGACCAGACATGCATCGGGTTCTTGTCCTCGGGAAGTACTCACTTAGAGCTCCAATCTCGTAAACGTCCTTACGCATAGCCCCTGGAGCCTGCCCATGACGTACGAGTCCCTCCCGAAGTACTTGGGGAGGAAGGAGTTCTTGTTGCCAAGAGTTTGCCACACGATGTCCCCACAACCCTTGGCCAACTTCACGCTCATCTCTGCCGCTCCTTTCGCGAATTCCTTCGCATGGTCCACCGCATTCCTGATCTCTCCGACACCCGTCTCCAAATTCAATCATTTTTTTTTTAACTAAAAAAAATCCCCATGAGTTCACATATTTCGCAGTCATTTAGACAAATCTAGAATGTGACTCCTCGAGACGGTAAAAATAAAAAATCAAAATTGGGCCATACCTGCGAAAGTACGTCCTACTTGACATGGATCCAAAAGGCCAATCAGCGAAAGATATTAAAAGGCATCTTAAAAAAAAATGAGTCCATCATGTATCTGCCCCTTGACGAGATCGAATTATTGAAGTGTGCAGGGACCCGGACTAACACATTCTTGATAGTCATATCAAGGTAAGCCTCAACGGTTTCACGCATCTTTGTGAGGAGCGTGGATGAAATTTCCTCCACAGCAAACTGCTTCTTTACGACCTTGAAATTGACGACAATCATGGGCTTGTTGCTAGGACTAGCAATAACCTTGAACGACCAGTCCACCTATCACTCTGGAGTGAGGGGCCAGTGAATCTCCTCTTGATCAATTGCTTTGCATCAAAGACGGTGTTGGTGGGAATCATCGCGACTCGACTCTTGGCGACCGCACCGATCAGCCTCTCATGCTAAATTCACAATTATTTCTCTTGTTTTTAATTCTTTTTTTTCTTCTTCTTCTTCCCTATCATCTTCCTTGTGCATATCTCGAAAAGCTCTGCTCTACTAAATAAACAAACTCAACCTCATCAGTGATCGACATATTCGAGCATTGAATGGAACGTCACCGTTTTTTTGGCTTCGGTCGCCTCATCCAGTGCGAGATTCACCAACGAGGTAGGATTTTCAACCACGGCTGCTGAGTAAACTCGTCAAAGAGGTTCAAGTAAGCATCGATCAACAAACTTGAGATCGATACAAGGAGATTGAGCGGGACTTGACAGCTTCAGAGTTTTCGCCTACAAAACAAGGCAACGCAACGCTTCTCCCAATACTTCACAGAAACAAGAGATCCACAGTGACGAGCAATAATTGAATGCCGGAACCGGGAATCCAAGTACGCCGGCTACAGTGATCGGTGTCGATGGAAATGGCTTCGGGCAAAAGGCTCAACTCCCTCGGATGGATTGAATGTAAAAACAGAGGATAACTGAGTTTCTGGGCCATGGCAAGGGAATGGTCGCGAGTGATGACAGAGGACGTCCGACTGGGAAGGACGGAGTCCAAAAATCTCCCGGGGTGCTCTCAAAATTTGTTTTCATCCCCGCTCTGTGTTTTTACTCTAGAGTAATTTCTATCTCACTTTCTTGCCTCACTCCCTTTTGTTAAAGATAGTGATTTGAAGACAGGATCTGTGGCAATACATAAGTCTGTGGCAATGCATAAGGAAAAATAAATTGAAAACGAAGCTCATGACTGAGGTGCTCTGCTGATGTTGTGCTCGTGGCAATGAGGAAGAAGTACAGAAGACGGTGAATTCAGAATTCATGACTGACATGAAGAGAGAGATTGTTCTTCACGAGTCCGAAGACTTAGAGCCTGAAGACTTTAACAGGAAATGCACGTGCTCTAATACATTAGGGCGGTTAGTTTGTTAGATAAGTAATCAAAGTTGTTAAGTCGGTTGAAGAGTTTTCCGTTTTATCATCTTCTTCCTCAAGTCTTCTATAAGCTGCGATGTACTCTGTTTTTTCAATACATATAGAGAGGAAAGAGAGAGAGAGAGAGAGAGAGAGAGAGAGAGAGAGAGAGAGAGAGAGAGAGAGAGATGAAATGAGATTGTATTATAGAAAGAGATGAAAAGCTCTCAGTGAATTTTATTTTGTTCTTCGATTCAAGAAAATACATAAGTTCTTTCTCTTCTACATCTTGTATCTTGTTCTTCATTTCTTCACATGGTATCAGAGCTTTCCTGAGAGCTCGAGTTTCTTCTACTATACTGCTTGAAGTTTTTAATGGAGTTTGTGTGATCCATTTTGTCTGTGTGATCCAGACGACAGCAAGAAGTTCAAAGAACAGAGTCTGAGGTGTCTATTCGATAGTAATCAAGAAAGCACATTCTCAAAAGCACGGAATACGGTATGACAGCAAGGATGCAGAAATATCCTTTTCCGATTCATGTCAATATAGCCAATTTTGTTACAATAAAATTAGCTGAAGATAACTTCCTACTTTGGCAAGCACAGTTTCACAGGTTCTTGCGAAGTCAGGATCTCTTTGGATTCATCAATGGCGAAACACCACCACCAGCTCAAATGATGCAGGTTGAGGTTGAAGGTAATGAAACAGAAGTGGTGAATCCTGATCATACAGATTGGACGAAGACTGATCAATTAATCTCATCTTGGATAAGTGGAGCAGTATCAGAGAACATTTTAAGCTTGATCATCGGGCTAGAGACTTCATATGAGGTATGGCAGACTCTCCTTAATCGTTTCACACAAAAGTCTGTGGCAAAAGAGTTCGAACTAAGAGGAAAATTGCAAGCATGTCAGAAAAGAGATAGAACATTGAATGCTTATCTTCGAGAGTTCAAGTCTATTTGTGATCAACTTAATGCCATTGGAAAACCTGTTGATGAGATAACCAAGATGTTTGGTGTTCTCGAGGGATTAGGTTCAGAATATGAAAGTTTCATAACAACAATGCATTGCTTAAAACCTCAGCCTGATTATGATGAGGTTATCTCTCAGCTCGAGAGATTTGAAACTAGGCTACAGACTTACTCTGTGAATCAATATAATCCTAATCTAGCCTACTATGGCCAAAGAAAGTCTGCTGGAGTTATGCAAAACTTTAACTTCAAAAACCAAAGAGGAAATAATCGAGGAGGATATAGCTATGGCAGAGGATGTGCAATGAGTGCTAGGGATCGTGGTATTGACTTTACTGAGACATGAAGAAATCAACACTATAGAATGAATAATCTGAATTTGAACCAAGAAGATCAGATTAACAAATCACCACACAACTGGTCTAACTATGGACAGGGGTTCAGACCATATGCAAATCCTACACAAAAGTATCAAGCCACTAAGTCATATCCACCACAAAGTGCAGCATCTGATCAGAGTATGCAGAATGCAAAAATAGCAAATAATAGTCTATTAGAATGCCAAATTTGTAAAAGCCTAGGACATACATCACTTCGATGTTGGTATCATTTTGATAATTCATATCAAGCAGATGAAATACCAACTGCACTAACAGCAATGCACATTGAAGACTCTCATGGCACTGAATGGTATCCAGATATAGGAGCTCATATCACTGCAGACCCTGGTATGCTTCAATACTGCTCTTTATATAGTGGAACTGATACTGTTATGATAGGAGATGGGTCTAGTCTATCAATATCCTGTGTTGGTAATGGCTTATTGCATACAAAAACTGGCTCGTTACCATTGAATGATGTACTAATAGTCCCTGAAATCAAGAAAAATCTCCTTTCTGTTTCGAAGTTAACAGATGATTATCCCTATTCTTTTATTTTTGACAAACATGGGGTATATCTGAAGGACACCTGCAACAATTCAACAGTGAGGCTAGGAAGGAAAGTCAAGGGACTGTATCAAGTCGACCCTAAAGTCACAGAAGCTTTCTTCACTCAAACTCAAAAAGAAGTAGGAGAAGATTTGTGGCATCAGAGGCTGGCACATACCAGTTTAAAAACAGTGAAATACTTGCAGAATCAACACCTAATTCAATGTAATTCAAGAACTCAAAGTATATGTAGTAGTTGCCAGATTGCTAAGAGTTCAGCTTTACCCTTTCCTATGTCAGACTATACAGCTAATACTCCCCTAGAAAAGATACATTGTGATGTTTGGGGACCCGCACCAGTTCGGTCTTTTCAAAAATTTCGATACTATGTCATTTTTGTAGATAATTTCTCTCGATACAATTGGTTATATCCAATGAAACAGAAGTCAGAAGCCTGTGATATCTTTGTCATGTTTCAAAAGCAAGTCGAGAATCAATTTGATCATAAGATCAAACTCTTTCAGTGTGATGGAGGAGGAGAGTTCACTAGCAACAAATTTCAGAACCATTTACAACAATGTGGAATTAAACAGAACATTTCATGTCCTTATACACCAGAACAGAATGGACTCTCTGAAAGAAAACATCGACATGTGGTCGAGCTAGGAATGGCAATGCTGTATCACGCCAAAGTACCCTTAAAATACTGGGTAGATGCTTTTATGACAACAAATTATATCATTAATTTGCTTCCTACATCAAAACTTCATATGCATTCACCCTACAGTAAGTTGTACCAACAGAAACCAAGCTATACACATTTAAGGGTCTTTGGATCTGCTTGTTACCCTTGCCTCAGACCATATGCACAACATAAGCTTGATCCAAGATCTCTTACATGCATATTTTTGGGGTACAGTGAAAGACATAAAGGATATCGATGTCTTCTACCCACTAATGGACATGTCTATGTCAGTCGTCATGTGGTCTTTGATGAAACAATTTTTCCTTTCACCTCTCGACTACTAGCTGAGTATTATCAAGGTACAGACTTATACAAACAGTGGATAAATGGAGTAACTTTTCTAGACTCTATAGCTGTAGCACATGTTCAGCCTAAATCTAATGAACATATGGGACATCTGCAAGATACACGATTGATACAGAATATCTACACTCCTGTCTCAGCTTCCACTGAAACACCACAAATACATACTGAGGAACTAGTATGCTCTATGCCAGTATCCACTCTCTCACCAAAAATCAACATTGAACAAAGCATCTCTTCAGACAACACACAAGGTATAGTGTCTGTTCATCCTATGCAAACCAGATTAAAGTTTGGCATAGTCAAACTGAATCCTAAATATGCATGCTTGGCTGACTATAAAGTTCCTCTCGAACCAAAAACAGTCAAATCAACACTGACAGACAGAGGATGGTATCAGGCAATGCAAGATGAAATGGATGCCTTATACACAAACCAGACATGGGAACTAGTGCCTCGCACTGATCATATGAATGTCATAGGATGTAAGTGGGTGTTTAAAACCAAACTTATAGCAGATGGTCAGCTTGATCGACTCAAAGCTAGACTAGTAGCTAAGGGGTTTCATCAAGAAGAAGGTATTGATTTCACAGAGACCTTCAGCCCTGTCATTAAACATGCTACTATTCAAATTGTCCTGTCTGTGGCAATGACAAAGCATTGGCCAATTCATCAGCTTGATGTTAAGAATGCCTTCCTACATGGCAATTTGAATGAAACTGTGTATATGCAACAACCATCAGGTTTTATACATCCTCAGAAGCCTCATCATGTATGTCTGCTTAAGAAATCCTTGAATGGTCTTCGCCAAGCACCAAGAGCCTGGTTCGATAAATTCAGTAACTTTCTACTTGAGAATGGGTTCTCGTGCAGCACACTGATCCCTCATTGTTTGTATTTCATCATGGCTCAGACACCATACTGCTATTGCTCTATGTCGATGACATTGTGCTCACTGGAAGCTCAACTTCCTTACTTTCCCACTTGATTCATCTACTAAGTCTTCAATTTCATATGAAGGATCTTGGTCTCCTACATTACTTTCTGGGCATTGAGGTTAAACAAACTTCACAGAACTTATTTCTTTCTCAGACTAAATATGCTCTTGATCTACTTACTCAAGCTAATATGAAAGATTGCAAACCTATTTCTACTCCTCTCTCATTACGGCCTGTCATCATGACAACTGATGACACATTATTGCAGCATCCTCTTGAATATCGAAGTCTTGTGGGTGGACTTCAGTATCTTACTATCACTCATCCAGATATTGCTTATGCCACTAATCTTCTTTGTCAAAAGATGCAGCAGCCCACATTAGGAGATTTTTACAAACTTAAAAGGGTTCTTCGATATGTGAAAGGCACTGTTGATCTTGGTCTAACCATTCATTCTAATAGCTTCATGCATTTGTATGGTTTTGCTGATGTTGATTGGGCAGGGTGTAGTACTACAAGGCGATCTACCACTGGTTTTTGTACATACCTTGGCTCCAACCTCATCTCTTGGTCAACAAAACGACAATCTATAGTTTCTCGTTCCTCAATAGAGGCTGAATATAGAGCTTTAGCCACAGCTACAGCTGATCTTACTTGGATCAGTTTTGTACTTCGAGACATTGGCATCCGTTTATCTGCTCCAACATCTCTCTTTTGTGACAACAAGTCAGCCATTGCTCTCTCCCTTAACCCTGTTTTACATGCTCGCACAAAGCATATTGAAGTCCACTTTCATTTTGTTTGTGAAAAGGTGGCTTCAGGATCCTTAATTGTCTCTTATACTCCCAGTACTCGCCAAATTGCAGATATCTTTACCAAATCTTTACCTCGATTTCTACATTTTACTCTTCACACCAAATTGGGCTTGGGATCTTTACCCCTTCCCAATTTGCGGGGGGATGTTAAAGATAGTGATTTGAAGACAGGATCTGTGGCAATACATAAGTCTGTGGCAATGCATAAGGAAAAAGAAATCGAAAATGAAGCTCATGACTGAGGTGCTCTGCTGATGTTGTGCTCATGGCAATGAGGAAGAAGTACAGAAGATGGTGAATTCAGAATTCATGACCGACATGAAGAGAGAGATTGTTCTTCACGAGTTTGAAGACTTAGAGCCTGAAGACTTTAACAAGAAATGCACGTGCTCTAATACATTAGGGTGGTTAGTTTGTTAGATAAGTAATCAAAGTTGTTAAGTCGGTTGAAGAGTTTTCCGTTTTATCATCTTCTTCCTCAAGTCTTCTATAAGCTGCGATGTACTCTATTTTTTCAATACATATAGAGAAAAGAGGATAGAGAGAGAGAGAGAGAGAGAGAGAGAGAGAGAGAGAGAGAGAGAGAGAGAGAGAGAGAGAGAGAGAGAGAGAGAGAGAGAGAGAGAGAGAGAGAGAGATCAAATGAGATTGTATTACAGAAAGAGATGAAAAGCTCTCAGTGAATTTTATTTTGTTCTTTGATTCAAGAAAATACAGAAGTTCTTTCTCTTCTACCTCTTCATTTCTTCACACCTTTCTCTGTGACATTCCCCCAAAACACGATCCTCTGTCCCGTCTTGCTCAGGAAAAAAAAAAACCCACATTCCCTCCTTTGCGTCGCGTCCTCTGTGCGAGCGGTTATGAAGAGAGAGAGGTGGATCCTCCGGATTTCCTTGATCCTCAGTAACTCCACCACCAGAAGATCCAATTGATTTTGTGAATGGACGAAGAACGCGCAGATCAGACGATGAAGGCTTGCGTCGACAATCGGCGCTTGATTCATAACTTTCATCTACTTGACTCCATTGTTGCAAAATAAATCCTTAAAATTATTGGGAAAATATGGCTCCGAATTGGGTAGAACAATGAAGTCGGATCGAGTAATCAAGGTGGACTTTGAAGCGTGATATCACTTTCTTTAAGGATTGATTTGCCCCACAAAGTTGCTAATGGTCATCGCCGAATTTCCTCCATGATACAATAAAGTCTCAAATGAGAATACTGGATAGCAATTATAGTATTTCTCCAGGGTCTCTCATAGGAAACAATTGGAAATAATGACCGTAGTTTCTTTTGAAAGAAAACGAAAAAAAAATGAAAGATATGTGTTTGATCTCAAAATAAACGCACTTATCTTTGTCTTTCGAATAGAGACAACTCTTAAAAGGTTGCAAAAAGAACAAAGACAACTTTTCGGGAAAGGTTGCAAAATGAACAAGTACGTATAAAAGGTTACGTTGAAAAGACATAAAAAATTCGGAATTATATAAAATAATAAATAAAAGGGAAAAAGCCACCAAAAACCCCAAACTTTGCCCAAAGTGACAAATTTATCCCAAACTTTTTTTTGACATGAAAAACCCCAAACTTTGTTAACCATGACACATTTACCCCACCAAGGATATTTTCGTCTTATTTTTTCTATTTTTCCTTTTTCTTTTTTTCTTTTTTTCTTTTTTTCCTTTTTTCTTCTTCTCTCTTCCCTCCGCCGGCCATGGCTTAGGGAAGAGAGAAGAAGAAGAAAAAAAAGAAAAAAACTTTTAAAAAGTAAAAGATGAAAATGTCCTATAGTTTAGGATAAATGCGTTACACGGATACAAGTTCAGGATTTTTTGTGTTAAGAAAAAACGTTTGGGGTAAATGTGTCATGCTTGGTAAAGTTTGGGGTTTTTCATGTCACAAAAAAAAGTTCGGGGTAAATTTGTCACTTTAGGTAAAATTTGGGGTTTTTGATGGTCTTTTCCATAAATAAAAATAATCGTAACTTTTCGTCAACAATTGCACTGTTCACTGTTTCAACAAGACTTTGTAGTTAATTTTTTAGAAATAAATCTAAATTTTCAATAAATAAAATGATCGTCGGTTAGTGCTAAATCTCGTCCACGTGCGCACTCACATATTTTCGATGTGGGACAAGGCACCTCTTCATTTGTTTTATAAACAAACTACCAACACTTGTACTTGCCGGAAACGTCTTTGGCCACAACAGCATTCTCCTTCTTCCTCAAATCGGAGCTCTGAAGCAGCTCACGCTCTTTCCGGTGCACCCATTTTGGCACTTTGTGATGGCCGAGGTGGTGGCCGAGGCGGTGGTAGGGGTGAGGCATGCTCATGAGCAGCCTTAGCTTGAACGAGCTCGTGATGCTCGAAATCCAAGTGATGATCGCAAGACTATTGCTTGTCAGTTCACCTGAATTCTTGAGATAGCTTGCAACATTCTCTTTAATTGCTCCTGCTGATTCGTCAAACCCGTCTGTTGGCACGTCCTGGCCGCACTGAGCCAGGTCATGAGATCATCCACTGAATCGAGCACGTTCGAGGCATAGCTCGATGACAGCGAGCTGTTCAAATGGTCCAGCGCAAGCCCTAGGAGCTCGCGGCAGCTCTCCAGCGCCGCACTTGCCATCTCATTCACCGTGGTGTTATTGAAGATCGTTCCTTGCTCGGAGAAATAGCCGGCGACCTTGGCCAACTCCTCCAAGGCCACTTGGATCGACAGCTTGAACAGATCCCCAGGGCGGACCTGGCCACTTGAGTTAGCCCTTGGGGCGAGGGAGCTAAGGGACGAGTCCTTGTACAGCGTGACGTCGCACACGGCCTTCACTCAGGTTGAGAGAGGTCGAGGCTTGCTGCTGCTCATGTTGTTGGCGTGCACCAAAGTACCAACCACTGGTGCGACCCCGATGGCAACAAGAACAATGGATGATAAGCTTATGACAATGGTTCTCTTCCGGTTGCAGCGGTGAGCGTCGAGCATCGCTTGCTCAGCTTCGCTGATCTTCCCATAGGCCTTGGTCGAAGCCATTGATGTGCGACTTCGAGATTATCTTTTGTGCTTCGCTGCTGTGGTGACGCTGGTATGGACGTTGGTGGTATTTATACATGTGGCCGTGCATGGGCTAATGCGCAGGACTACGTGCGAGGCACAAAGCAATATGAAACGGGAAACATGGCCAAGATAAAATGTCTGGATGTTCAAATTTTTCTGGGGGTTGGAGTGGTTCTCATGTTTGTGGTTCGAGACAAAAGTCCATTTTGGGATAGCAACTAAGGAGAAGAGGTTTTATCTTCTTTTTTTTTGCCTTTTCTGGAAACTAAGAGGAAGAGGTTGGGATTTCAATTTGAGTGCCATTGTTTGCAGACGGGCGAAGCCCGCAATATAAGAGCAATATTTGCATGATTCAGGCGCACATCAATGCAACAGATGTCAGTCATTTTGTTGGATTGCGTGAATTTTATATGGGGTTCACATGATTTAACGATTGGGACTTACTGGGGTCAAATGTCCTAGGGAATCCAAAAAATTGTCCCTATTATGGATTGCATGGTATCCTTGCTTTTCAAAAGCCACATGACATGACATACCAATTTCTGGACGACGAAGCTTGACACAAGAGGGGTAGATGCAATTATTATCCCAGTTAAGTTGTATGTGCAACGTTCGCAACTTTTAACCTGCATAGAGAGATTGATAAATAAGAAATGTGATTGGTAACATGCGTAACGTTGACATTGACTAATACTAGCGACAAAGTGCACTACAACACAAGTATATTGCAGTAGAGAGACTGATTCATACCATCAAAGGAAACTAAGAATGAAATATTTATTTCCCAAAGTCAGGATGATAACACAATCACGATTGCCATTTGCAAAATGATTGACTATGAATGGGTTTTTTAAAGGAGTTTCTCTACGCACTTCTGTAGTAAATCTAAAGAAAGAGTATGTTACGCAACAATCATACACGTGATGTTTTGACGTGGCATGCTTGGGCATATAATTGTGTTAAATTTATATACGAAATGCTTGAAGACTATAATAAAAACAACAAATCATATAATTTATCATGTGACACCCACATATCATCAGGACCATTCCCAATTTTTGGAATCAAGAATCGGACTAACAGTCCAATCTGGTTTCCGTATGAATAAATTAAACACCGGATGCACCCCCCCCCCCCCTTCTTTGTTCTTCACTCATTGAGAGCACCACTTCTTGGCAATCACATTTGAGCTCGCTCGCCATCCCTTCCATGTAGCTCTTGATCTCAACTTCGTCTCTCCTGGACTTGAAACTCGATCTCGGCTTCCTCTCTCTCTCTCAAGGTTTAATTGGGGAAGAAGGAATGAAGGTAGCCTCGACGTGTTCGGTTGGCGATGGAAGCGAACAAGTCCTCCTTGTCGAAGCGGGGCAACGCGATGGATTCATCTAGCAAGGGAAAGAATATCATTGGAGGAAGCATGAGCGAGAGAGATTAGGGTTTCTGTTTAAATTTGGGAAAAAAATTAAGAGGTGTGAAAGACTGCGAAGATATTAGGGATTTTTCACTTTTGTAAGAAATAAAAAATTAAAAAAGTTGGTTCAATCAAGGTAGTCTGGTGGGCGGTTTCATACTTGAAACTAGACCGAAATTCGCAGCTTCTAATTGCATGTAACCAGAAATCAGATTGGTACCTTCAGGAATAGCCTAGAACTAGCCGATTTGGTCCAATATGAGTGGTTCTTGATCCGGACAATTCCTTTTGTTCACCCCTACATATCACCTGGTATTACTTGTGATGGGGTAAATGGCTGTTTTGATAGCATAACATGAGCCTCGTAGCTCGAAAAGATGGGAATGGGCCATTCATCGATCTTGCAAGCGATTCTCGAGGCTTTGGCCCGTGTTTCGTGTCAAAGTAGTGAGAATAAGGGGGGTGTCTATAAAATTAAGACTTGATCAATGAACAGGCAACGTTGATATGTCGAACCTAAACTTTCGTATTTAGGCGACCCGATGACGCAAAATATGTAATATCCTCTTCATATAATACCGGGCTAAAGAATAAATCACTTCCTTAAGCCACTTAAATTGTGCTTCAGGTCTGGGGGGCCTAACACGTCCTTAAATCCATGATTAGGTCTATAATAGTACTAGTTTACGAGCCTGAGATCGATGGACCCGCCCACTCTACTTCAGGCCCGACTCGGCTTGTGAAGGAATCGAATGGCAGCTGATCTTTGCAAGCTCTGCTCTTAGTTTTAGCAGCGCTATGCTGAGTTTAGTCGCGGCGCTCGACAAGGAACGGCTTGAACGTCATCAGCACCCCGATTGCCACAACCACATTCAAGATGAAGAAGATCATCTGGTCGCCTGCACAAAGATACGGAATCGTTGAAGTTCCTCAGTCAGCTGAGAGCTGAAGCTCGGTCCATCACAGTGGCATAGACTTATTTCTCATCATTGTACATCATGAATGCGTGCACATACACATCCTCACATAAAAATCTTCTTTTCTTTTAGCAGATGACAGCAGATGAATTAATGATGGTAATACAAAGAAGGCCAAAGCCGTCGTCCCAGAATGGGGAAGTTCGGTTTACCTGGGAGGAAGGCGGCATCCTGACGCTTCTGGGCCCAAGAGAATCTGCGAAAGATTTGATTCCATCGATGAGAAATTGATGAAGTGTACTCTTTAAACAAGGAGAAGTAATTGCTTGTTTTCAGTTATGAGTTTAATATGATCGACTACTCAATTGTCCTGTCGTAATGATATAATGAAAACAGACAACAATTAACCGGATCTCACAATGTGCCTCCTCCGGCCGGACCAGCTGCCTTGAAGAGAGACATGGCAGTCATGGCGATTCCATTGGCAGCTCCTCTCTGATCTTGATCCTGCAATTTCAGATTCGGACATAAGCCAAACCTTCATGAGGGATGTGTGTATTCGAGAATATTAGTAAAGACCAGACTCGTTGAAGATGATCATTAGAAGCTTACCACGGCTTTGTTTTGCAGAAGGAACAAGCCGGTGAAGACAGAAAGCTGTCGACATGCAAAATTCGACAGTTAGAATTAGGTATGAACAGAGGTTTTTCTTACTCTTTTCCAAACAGAAAAAGTAATTTGAATCATTTCTGTGCATATTAGCGTCATTTATAGTAGCTTAGAGTGTAAGGCATACTCACAGACAGAACATTCTTCACGATTGATGCGCAATTCAACACTATGGAGAGACTTAGCCCTGTCAGCATGGCTATAAAAAGGTAGCTTGACAAGAGGGGTAACGATAAGACCTACATTCAAGCATTGGTGTGAAGGAAACGCGGTATCATCTTTTAATAAAATAGATCGTGAATAGCTGGAGATAGAATTAGCCAGAATATATATTTGTCACATGCACGTGATTGAGTTCAAGTTACGAAATGCCAGAAACAAACCCCACAAAGGCGAGCTACCAAAATGGGGCCAAGATGTCTGTCCATGTATGGGTATAAACACGTTTGGAAGATGAGGGGCCCGCGCCTGGCAGTAAGATTTGGTAATCAGCAATCCCCGGCAAATATGTTAAATGAATATAGAGATACGTGAAATGATAATAGACCACCATACTTCTAAGTTTTAAATAGGCAGAACGCATAATCAACGAATACAGACTGCCGCATCTCAAAGTTTTGTTTGATTTACAGTTTTATATGACTACCTCGCTGTTTTCCTGAACGATATCTTGAAATGTAAGGAAGAAACTGGAGTATATACCTGAGATGGAAAGAACAGTTCCAACATCTTCAGTCGTGTAGCTTAAACCTCCGTATTGCCTAGGGCTTACGGCCCATAGTGAGAAGATCTACAAAGAGAAAGTAGCACGGAAAGACTAACGAATGAATCGAATTAAAAGAGAAAGTGAACTAATTTGGAAACCCGCATGATATGCTGATGCCATATATCGATAAGCTACTCCAAACAAGGATAGAATTCCCAAGAACAAGCCAGAGTGATTTTCTTGCGACAACCATTGAATCATAACTAGCTTAGGAATGTCCCCTGACTACTACCTTGAAGATCCAACGTTCGTGTTCATGCACTATATAACAATTTTTGCTCTTTAAGCAACTGTCAATGAAGCACTTGGCAGCATGAATACTGAAATCATTGCATTCATGATAGTAGAATACGGTGAATGAGGAAGAACCGAGAAGGCGTGGTAGAGAAGTGCACGACATTTTACGTTACCTCTGAGTAAGCCGTGTCGTGAAGTGAGAAGACGCAGTATGCAATGATGGCCGACATCAAGGGCCAATTACGAAGCAGAGACTTTTTCGGAGCTTTCCCTTTGACATTTTGCATCTTGCATTTCACACCGGACTCAAGGGATGCGGTCTCCACATCTTCACGAGACTCATCAAGCTCGCTGTTTGCATGGTGCATATGCAATGTTTCCTGCAATAAAGCCAGATTTTTGGGCACTCATAAAGGGCAACAAGCAGTCGCTAGTCCTTTCATAGATGAAGGGAAGTAGAGGTAACGTTTCAAGATGGGAAAATATATATATAAATCCAATGTCAAGAATGAGAAACATGAACTGAGTTTAGTGAAGTGCATACGGGAAGCCAGCAGGACACGACACAAACAACCAATGCGAAAAATGAGATGGTGAGACAGGGCAGGAAGTAGGGAAATCTGCATCAAAATCAGGAAATCAAATGTTACCGTTCATGTCGATGATCACCTAAAAGGATCTGCAATATCAATGTAGAAGAAAGCAACCTCCACTCACCTTCCGAACACTGATTCTTTGGAAAATATAGATGGGAACTTTTCCGCAGGCTGAAGTGAAAAAAAATAGAACACCAGGAACATCAGAGGAGCATCGAAGATGAGAAGCATTTCGCACATGTGTGTCCAAATTGTCATCGACTTTGGAATTCTCAATTTATGCATCGAGATATGATAAATCAGAAGTACCTGGGCAAGATAACCTCCCAGAGCTGGACCGATAATCAATCCTATCCCCCATGCTGTACTAACCTGAGTTCAAATGTAACTCTCAGCTCTATTTACTCAGTACAAAAACCAGAACCAGTATTGAGAGCTAAAATGTTTCGACAAAGGTTGGAGATCTTACGGTTGATACTCCTAGCGCTTGGTACTTCTCATGGAACAATTCGGTCGCATAAGCCTGTTAAGAAATTACGAAATGCATTTATAAGAGTAATAGCAAACTTGTTGAACAATATAAGAAGGGATAGTTTGTTTGAGGTTCAAAATAACTTGTGCCACGACGAATCTGAAAGTTCATAAGCTGTATGAGATCTTACCTTGATCGGTCCGTATAAACCATTTAAACTTCCAAGCAGGAACCTCATTGCAATGGCCATCCAAAAGTTCACACTTAGGCCAAAGAGAGTGTTGAATACAACGCTGATTATAAATTGAATCATAGCTATTAATTGATTGTAATCGTCTGAGAAATCTCTTTCGCTGGGTACTCAAAATAAATGGTGATATTGTACTAACACTGCTATTGTTCCTGTGATTATGACAGGTTTTCGCCCATAGCGATCCGCCACGATTCCCCATAAGACCGATGTCAAGGCTCTACCAAACATGAGCGAACAACCTTCAAGATTGGAAGTAGTTTGTTTGCGAAAACTTTAGTCAAAAACAAATTAGGAGTCTGGGAAAATTGTCCAAAAAGTCATAAATTTATTGTACTTTTGCCAATACAATCATAAAAATTTTCGCTTCTTGCCAATTCAGTCTATCGGCCAATTTTGATAAGAAATTGCTGATATAGATGGCCGACGTTGACGTGATATTTTTTAATAATATTTTAATAATATTTCGAATTTTTTTTATCGTTTTTCTCTTCTTTTTTTTTTCTTTTTTTGGGGGGTTCTCAAATCTAGAGTCGGCAACCTTCACTAGCCACAGGAGAGGGCCAACCAACCCTCGCTGGTTCTGGGTGAGGGCGTCGCGCCCTCGTCAACGAAAGTAAGGGTGCACGAGTCCTCGCCCAAAAATAGCAAGGGCCACGACGCCCTCGCCAGATCTGACCAGGCAAGGGTGGCAACCTCGCTCGAGGCCATCGCTTGGGGACGGCGAGGGCTTGCGTGCTATTGGTTTTGTTAGCGAGGGTCGACTAGCCCTCACCTATGGCCTTCACAGGTCACGGACTCTACCTGTGGCTGTCGAGGGTTGGCCGGCAACCCTTACTAGCCCTAGATCTGAAAACCCCCAAGAAAAGCAAAAAAAAAAGTATAAAAAGAAGAAGAAGAAGAAAAAAACCATAAAAAAGACTCAAAATATTATTTAGAAGTGCTATATCAACACCGATCGTTCATGTCAGCAATTTTCAGCCAAAATTGGAAGGATGGAATTAATTGGTAAAAAGTGAAAATGTTTAGAATTGAATTAACAAATTTTAAAGTTTTATGACTTTTTGGGCAATTTTCTCGAGAGTCTGCGGTGAACAAAGATAAGCAACAAGATAATCTCACCTACATAACCGGCATAATACCCGATGTCTTCCTCTCTTTTGGCCATATGAAAATCTCTGATCTGCCATTCGAAATTTAACAAACAAATTAAGATTTCTTGAGTAGAAATGGCTAGGTCATATACTTCTAGTTATTTATTATTATTTGCCGAGGAAAGTAATGGAAATTTTTAATCGAGTTAACCACCCTATGGGAATGCATTCCAATGGCTAACTCTTATGCCTCGAAATAAGATAAAAGAATGTTCTCTTCATAGATGCTTGTTTCATTTGTAACAAAAGCAAAAAAATTTAGGATGAATCAACCAGGAATGATAATCATACAATGTAGCACTCTATCTGAAGTGTAGACAGAGCACTAATATATACATCATCATTAAAATTGAAGTATAAAATGCAAGAACTCACCATGAAGTAAAGGAATGGGAATAAAGATGATATTGGCAGTGCTGGAAAGAGAAAGGACGGGACAGGTCAGCAACATCATAAGTCGAATTTTCTTTACGTCAACAACTGAACGTTCAAACAAATTAACTTCGAAATATCATGCAAATTAGCATCATTGTTATGTCCAGTTACTCGGTAAGTTCCAAAAACCCAGAAAAGCAAACCCGAAGTTGACAGAGAGCTTATGAACAACGATAAGGCTATGTAAAATCATTACCGTTGCAAAGCACGACGATCCAGATCGAAAAAAGTTCACGGATTGGCAAGCCCCCCTGCGATTCCTTAAGCTTCTCGACTTTACAGCCGGGGCAATTCTCATAGTAATGCTTTTTCAACAATGCCTCCTTTTGTTCTTCCACTGCCATTGTTATGAACCTCGACGGATAGAGCTGAGGACACGAAATTGAGCTCCCTAACAAATGGAATAGACCCTTCTTTTCTTTCGCCAAAAATCTGCCTCTAGTGAAGAACAATACCACACCCTGTCATATATGATTCTCCACGTCAAGGCGCTTTCGGAGCTCTAAATGGTTGGACTTTATAGGGAAGCCATGTTAAACAATCTATCTGGAGAAGGAGGTGATTTAGGAAATGCGAGTACCAACTTGGTCCAAATGCCATCATTGCACACGTCAATTTTTACTTGTTTAAGCAGATGGGTCAATGTGAGGAAGAACAAAATGATACATATGAATTGAAATCAAAAGCTTTGGCACCGTTTATGTAGAGCAACCCACACAAATCATGATTTTATTAAGTCCATGGTACTAAAAAGTGGTTTAGTGCCTCTTGATAACGATCTAAAGGGGCTTTCTTGTTATTAAAAAAATAATCGAGCCCAAGAAAGTGAAATTTTTATTCGTCGATAAAGGACTCGGTAAAATCATCTAATCAGCTACACAGGAAGCGCATATAATTGGGTATAGAGATTGTTTGCAAAATTGATATATCGAGTGATACGTGGAATTATTTCATGATGCTGAACAAACCCCACACATTGAAAGGCGCACTAAGTGCATCAACTTTGTAGATTTACTTTAGTTGACATGATATTCTCTAATGAGTAAATGAATAAAGAGCACAAAATCATAGACTTCTTAGAGCTAAGACTATGTTTGGTAGTCAACATATAAGCCAAGATTTATCCTATCCTGTATCTGGCTCCTCCTTACGATAGGATAAGATCGGATACAAGAGACATATAGTCTGAATAAAAATATTGCATGGAGGAAATTGGATAAAGGTTTATTTATTGATATTTTATTTATATATTTGAGTTTCTTTCTATTTTACATTTTACGTATATTAGTATAGTTTGTTATTTGATAAAAAAATTATTAAATCAATTATGGAAGGGAATAAAAAAGAAAAAGAAAGAAAAATAGAGAGGGAAAAATAATAAACAATAAGTAAATAAAAATGAAGTAGAAGAATCATATTTTAAATGAACAAATTCAAATTTGAAAAGGATCTTTCTAATCCTAAAAAATATGAGAAGCAATAAGATTTAAAAAAAAAAAAAATCCTATCCTCTCCATCTCCTCTTCCATATCTTTGGTTCATGTTGAAACTTCTCGTTAATACTCTAATTAACGTTAAAGCCCCATGTAAATCAAGGAGAGAGTCGAAACTCAATAGTCCATGGAAACAACAAGAAAATCGAAATTCCTTCCCTTCCATAATTCTGTGGCTGATGTTAAAGTTTCGTAAAAAGAGAATTGAGGCCCTATACTTTTCAAAATTATGAATGGATGATTATGTTTTCTCTCTCTTTTAGCATTGATTGGCTGATTTACGTCGCGGTAAACCTTTTACATTTCTTGTCATAAACAAAAGTCTGGAGAGACGCGACTTGTATAATATCACAGGCATTCATTCCCTAAACGATAGAAACTCGGAAAGAAAGAGAACAGAATATGGCCCATCTGGAGTTGACATGTCGGAAGGGATAGATCCCATCCAGCGCAAGTCTACTGTCATACGCCAATTCAACTTTTGCTTCTCGACGTCGTTCATTCGCAGGAGACAGGACAAAAAAAAAGAAAAAAGCAGTTTTTGCGACTCCAAAGAAAACATTTCCTTCATCTACTGTAAAAAGATGAGGCTCCGTTTGAGGAGACGAGGAAAAACAAAGGGAACGAAGGCGAGAGCTGAAAACAGGCAAAACTTGGATGTTTTCCGTGAGAAGAATAGGAAAAGTTGATAGTTTGTTCTAGTCGAATTTCATTCGCCGCCCCTGTTTTCTTCCCCTCATTGGTTTACTGAAGAAGCGAGGTCTCGAACATTCGATCTCGCCCGAAGAAATGATACGTTGACAAGAGAATGATTTTTCTGTAACTGTTATCATTCTGTGAAACCTTACGAAGGGCACATGGTCGAACGAGCGATTTTGAAAAGGAGCCAACGGCCACATTAAAGATTTTGGTTGCACTGTGATATGTTGCTGGACTTTGTACTGATGATGGTGGCGGTGGGGAATCAAATGTCACGTTTTCCTTGATCGTGAGAAGAGGTTGGGGTCCAACTGGAGCACAAGCCCGCGATCCCTGAGCAATACTTGCATGATTCGGGTGCATATCGGTATGATGAATAATAACCGTTGGATCACGTGGATCAAGTATGGAATACACATGACTCAATGACTAGGATTTTCTAGGCACTAGTGCTCTCAAAGAATCAAAGAATTTCTTGTGACACATATCACATGATAAGGTCACTTTCGAAAGCCACATGAGATGAGGCACCCATTTGTGGAATACATAGTTTGTGATGGGACGGTCGAAAAGTCCCTAATTTTCATATTTTATCGTATTCACTTTTATTCTAATTAGAAATCTAGATAATCAAACGCAATCAATATTTCATACAATTTCAATTGTTGAGGCAGGCATTCAAGATCGTGATGCTTCTCATGCTTATCACGTTATTTCCTTGAATAAACGAAACGGATTCAATCGTTCTCGAGCATTTTTCAAAACCCTAGATCGAACAATGATTGTCTAGGGATTGCTTTATTCATGGACTACGTGCAAATAACACAAACCGCTTGCCCAGAAAAGACGTGCAAAATAGTAAGAGACGACATCATTTGCAATTATAATATGGAGAAAGCAAACTGCAAATAGAACTCTCAAGTCTCAACAACGAGCTTCCAGGAAAGTTCAGCAAAAATATTACAAAATTTTGTGTGAAAAATTTCGACTTAGCTAAAAAGGCGAGTATCTCGTACCACTTGATCAAAGGTACAGCATAAAGAAATGGGATATTCAAAGATGCTGATAATAAAGTTTATGAGAGCATTCATTACGTTAAGAATTTTAAGTTTTTTCTTATTCGATTGCTTTACAATCTAAATACCTTATTGAAGGACAATGTTTGACATAATGGTGTTTTTTCTGCATTAAATGTGGTCCACAAATAGAATTTACATTTCATAATGCACAAAATAATAATTTTCAGATACGACAGCAACATATTAAAATTAGGATTATTACTATAAAAAATCTCAAATTTATACATATATAAGAAATTTACTTTAAATTAATTTTTGAGTTATTAAGAATTTTAAATTGATACATATATGTGATAAATTTATTTTAAATTAATTTTTAAATATCGATTTATGATTCTCCATTATATGGATCTTGAACTTATGATAAAGAAGGACGAAAAGTTCAGAAGTCTGGAAAGACATGATTATTACGATGTCCCATGCATTCATTCCCTAAAGGACAGAAACTCGGAAAGATAGAGAGACAGATCATGGTCCATCTGGAGTTAATAGATGGGAAGACAGAGATGCGACTCGGGCACGTCTCTTGAATGAATGACGTGACATCATAAGCCAATTAAATTTCCCTTTTTGACAGAAAAAAAAAAAAAGACCAGGAAAGGGTCCCCTAATTATTGTGGCAACATGTGATTGAGAAATGGGGCCACAGTCGGATGACGCGACCATGACTTTTTCTGGAAGAGGTTTTAGTACCAAGACGAAAATTTCTGTTGCAATTCCGGAGTATGTCTGTCTTGATGATGGTGGTTAATCAATTTTCACGATTTCTCCTTTATCTCATTTGATGCGCTGTGACTTCAGACGAAGTTGTGTCGTGGTCCGGGACAAAAGTCTATTTCATAATAATAAAGGCTCGTGTTGTCGGGAGACGACCGAAGCCTGCAATGGACGGGCAGTACCAGCATGATTGGAGGTGCGCATCAGCCCAGTGAATATCAGCCATTAATCTTGCAAAACATGTGCCATTCCTGCTTGACTCGACGTGCACATCAGTCCAATGAACATCGGCCGTTGAATCATGTGGCTCGCCAGCTGGGATTTAGGGTTAAACTGCTCCCGAAGAATTCAAGATATGTCACGGATCGAATTCTCCCGTGCTTTAGTACCATTGTGAGTGGAGTTTGGTGTCATCAGACTAAAAAATAAGTAATACAAAGGAGATGAAACAGCTAATTCTTAAAAGTGATATTAGGGCATTTGTGCTGGGAGTTTTAAGATAGAATAGTTATAATTTTGAAGAAATTTGAAAACAGGTTAACCTCCCATGCACAAATTAATAGGAAGCTAATACTGCTCTTCTGATGAGACTATAATAGGCCAAAACTAGTGATCGTACCGAAGCGTTTTGTGTATCTCACTCAAGATACTAACTAAATTAGAATGATACGATCTAAAGTGAAATGCGATTTGTCGTATTATTTTTAAGAACAAATATGGATAGAAGGTCTATTTGGTATTTTTGGCTCATCAAGTGTCACACAGGCTATTCCACTAGCAAGAATTTGTCGGCCTGTGACATATACATGGTATAGTCGCTTTCAAAAGCCATATGACATGAGCCACCAATCTATGGACTATGGAGTTTGTGATAAGAGGGTGCGATGCAATATCAAAGTTAAGTTGTCTATATGTCACATTCCAAACTTATAATAGGCATGGTATGGGTATCGTTCCTTCAAATGAAGATGAAGATAATTCTTTTTTTCTTTGATGCAAATATAATGTGCTAGCTCTTTCTTTTGTTTTGTTTTTTTGTTTGTTTTTTTTTTGATGCCGGGGTGGGGGGCCTAAGAAGCCTCGTTTAGGTGAGATTGGCCTCCTCAACGCCGGACCAACCCTCGCTCAGGAGAGGTGAGGTAAGGCCACCCTAACTCGGGCGAGGGTCGGCCTTGTCAAATCTGGTAAGGGTGGCCTTGTTGGCACTTACGCTCACCCAAGCGTCCTATGGCCAACGAGGGCGACCCAGGCCATGAAGGTGGTTGGTGACTAGCCACTAGCCAAAAAAATAAAGGACATAAAATGGACAAGAAAAAGGAAATGAAAAATTCTAAAATCTCTTAAAAAATTCAATAAAATATTATTTTTAAAAATACTAACTCAAATTGACTATATTACATAAAATAGTTGACGTATATATTAACTAAATTGAATGAATATTGATACCAATGTGAAAAATATTTAGGATTAAATTGGTCTAATTGAAAGATTTAAGACTGAATTGGTATAAATACAATAAGTTTATAACTTTTTTTTTTTTTTTTTTTTTTTTTTTTTTTTTTTTTGTAATTTTCCCAATATATCGTCGAGTAAGCAATGCATAGACTTGTCTACAGGTGAATGGCTGCTTTGATGGTGTAACATGGGCCTCATAGCCCAACAAGAGGGAAATGAGCCATCCAAATCAATCTTGCAAGCAATTCTCGAGGCTTTGGCCCGCATTTCATGTAAAGGTAGCAAGAGTAAATGGTGGCCTCTAAAATTAAGTACTAGAACAATAGACTAGAGCTGATAACCTAAACCTTCATATTTAGGCTTGCCCATGACATAAAAAATGTAATATACTCTTCATACAATGAACGGGCCAATGAAGAAATTACTTCCCTAAGCCGCTCGAATTGTGCTTCCGGGAGGTCCTAACACACCCTTAGATAAGTTAACGAGCCTAAGATTGGTGGACATGTCTAAATCTTCCATTTGGATGAGCTTGCGAGCAACTTTTAGGCTCGACTTGGCTTGTGAAAGAATCGAATGGCAGCTGATATTTTGCAAGGTCTGTTTAGATTTCATGCAGGTTCAATTCTACTTTCTTTTAGTTGCGGCGCTGGACAAGGAACGGCTTGAACATCATCAGCACCCCGATAGCCCCAATCACATTCAGGATGAAGAAGATCATTTGGTTGCCTGCACATAGGCACAGGGTCGTTAGTGTTCCTCAGTTGGCTGAGAGCTCAAGCGCAGTCTATCATGGTCACGTAGAGTTATTTCTCATCATTGTACATCTTGAATGCGTGCATATACACATCTTCATATAAGCATCTTTCATTTTAGCAGATGACCACAGATGAGTTAGTCATGATTATACAAAGAAGGCCAGATCCGTCATCTCAGAATTGGATAAGTTCGGTTTACCTGGGAGAAAGGCTGCGTCCTGACGCTTCTGTGTCCAAGAGAATCTGCAAAAGATTTTGAGTCCATGGTTGAGAACATTAATCAAGTCTACCCTTTAAGCTTGCAGAAGCAATTGTTTGTTTTCGGTGGTGAGTTCAATATGATCAACTGATAATTGTCCCTTCGTAGTGATATAACGAAAGCCGACAAAACTTAAGCGGAACTCACATCGCGCCTCCTCCACCTGGACCGGCCGCCTTGAAGAGAGATATGGCAGTCATTGAGATTCCATTAGCAGCTCCTCTCTGATCTTGATCCTGCAATTTCAGATTCGAACTATGAGATAGGTATGTATTCGAGGATGTTAATAAAGATCAAATACATCGAAGATGATCATTTGAAGCTTACAACGGCTCTGTTTTGCAGAAGGAACAAGCAGGTGAGGATGGTAAGCTTTCAACATGCAAAATTCAACAGTTAGAATTATATACGAACAGAGGTTTTCCTTTTTCTCTGTCCCATACTAAAAAAGTAAGTCGAATGTTTTCTGTGCATATTAAGTTCATACATTGTAGCATAGAGTGTAAAGGCATACTCACAGAAAGAGCATTCATTGCGACTGATGCGCAATTCAACACTATGGAGAGACTTAGCCCGGTCAGCATGGTTATAAAAGGGTAGCTTGACAAGAGCGGTATAGATAATACCTGCATTCACGCATTTGTGCAAAGGAAACACAGGATTATCGTCCTTTTATCAGATAGACCGTGAATAGCAACGAGAAAAAGTGTTTTTCACAAGCACATGCTCAAGTTCAAGTTATGAGATGTCGAAAACATACCCCACAAATGCGAGCTACCCAAACAGGGCCGAGAAGTCTGTCGAAGTATGGGTATATAAACGTTTGAATGACAAGAAGGCCGGCACCTGGCAGTAGAATTCGGCAATCAGCAATCCCCCGGCAAACATATTGAACGAGTACAGAGAAACGTTCGGTGATAATAGACGACCATACTTCTAAGCTTCAACTAGGCAGTACTCCTATCAACATTACGGACAGCCACATCTCGAAGTTTCGTTCGAATTACAGTTTCAATGACTACCATGTCGTTTTCCTGAACGTATTAACTTGACATACAAGTAAGAAATTGGAGTATATACCTGAGATGGAAAGAACAGTCCCAACATCTTCAGTCGTGTAGCTTAAACCCCCCAGTCGCCTAGGGCTTTCGGCCCACAGCGAGAAGATCTACAAAGAGAAAGTAGAAGGAAAAGGCTAATGAGAGGATCGAATTAAAAGACAACGAACTTATATGGAAACCGGCATGATGTGCTGATGCCATGTTCCGAAGAACTACTTCATACTAGGATAGAATTCCAAAGAACAGGTCAGAATGATTTTCTCGTAACAGCTATTAAATCATGACTAGCCAAAGGAGTGTCTTCTGCCCACTGCATTGCAGATTTCAAGTTCGTTTTCGTCACCAATAAAACAATTTTTGCTCTTTCAAGCAACTGTCAAGGAAGCACTCGGCAACATGAGTACTGAAATCATTGCATTCTTCATATTAGAATGCGGTGAATGAAGAAGAGCTGACAGGCGTGGTAGGGAAGCCCATGCTATTTTACATTACCTCTGAGTAAGCCGTGTCGCGAAGTGCGAAGACGCAGTACGCGATGATGGTCGACATCAAGGGCCAGTTACGAATTAGAGACTTTTTCGGAGCTTTCCTTTTGACTTTTTCCGTCTTGCATTTCACATCAGACTCGAGGGATGCGGTCTCCGCATCTTTACGAGACTCATCAAGCTCGCCAATTCCGTGGTGCATATGCAATGTTTCCTGCAATAAAACCAGACTTCTGGGCTCAATAAAGCGCATCAAACAGTTGCAAATTCTTTCATAGATAAAGTCATGCAAAGATAGATAGAAGAACACTAAAGGTGCTAAAAATTTTGCGGAACATTCACTTTAGTACCAAAAGTTTTTGCCAACTTATTTAAGTGCTAAATTAGAACCTCCAGTGAATTCCGACCAAAAATATTAGGTGGCTTTTTTAATTATAAATCAATGCCTAGGTGGCTTTTTCAAAGAAAGAAGAAAAATGATGACGATGAAGTGGCCGCGATTTAATCTCTCGTTCTCTTTTTCTCTCTCATTCAAGCCTTGTTCGACAATTTTGAAGCAAAGATGCCGTGGTTTGAAGAGTAGCCTTGTTCTTGAGTACCTTAGGGTGGAAAGATGTCGTGGTTTCAAGCAAAACTTCAAGTGCTCGTGATCGGCGCTGGGGGAGAAGGAACGAGGGAGCACGAGGCACTTTGAACACCTGGATCAGAAAAATAGGGGAGTAGAGAGGCACAGCTGACGAGACTTGGAAGCGATAGACGGTGTCAATCGACGGTGACGAGAACGTCCAGAGGACGATGGAGAAGGATCACCGACGATCGAACTTCGAAAATCCTCGAGAAAGGAGTCCTTTTGGAGACTCGTGTGTATGCTATGGTGTGCCTTGTTTTGGCTACAATGAGCTCGAGGTGACCGGTGATGGAGATTTGCCTGTGGACGACAGCAATTGGAGTTGGTGGACTTTGGATGGAAGGTGATCAAGAGGGTATCAAGATTAAAAATGGCTTTTGGATCTTCCTTCCTGGTTCGACAATTCTGAGGTTCTCCTTGGACATTTGAAATCCACTTTTGCCATCATTGATCTTGAGAATTAGGGTTTCTTATTTGGGCGAAATGTTTGATTGTCCGATTTAAGGCTTTTATTTGGGACAAAACATGTAAATGACGTATTAACGTTATATATATATTGACCAGATGCACTAGCAAGCTACATTGGTAAGTGAAATTAATAAAATATTACTAAGTCAAATTTCCGACAATTCGAATCAGAGCCAGCACTTAAGTGATCATTTTTTTTTTTTTGTAAAAAAGTGGCACTAAATGATCCAATGAATAATTTGGCATTAAAGTAAATGTCGTACAAAACTTCCGATACTTTTAATATCCTTATGCCTAGAGATAATTTCTGATGAAAGGAAAAAAAAAAAAATCAAATAGTTCTAATATCAAGATTGAGAAACGTGAAATGAGTTTAGCGAAGTGCATACCGGAAGCCAGAAGGATCCGATAGAAACTACCAATGCGAAAAGTGACATGGTGAGACAGGGCAAGAAGTAGGGAAATCTGCATCCAGATCAAGAAATCAAATGTTCAAAGCTTCGTGAGGATGTTCACTTGATAGGATCTGCAATATCAATGTAGAAGAAAGCAACCTCCACTCACTTTCCGAATACTGATTCTTTGGAAAATATCGATGGGAACTTTTCTGCGGGCTGAAGTGAAAAAGAAAAAGAGAACAGCCAGGAACATCAGAGAAGCTGAAGATGAGAGAAGCAATTCCCGCAGGTGTGTCCGAACTGTCGTAGCTTTTGGAATTCTCAATTTCATGCGTCGAGATATGATAAATCAGAAGTACCTGCGCAAGATAACCTCCCAGAGCTGGACCGATAACCAATCCTATCCCCCATGCTGCACTGACCTGAGTCCAACGTGTAACTCTCAGCTTTATGTACTTTGGCAATAAAAAAAAAACTAGGAATCTGTATTGAGAGATCAAAAGTTTTGGCAGAAAAAGTTAGGAGTCTGTATTACGGTTGACACTCCTAGCGCCTGGTACTCCTCACGGAATATTTCGCTCGCATAAGCCTGTTACGGAATCACGAAATACATATATCAGAATGGTAGCAAAATTCGTGGAACAGAACAAGAAAGGATAGCTTATTTGAGGCTCAATATGACTTGTGCCACGACCAATCCCAAAGTTCATAAGCGGCCTGAGATCTTACCTTGATTGGCCCGAGTAAACCATTTAAACTTCCTAGAAGAAACCTCACCACAATGGCCATCCAAAAGTTCACACTTAGACCAAAGAGAGTGTTGAAGATAACCCTGATATAAATCGAATGATAATGATTAAATCGACTGTAATCATCGGAGTAATTTTCCATCTCTGGGAACTAAAAATGAATGGTGATCTTGTACTTACACAACAGTGGTTCCTATAATGATGACTGGTTTTCGCCCGTATCGGTCCGCCACAATTCCCCAGAAAATCGACGTCAAGGCTCTGCCGAACAGGAATGAACAACCTTCCAGATTTCGAGGAGTTAGTGAAAAGTATAGTCAAAATCAAACCAGGTTGTCTGCAATGAACAGAGAAGCAACAGAATAATCTCACCTACCCAACCGGCATAATACCCGATGTCTTCCTCTCTTGTGGCGATATGGAAATCTTTAATCTGCCATTTGAAGTTCAACAAACAAATGAAGATTTTCTTCACCAGAAGAGGCTAAATCATATGATTGGAGTCATTTACAAAATTATCCATAGAGGAAAGTAGCGGGACTTTTAATCGAGTTTAACCATCCTACGCGACAGCATGCCAATGGCTATCTTTGATACTTCAAAGTCAGATAAAACAATGTTCACTTCGCTCATACTTGTTTCATTTGCAACAAATGCAAAAAAATTTAGGACTAATTTGACGGAGAATAACAATCTGGACCCTAGAGAGACAATATTTGGGAAAACAGATCCCAAACCATA
Source organism: Eucalyptus curtisii (assembly GCA_017140595.1). Classification (NCBI taxonomy): domain Eukaryota; kingdom Viridiplantae; phylum Streptophyta; class Magnoliopsida; order Myrtales; family Myrtaceae; genus Eucalyptus; species Eucalyptus curtisii. The sequence continues at coordinate 33,914,461 of CM029500.1, forward strand.
CAGTTTAGGACACAATATCTCTAGTGTAGACAGAACAGTTATATATACATCATACTTGAGTACAAAATGCAAGAACTTACCATGAAGTAAAGGAATGGGTATAGAGATGATATTGGCAGCGCTGGAAAGAGAACGGACAAGACACTGGTCAGTGACATAATAAGTCTAATTAGCTATTATGTATGTGAATATGGTAAATCTTTTCGAATTGGCAAATAACTTCTGATTACCGAGTGAATCAACGTCATAGCTATTTGATATTTTACAATCCGCTAAATGGACTAATATTGCCAGAGAATTAAAACATCTGGGTTTATGCGCCATCACTATGCAATATCGACATCGGCTTAACCTCACATCAACCACTGAATTATTCCAAACAATTAACTTTGAAATATCATGTAAATTCGCGTAGTCCTTATGTCCAGTCGCTCGGTAAGTTCCATGAACCCAGAAAAAAAAAAAATATATCCAAAAGTTGACAGAAAGCTTATGAACAACACTAGTGCCATATATACTCATTACAGCTGGAAAGCACAACGATCCAGATCGACAGAAGCTCGCGGATCGGCAAGCCTCTCCGCGATTCCTTAAGCTTCTCGACTTTGCAGCCAGGGCAATTCTCAAAGTAATGCTTCTGCAACAACGCCTCCTTTTGTTCTTCCACCGCCATTGCTATCGACCTCAACAGATAGAGCTTAACCCGCGAAATTCAGCCCCTGAACAAATGAAATAAAAAATCCCTTCTTTCTCGCGCAGAAAATCTGCTTCAAGAGAGAACAATCACAAAGCGTTAGTGAAGAACAGTACCACATAACATCATATATGATTCTGCAGTTCAAGGCATATTCAAAGAGTGAGAAGACGTGAAAACGTTAAATGCTTCACGTTGAAAGCTGCAGAAACAGATTTTAACTTCAGATAATTTAATGAGGACAAACAGGTTTGAATTACATACCTTGAATGAAAAAAGAAGATGATTTTGTAATTTATATCGAGGGTTCTATTTTTCGCATAGTAAAATTATACAGGAGCTTTATATGGCTGGCCTTTATAAGGGAAGCAATAAGAAACCGTTTAAGGAAATGTGACAAAGTGAGTAAGAACAAAACTGGTAACTACGGATTGAAATCTTCAGGATTTTGCTAATGTCCAGCCACCTACTCAAATTGTTGTTTGCATTTTATTTAGTCCATGACATTAAAAAGTGGTTTAGTGCCCTTGATTTACTATCTAGAGGGGCTTTCTGGTTAATAAAAAAATAATCGAGCCTAAGATAGTAAATTTATTATTTAAGGTAAATGACTTGGCAAAATCATCTAACCGGATTCACAGGAAGCACATAAATTGAAAGTTTCGATAATTAACAAAATTGATATAATAAATTGATATTGTGACTTATTGATAGATACTGAACAAAGCCCCTAAATTGAAATGCGCATCCAACAATAAGATGTGAGATACTCGGCAATCATCAAGCTAAACATTGAAATAATATAAAGTGAGGCAGGTCTGACAAAGCGGAAACAAAGATGATGACTGCTTTATTTATGAACTAGGTGCGAATACCACTAATTGTTTGCGCATATAGAACGTGCTTAATTGTATGAGACAAGATCATTTGCAATTAAAATACTAGGGATCGGTCCATAATCTGGAAAAAGCAAACAGCAAATAGAACTTTCAACTCTTATAAAAAAATAAAAAATAAAAAAAGAGTTAATCAAAGAAATCGATAATATATTTTTCGAAAAAAATTAATACATTAAGATTTTAATGTTAATGCTTTCCTTATCAAAATCGAAGTACCGTTGTCACAACATCTTCATATGGATCCAAATGGACAGCTATTTTTTTTTTCTCAAAAATGGACTACTAAATGGAAACAAAGGTTCCCCCACGAGGCAACCATTCGAGTTTAGTGTAAACTTTTCCAAGTCCTGCCAATTGCAACTTGGTTGTTGGTACTCAATTTAACATGTATTTTTTTTTACATTTTAGAGTCGTCATTAATCAGTTATAGTCAATTAGACACTTAAGTAAAATGATAGGAGTACATTTTACTTTTGTGAGCTAAAAACTCAATAAATTCAGAGACTTGATTGTACTAAAGTAATCTAACACCCTTTGGATACATTTTCTTTTTATTTTGAAAATGTTTTTTGCATGTAGTTTTGGTCAATTATAATATTAGGCCACTAACATATGATGAATGATCATGGAGTGCGCAATAAAGAAAATAACAACCAATAATCAAAATAGTATATAGATTATAGAAGATTTTGAGACCTAGATGCGCTAAGAACGCAAAGTGGGTCGCTATCCATGATTACGAGATTTCTACAAACTATTACTTAGAAAAATATGTAAACAAAATGTATAAATGTCATGCATGATTGTGCATGGATTAAGATTAACTAGTATGCAATCTATACTTTTTATTCATTTTGTATTTAATTAACATGCCTAATTTAAGAAAAAACATATATACACCTTAAAAATTTTATATCAAAAAGGGAATGACTCATATGCTCTAACGAAATAACTAGATGACAGGCAAGAATGATATATCATATGTATGCTGAATTCTAAATGACATATCATGAAAATAATATATTTTGCGACACTAATTAAAAATAGTCCTTATTGACCTAAGAAATGCAATGCAACTGATTATCCTAGTTTGATGCAATCTATGTGAGACTTTCTAATATGATTTTTTGTTCTTTTCTTGTTTAATAAAAACTATGTATTACATTAAATTTATATGCATTCTATTGCATAACAAACTGAGGAGAAGTACATTGGAAATTCTAAAATTTGTACGAAAGTACAATTGAATCATAAAATTTTGGAGAACTTCAATCAATGAAAGAACTTGATTTGACCAATTTAATAATCTTTTAAAATTTAATTGTATTTTTTTGAAAATTTGAGGTACCTCCCTTCTAACATTTCCAATCGCCCCCTTTTACAACAAAAATCTCTCATGTATCTTCGGAAGCTCTGGATCCAGGGAGACTTTTGATTGTGAGCAACAACGACACCGCGGTGGCAGTAGCGAACAACAGTGACGGCAAGAGGTGGGACAACAACAACCACAAAGCAAAATTCCTTTATGTCTCACGTATCTGCTCTCTCTTTCTATATTGAGGTGCACCCTTCTGCCCTTTTCCATCGCCCCCCTTTTACAACAAAAATCTTCGGCGTATCATTGGAAGTTCTGAACCCAAGGAGATTCCTTCCATGGCAAACCACCGCCTTCTGCCCTTTTCCTTCCTTTACGAAGATGACTGATGATCCTCTATTGATTGATGAATTCCGACTTTTAACTTGCAATCTTTTCTATTCTACATTTACTCATGCTGTCACGCCCGAACCCCGGGCTCACAACAACCCCTTCCTTGGTTGATAGAAAGCAACGTCCCAGGACTTGTCGACGATCATTCATTTTAATCTTTCAGATGCGCAAGTGGAAAACGAACCCTCTCCCAATCAAACTGACAATCAAGCAATCACAACGGATAGAGAGATGAATACCGAAACCACAACAACTACTACAACATCTACTCGTATATACATTTTTATATTGGATTAACCTACGGAGGATCACTTTCAATCTACAAGCCCAACAGAGGGCCAATCCATCCTCTAAGCCAGACCAAAAAGAAACTAGGCTAGGTCAATCCAACTATACACAAAAAGAACCCTCAAGCTCGGCACTACAGTCACTCGGATCCAACGGACTTAGACCCCGTTGATTCATAGTCGAAGGCGTACGGGTCGATCATTGGTGAAACGGGGCCAAGATTCTCCACTACACCGTTAGGAGAGTCCAGCTCTATGGGATTTTAGTCGGCGTCTTCGGGGCCCCTACCGGGCAGCTCGTCAAAACCTCTCAGAGGACCAATTAGCAAATTGCCATCCCTGATGAACCATGCAAGGAACCCATGAGATATCCACTGCCCCGGTCCCTCATCTACCTAGACGGTGGATAGATATTTCTCGTATAGATGTGCTCAACCCGGGAAGCAGTGGTGCATCACGACAGTATCCCAGTCTTTAAGGATATCAAACCTCATTGGCGAAAGCGCCATCCTAAGGACCTGAAAGTGATTATACAATAACTAGTGAGATAAAATCTCAGCGAGTCCTCCTCTAAGCCCCGGTTAGAACACTAACTCAGCTTGGAGTATCTCTCCAGAACCACCCCTCAAACAAACTACGACTAACAACCAACAATCAACAAATCGATTCACATGTAACCTTACCCGGTATGCCATACCCTGCAGTTTGAATCTCAGTACAATACACGCAATGCACATGGCCATAAGATGATGCAGTCCATCAATCACATACAAGTCGTGTCACAAGCGATCTCACCTGGCCATTGACACACTCTGCACGTTATCGATTCATGCGGGCGTGTCATAACAATGTGCTCAACTCATGCATAGTCAAAACCAATTATGCCATGATTCTCATACGCTCTTCCACATTAGTGCGTCATATAACACATATCGATCAATCACACGGGTTTGATTATAAGGTAAAATCGTTATGACACGTCACATATCGTGCCACACAATTTTACCTCATAATAAGGCCCAACCATCTCAACACTCACGCGTGTTCCACTTATTTATGACCTCCCGGCTATAGCTAATTTTCTAGTCAGCGATCATCCGACTCCCACCGGGCTACCGATAAAAATCGAGCTTCGTTTCGCCCTGTCGGGCACGGCAACGTCTAGCACTTCCGCCTAGATGGTATCCCAAAAAGAGATATTGGTCCAGAATCTATTACGACTAACTTCCGACTTCCGCCGGGTATCGCCCCAAACTTCCGTTAGGTGACGGTTCAACTCTTGATCACGCAAGCACAACATTAAGACTCCCTTTTTATCTTTAAGCATTTAGCCAATGTATACATGATACGTGCTTCCAAGAATGATCCCTTAAACAAATGCAATCTAAATTTTGTCTCCCGAAAATCAGTCAATTCTCGTGTCTCTCGAACAAAACATATTTTCCCTTTTTAGAATTCCACGTGATTCATGCAAATGTCCATGCAATTACACACTCAATTCACCTCATAAGATCAAAATACATGAAATTAGACAATTTTTCACTCTTGGATGAACAATGCGTGTGAACAGTACTTTATGAACAGTACCGCGTGAACAGTGAAATTCCAGAATTAAATAATCAATAAATTAAATTCAAAACTCATTAAAAATATTAATTAAAGCAAACAATCAATCAAATAATGCTAAACATGCTTAATAACACATAAACCACAATTAAGCAACATTAAGCAAGATTAACCTAAACTAATCTTAACCACCTATCTTAGGGCTAATATAACTTAATTAAACCTCATAAACTAGAAATAACACTAATTAAACCAACCCTAAGCAAGTTTAAGCATTAATCGACGGATTAGGAGCTAAACTCACCTGTTAAATGGGTCGGAGACACGGACGCGGCGACGGCGATGGAGGCTATGCTCGGAACCTCCACCACGACGATCCAAGGTGGTCTCATGGTTGAAACAACAGCAACAAACACCGCATCCCACTGCAACTCTGAAAAATTGCACTACCAAAGGAGAGAGAGGCTGAACGGGCTAGCCGAAGCTCCGGCGAGGGGTTGGTCGGCGACTGGCGGTACCTGAGGGTCGAGAGGGACCTGCTGGTGGCTGGGCTGGGTGGAGGCTAGGTCAAAAAGGCAACAATGCGGGTGGGCGGGCCTCCAGGCGGTCCATCAAACAAGCAGCTTCTAGCTAGCCGGCAGGTCGGCCGGCGGCTCCGACTAGCGAACGGCCAAGTCCAAGCATACGGTCTGGGTCTCCTGAGCATGGTGGTGGGTGGCACGGGCGCTGATTCTCACTGGAAGGCAACAATCAACTCTTGTTTTTGGAGGAAGGTCAGTTGGAGTAGAAGTAAGAAGGAAGGGAAAACGGGGGAGAGAGAGCTCCGGTCGAAATGGGGCTAAATGAGGGGAGAGAGAGAGGGTGATGTGAGGGCTCTGCACTCTCCATTAAGGCCCTAAGGCTTGCCCCAAATCCCCATGCAAAGATGACCTCATCTTCTCTCTCTTCTTTTGCCCTTATCCACACTAGCTAGGGGCAAAATGGTCATTTCCACCTTGCACCATTTCTCAATCTGCCCTTGGGCTGAAAATGAAGTGTGGGCCTAAGAAATGGGCTAGGAAATGAATAGGAATGGACTTGGAAATTGATTGGGCTTAAAATGGTTCAAAGTTAGCTAATGGGCTTGGAAGATAAAACGGTGGGTTGGGCCTAATGGGCTCACTTGCTTGCCTTGGGCCTACCATGGTGGTTGTCCCACCTTGGGCCTAAGGCCCACACTGGCTTTGCTCGGCCCACGTCCTCACAGGCTTGCTTTCTTGGTCCATAAATCCCTTTTCCAATTACTCGGCTTGACTGGCACTGCCGACTGTCAAAGTAACAACATCCGAAGTCCGTCTCGGACATTCCCGATAATTCGAAGTCCAAATCTTGGGTTCTCATGCCATGTCAATTTCTTCCTAATGCCATTTTGGGTACAACTCGGACTGACATGCGGTTTTGAGGATTCATGAGTAACCGACTCGTGCCAAACCGCGTTTAAGAAATCTCGACACATGGACGTCCTAGACTACATGAAATTGCGGAGGATAAATTCTTATTTCAAAGTACACGATTACCGAGGATCGACCTAGGGTCATTTGCGGGCTCGATAACAGTAAACAAAATCACATGTCGTTCCATTATGTTCTGTTCACGAATCGACTTCTAGTTATCCTTGAAATCGGCTTGTCTATCTATAGGATCGTCCTCACACAAGTCTCACGGTCAAATCGTTTTCCCAAGTCAAGTTCTTTAGTAGTACGAGTTTTGTCTTCATTAGCCTTTCCCCTCAAGGTCAGTATCTCATGAGTGATCAATTCTGAGTCGATTAACCAACAATGCATTGACGAAATTCAAATTCATTCATCCCTCAGAGGGCTCGAATTTTAGGATGTCACACATGCTGCCGTGAATGTGTCCACAATTATTCTCCATCATTTTCATTTTCTTCTTTTCCCAAATTGCGCTCTATCTCTTGTCGATTTTGCCTCTCGCCCGCAATATCTTTAAGAAAAAAAAAAAAGAGGTTGATTCCTCCCCTTGGTTGGCCAAAATATGCTGCAGAATAGTGTGGAAAGATTTTTCCAATTGATTGGTGTCCTTCATTCTTGGCCACGATTCACGAGCTTAATATATGTCCAAAATCATCCTCCTCAATTCAATGGGATAGGAATATTTGTCCCTTCCCTTATGCTCATCTTGGACAAATATTGCACAACGTGAGTTCAATTTTCTTTTCGCGATTTCAGCACTTTAAGTTAATTCCAAGGTAATTAACGAACGGATTGACTCAAATGCAATTGATGTGGATTTAAAAAATTAATATTTTATTTAGGAATCGGATCGACTTCTAATTTTTTATGCAATGAATGAATAAATAAATTATTAAAATTTAGATATCGGCAACTTTAATGGAGGAAGTGCTTGACATAATATTCAAATTAAATTGACCTATCTTAAATAGTGATTTTTTGGAAGCACTGGCTTACAATTGGCATATGAAACTAGTTTTGGCGATAATGGAATTTGAGTAAAATAAATTCTATCTAAATTAAAGGTGGCCCACAAATAAAAATTTTCATCCACAGCCTGACAAAATAACAACTTTTAAACAAAATAGCAATTTTTAAAATACTAACTGCAACATGATGGAGTTATAATGAGTGAGGACAAAAAAGGTCAGCAGAGACAAGATTAATGTAAGGGTACAGAAATTCAGTCGCTAAACGACAGAAACTTGGAAAGAGAAAGAAATGAAAGATGGTCCTTTTGGGATTGTATATGGGGACAGATAGGTGCGACCTTGGGCACCTCTCTTGAATTAATGATGTGCTATCACAAGTCAATTCATCTGTCATTTTTTTTATGTCGTTCATGCACAATGAAAAAGGACCAAAAGGCGGTTCCAAAATTATTGTGGCGGGGGAAAAGTACTAAAAAAATTATAAATCTATTACATTGGTAATAATTTAGCCCTAAACTTTTCAATTGGATCAATTGGTCATAAACCTTTTACTATTGGTACCAATTTAGTCCATCCGGTCAATTTTGGCAGGCCGACGATGACGTGGACGTCGGTCGGTGGCCGGATGCTGACGTGGAATTTTTTATGATTTTTTAATTATTTTTTCGAATTTTTAATATTTTTAAATAACTTTTAAATAATTTTTTTCTTTTTTTTTTCTTTTTCCTTTTTTTTTTGGCCTTCTTCCTAGCGTGGCCGGCGAGCCTTCGTGAGGCTGGCCGGCCACTGGGCGAGGGCCGCGAAGCCCTTGCTTGCCGCCAGCGAGGGTTGCGGCCCTTGCCTGGCCTCTCCCAGGGTCGCCGGCGAGGCGGCTTCGCTCGGATCTGGGCGAGGCCAGCCTTGGCCGCGGCCCCGGGCGAGGAAGAGCAGCCCTCCCCAGCCACCGGCGAGGGTCCCGACCCTCGCTTGGCCTCGCCCAGGGCCGCGGGCGAGGCCAGCCTCACCCATATCTAGGCTAAGCCGCCTCGCCCGCATGGAATGGATACTAGGTTTTTACAATACCAAAGCATGCTTGCATTGGTGTTGTTCAAACTACTTTAAACGCTTGGAACAGTCTTTGTAACTCGTATCCAAACTTCAATATCGCTCTTTCGGACCCCCAGCCTACTCTCTTTCTTAAAGGTCCAAGTTCAGCTCACCGGAGCCCCTCAAACCGCCGACTCGTAGTTGCAACCCCGCATTACCGGATGGTGTATCGAGTGCGAGAACCATGCTCTCGATCCGAACTTCACTAATGGTAATGAGGATGCCTTGTTTATCTCCATGCAGAATGATCAGGCATCATGTATCCATGTTCCCAGACAGATCCCGAAGGACACGTTGGCCAAGCTTCTTCCAGAAACTTGGATTACCAATTACGAAAAGCTACACCAGCATAACAAGCCTTTCCAGTCTACGGACTCGGAATTCGTCCGGAAAAAAGATGGAACTGTTTCCATCAAGTTTGGCAAGGAAAAGGAAGAAAGTCCTTCTATCTTCCAGACCCTTTTTATGATTGAACCATGTGTTCCTGAATCAATTTCGAGCCGATCCAAAAAGCTTGTTAGACACTTTAACGGTGATGGACACCCCTGTCCATTACTATAAAGACAAGGATGGTCATTGTTTTTGGGATCCTTTTTGCCAATGTTCCTATTGCACAAATTCCCCTGGCGAGCAAGAAAATTCCTCTGACGAGGAAGATCCATATGATAGACCTCAGCCTCGAAGAAAGAAGCCAAATGATAAGTTGTACCAGAGATACTTAAACGGAGATTCCTCCGTTGATACTCTTGGTGAGTGTGATAAGTACCAATTCATGGTCTCTTATGCACCACCTCCATTACCAATATGCAGTCCTACACCTCCGCATTCATCGATCCACCAAAATCACCTCCACCATCTCCTCCTCGAAGAAACAGGCTCTCCCCGTTCTACAAGCCAATCCTAAAGTGGGCCAAGAAGCATTCTTACCCACTAGAAGCTCCAGAGAAACACCACCCATTTCCTCCATAGCCATGTTCCATGATACCGACTTTCCCCCTCTTGTCGGGGAAAATTCTAAACTCAAATTTCCTGCTCCAGAAGAATTCATTGATCCACAAGGTAGGCACCGCCATACCCCTAAAATCTCTACCCCCAATGATGTGGATGAACATGGGAGACAGAGGAAAACTACTGCCGCCGAAGTTGTTCTAAATTGGCAATCGAGACCCCGTTAGCACAAAACAATGCCTTCAAAGCAATTGATTCCAAGATTGGAAATGTGCAACAAGATCTCCGAAAGTACGATGAGTCTGTCAAGAAAATGGTTTCTGAGTTCCAGAAGAGGCTAGATGCCTTGGAATCAGGACAACGGCTAGGGTATCATTACCTAGAAAGCCCGCAACCGGAGATAGAAAAACTCAAGAGACAAATCCAGCTCCTTGAAGAAGGAAAGTTCAGACCCTTTGATCCATTTGCACCTCTAGTAAGAACTGGGTATTTACCTCCAGCACCCCAGCCATCCATTTTTGCTGACATTTCAGGATATTCTTTCAGAAAAGAACCAGATATGGCAAAGGTACGAGATCGCATCAAAGAGTTGAGCCGAATCCAAAAGGAAAAAAGGAAAGAAAAAGCTCCTTCAGAATCATGTTCGGTTATCATAAGAGAACCGGATCAGATGATGTTAGCAAATCCATTAGAATCCTTCTTGAAGGATTTGAGTATTCAAAAACATTCTGATCCAGTACAGAATCCTGTATTGAATCCTGATCCTACTCCTTCAGATAATCAGATTCTATTTCTCGAACAAGCTGATACTACCTCTTCTGATACGGAATCATATTCAGCATCTTCTTCACCTTTCTCGATTCCTGAAATTGATTCCCTTCCTAATCCACCCATAACCTCATCTATATTCATGGCCGATCCTCCAGATCAGGAAATGGAATCAATTTACTCTGATCCAGAAATTGTCCGAGACAATCCAAAACTCCATGTGACCATGGCATCAAAACAGTTTTTTTACCATCGATGATATCCCCTATCATAAATGGCCAGAAAGACTTGAGGAATTTCATACTTGGTTAAATACTCAGTCCATAACCAATCATGATATGAATGATGTCCTTTACAATTTTGTCACAAGGTTCACAGGAAGCCTTAAACTTTGGTGGAAATCGGTGTCGAACAAGACCAAATTCATTTTTCGATGTCCCCGCATTTTAGCCAGGCCATCACCATCTTATATCATTTCTTTGTAGGAAAACCCACCGACCTCATAGAAATGAAAAGAAGGGAATTCTTTGAAAGGAAATGTTGCTCTCTCCAAAAGAAACATCTTGATAAGCATTATCGAATAATGCTTCAGCTTTTTTACCAAATCGGAGCCGATTCAAATCTGAAACATGTCTTCCTGACTTCCATCCCTAAGGAACTTTCCCAGATGGTTGAAAGATCCTTTTTTGCAAGACAAAAGAGAGTACAAGATATTCCCTTGGGAGAAATACAGCAAGAAATCCATCTATGCCTCGAAGAAATTTGCCTAAAGCGCCAGATGGTCCGTAGCTACATCAATGATGACAAAAGTCTCAAGACGGCCTGCTCTCGCCAGAAGCTAAAAATCAAATGTTCCAAACAAGACTGTGATGGAACTTGTGGGAAGTTTTCTCGAAAAAAGAAGCATTTTAGAAAAATATGGACGACAAAGTCCAAACATGGCCACAAGAACTTCCGAAGTAAGAAGAAATGGCGATATCTACGCAAAAGGAAGGACCGCACGGACCATAAAAAGTCAAATCGTTGCTTCATCTGCAATTAGAAAGGACATTTTGCCAAAAATTATCCTCAAGCCAGAAAGGATCAGCATCATTTGATACATCAAATTGAGAATGAAACAGGTATTTCTCTTGAAAATGATGATATCGAATCATTGTTCTCCGTTGATGAAGAACCATCTGAACAAACCCTTTGTGTCATTCCATGTTATCACACTCCCAGTGATACCAATTCAAACTCAGAATTTGAAGACATTTGTCATATATCACCCACATCCGAGAACCAAGCCCTGACATATTTTCAAGTCAAACTCATTGTCCCCATTTCCCTGTGAAAATTCTCACTTCAAAGTTTGCCAAACCTATCAATGTCATTGCCCTCATTGACACCGGAGCAAGCTGTTCAATTTTGGATACCAAAATACTTCCTGAGGAATATTGGACTCCTTACGCCCGGTATTTCAACTCTGCATCAGGAGACACTTTCTCCACAAATGTGAGAACCACTCCCATAACCGTTCAGTTCTTCCCTTAGTGTTCTGTAACCACTAAATTCTTTGGGTCCAATCTTCTCAACAAAGACTTAATCATTGGATGGGATATTATGACTCAGATCTCACAACTCCGCATCATTCCTGGAAAAGGTCTTAGGTACAAAGATCAATTCTCTGAATTCGTCAATATCCAGAGACTCTTTTCCATTCAAATGAGTCTACTAGACCCAATCATGCAAAGCTTGTTAGAATCTTGTTCCGAATCCCATTCGGAATTCGCCCAAAAGTGTTCTCATCCTTTATGGAAGAACCCAGAATTCTTTGTTCGCCTTCCCTTCAAAAAGAATGAAGATATAAACAGAACCAAGGCGAGTCACATGGGAATGAAGCCAGAACACTTGGCTTTAGCTCAAAGGGAATGCTCAGAATTATTGCAACAAGGCCTTATTGAAACCTCCAACTCTCAATGGGCTTGTGAAGCCTTCTATGTCAATAAGTATGCTGAGCAAAATAGAGGAAAAATGAGATTGGTAATCAACTATCAACCTCTCAACCTTTTTCTCCAAGATGACAAATTCCCTTTACCTTCCGAGTTTCCTCTTTCTTGGTCTAACCAAGGCCCACATCTATTCCAAATTCGACCTCAAAGCCGGATTTTGGCAATTGGGCATCCATCCCGAAGACAAGATCCAAAACAGGATTTCGTATTCCAAATCAGCACTTCCAATGGAAAGTACTCCCTTTCGGCCTAAAAGTAGCACCATCCATTTTCCAAAAGCCCATGTGTCGTATCTTCCAACCAATTCTCCCAAGTGCTGCAATATATATCGATGATATCTTGCTCTGAGCCCCGACGAACAATCGCATTGCCAACTTCTCGAGCAATTTGCAGAAATTGTGAAAAAGCATGGCATCATGTTTTCCCAAAGAAAGATGAACATTGCTCAGACATAAATTGAATTTCTTGGCATGCACCTCAACAAAGGTACATACTACCCAGGGCCACACATTGCTCAAGAATTATTGAAGTTTCCTGAAGATAACTTCACCACAAAACAAGTCCAGCAATTTCTTGGGATAATCAATTATCTCAGGAATTTTGTCCCAAATATTGCAAAACTCTTGATTCCTTTGCAATCCATGCTAAAGAAGAATCCCCCCGGGGGAAAGATCCGAGACTAAAGCAGTCTCGAGCTCAAGGAGATCATGCGAGAATCTCCCACCACTACAAATACCATCAATTGGGAAAAGAATTCTCCAAACCGACGCCGAGTGATGAATCCGGGCAGCCATCCGCTTGAAGAAAAAGATGGTAAGAGACATCTTTGTGCTCACAAAAGTGGAAAGTTTTCCCAAGCTGAAATGCATTACCATTCCACTTTCAAAGAAATTTTAGCGATCAAGAATGGAATTAAGAAGTTTGAATTCCACCTCATCGGCCATCACTTCCGGTAGAATTAGACATGGCATCTTTTCCTCGATGACCAAGTTTAAACGAAGCAGATTCCAAATTCTCAAGCTTGCTTAGATGGGCCGAATGGTTTTCGAAGTATTCCTTTGAAACCAAACACATTCTGGAAAAAAGAATGTTCTTGCCGACTTCTTGTCAAGACCAAAGGTGCCAGCCGAAATCAACATGTACATCAAAAGACTTGCTTTCCATATGCTCAACCATGGCGTGAAATACAAGATTGAGAAGATCAAAGATTTGCCAAGCTGGAAATACCCTCAGGAGATTATTGAACAAATCCAGAATGACAATCTCACCAAAAATATGGAAAACCTCATGTGGCAATGCCACACAGATCTGTTCAGACTCAATGCAGGTTCGATTCTTTATCCTTATGGATTAAATCCAAATTATCCATTCATACATCCTCTTATCTGGAAAGAAGATGATTTCCCTGAATAGCTCAAGACACTATTATGGTACTTAATCAATAAGTACTTGATAGCTATTGAAATTCCAACCAGAAAATTCATAGCCAACCTCACCAGAATATTTCTACTCGGGAAAAACATTGAAAAGGAGATTGATCAAAATCTTTTAGACTTTCTCAACTGGTTCTATCCTCCTACTCACTAGAAACATCTTTTGGAGAAAGAACTAAGGCCCTTGACACCAAATCCTGAAGTCCATACCATCCTGTTTTTTCGACGTCCATGGCATTTTCTCATAAATAATGGCAACATCATCAATGCCCCGCAAGAAATAGGAACCGCAGCCTATAAACCCCATCTGGATAGCGGAGAGAAGCTCGAATCCATAAATCTTATCCAAGACCTATTAGATCTTGTGGACACCGATCGAGAACTCCAGAGAATTTTGTGCCAAGAAAACAAAACCATCCCTGAAGAAATATGGAATTATAATGAACCCATTGCATGGGATCATTATGACCTAGCTCCAGAAGCTAAGGAAGCACTCAGGCAATTCCAGCAGGCTACGTCATCCCAAGATAACGAAATGACGGGAGAAGATGATATTGTCCAATCCACACAGGACCCCTATGCACATTGGGGAGGCCCTCTTTCTCAAGATCCCTATGATCAAGGACTCTCGTCCTTAGCTCACATGGACACTTCCTACTATGCATAGCCATCCAATTGGCCTCAGCCAATCATTCCTGCCGACAATACAGGAGATGACAATACCAACTGGGCTCAAGAAGAAGCATCCTCATCACATCAGCTAAACCAAGTCCTCACACCAGAAGACTTTGAAGCTCTTGCACAAAAATATGAGGAACATCTTCTAGCAACAAATAGCTCGACGACGACTCGGACTATGATTACAATGCTCGTGATGGAAGAGACCGTTGAAAGACCGATGTCCGTACAATTTCACCGTAGCAAATCACTTGTTTACTTTTACCGTAGCGTAGGCTAGGGAAGTCCTTGTTCACCACCACTGTTCATAGCCGTGCGAATAATTTTCCACCGAAAATTTCCGTGGTTTTCGGAGCCTCTGTTTGTATCTGGACCCGTGAGCTTGGTCCTTGTTTGTGGTGTGACCTCTTATTGCCTATATAAGGCGAGAGGATGTAATGTGTTGGGGCGAGTCCTCGAAGTAAAGTGAGTGTTTTGTGAAAAACCTCTATGGCCTTCTAAACTCTTCTTCTTCTTCGGTCACGGTAGGATCCTCTGAGAAATGCAGCTTGGGTAGATTAGAAATGTTTCCAACCTAGCATCTTTGGGTGTCTCTAGGCTCTGAACTAAAGGGCGGAGTGGTTTTCTGCTAAAAGGTTGTCCCTGAAGGGCTTGAACTTGAGTTCACTCACTGTGGGAAGGCATACCTGCAGGAAATCGACTCTTCCTTCCCTGGTTCTAAGTCGAGCGAAGGCCACGACCCTCGCCCGCGGCTGGTGAGGGCCATGACCCTTGTCAACAGTTGGCGAGGGCCGCTCGGCCTCGCCCAAGGCTGCGGCCGAGGCTGGCCTTGCCCAGATTCGGGCGAAGCCGCCTCGCCGGTGGCCCTGGGAGAGGCCGGGCGAGGGCTTCGCGGCCCTCGCCCAGTGGCCCGCGAGCCTCACCGAAGGCTCGCCGACCACACTAGGAAGAAGGCCAAAAAAAAAAAAGAAAAAAGAAAAAAATTATTAAAAAAATATTTAAAAAAGTTCGAAAAAATAATTAAAAAATCATAAAAAATTCCAATCAAGCATCCGGCCGACGTCTACGTTAGCGTCGGCTGGTCAAAATTGGCCGGATGGACTGAATTGGTACCAATAGTAAAAGGTTTAGGACTGAATTGGTCCAATTGAAAAGTTTAGGACTGAATTGGTATCAATGCAATAGGTTTATGACTTTTTTGGTAGTTTCCCTTGTGGCAGTGATACATGATAGAGAACTGTGGTCACGGTCCGAGGACATGACCATGACTTTCTTGGAAAGAGTTTCGGAGCAAAATAGAATGAAATTCGGTTGAAAAAAGTTGGGATAGAGCAAATTGTCGTCTTGATCTTAGCCAAAATGGTCAAGAACAAGAACGCTAGTGATTCCTCTCCATAGGAAGTTTTGTTGTGGTCCGAGACAGAAAATCTTTTTTGGAACTAAAGAGAAGAGGTTGGAATCCAATGAGGGCCCCGCGCTGTTTGGACGAGTGAAGCCCGCAAGAATAATAGTTGCAGGATTCAAGTGCCCATCAAGCCAACATCTATCAACCATTTCATTAGGTCACGTGGATGTTTCGTGAGATCCAAATGATTCGATGGCAAGGATTTACTAGGATCAAGTGCTCCCGAAAATTCCACGAATTTTGCCAAAACAGATATACACGGTATCATGATTATTGCAAGCCACATGACCTGAGGTACCAATTTGTGAATGAAAAAGTTTGTCATGAGAGGGTGGTCCAATGCAATTATACTAAGGTTAAGTTGTAGTGTATGTGACGCCCATAACTTGTAATTTGCAAGATGTAGAAGGCAAATTACCCAATTAGTCAAGTACTTATTGTGTAGATGCTAATCCCATTTTAAACTTTTTGACTTAGTTGTAAACCATTGTGAAAAATTACATCGTAATCATTCCGATCAATTTCATCACGAACATAGCGATCCAATCATCATTGGTTGTGGCATATTACCACATCATAATTTTTTCGTCGTAAATTAATTGGGATGATTATATTGAAATTTTGCATAAAGGTTTGATAAAAAAAATTGAAAAATTTAAAACTGAATTGATATTCATATAATAAATTATGGATTAATTAGACAATTTTCAATATAAATATAATTTAAGGAAATTTCCCCAAATGAGGGATGGAGAAAGCTATAATCCTTTAATGAATAATTGTATAATTAGGTAGGGAGGATAATGAATAAATCGGACAAACAAGTAATGTGGTTGGTAATATGCATAGCATCAGTATTCTCTATAATAGTGATAAAATCCCAAATGCAATAGTTTTAAGATTTTTTTGGTAATTTTCTAGAGAATGAGGGGTGCCTCCAAGAGCATACTCTTGAATCAAGTAACAAAACAATAGACTAAACCTTATCGACGGTCAGAAAGTGTTGATATATTGTACCTAGACCTTCATATTTAGGCTCGCCCATGACATAAAGTATGTACTATGCTCTAAATACAATTATCGGGCCAAATAAGGAGCTACCCTAAGCCGCTTAAATTGTGCTTCCGGCGTGGAGGTCCTAACACGCCCCTTAGAACTATGATTAGGTCTATAGGAGACAAGCTCCGCTCGACTTGGCTTGCGAAAGAATCGAATGGCAGCTGATATCTTGCAAGCACGGCTTTTGGCAGCGCTTTACTTAGAATTCGTGCAGGTTCGATTCTACTCTCTTTTAGTGACGGCGCTGGACGAGGAACGGCTTGAACGTCATCAGCACCCCGATCACCAAGACCACATTCAAGATGAAGAAGATCATCTGGTTGCCTGCACATAGCCACGGGATCGTTAAAGTTCCTCAGTCGGCTGAGAGCTCAAGCGTGGTCTATCACGGTCACATGGAGTTATTTCTCGTTATTGTGCATCGTGAATGCGTGCCTATCCACATCTTCATGTAAACACCTTTTCTTTTAGCAGATGACAGACAGATGAGCTAGTCATGGTTATACAAAGAAGGCCAGAGCCGCCATCTCAGAATTGGAAAAGTTCAGTTTACCTGGGAGAAAGGCCGCATCTTGACGCTTCTGTGACCAAGAGAATCTGTGAAAGATTTCGAGTCCACGCATGAGAACAATAATCAAGTCTACCCTTTAAGCATGCAGAAGTAATTGTTTGTTTTCGGTGATGAGTTTATAATGATTGAATGCTAACTGTCACATCTTAGTGATATAATGGAAGCCAACAAAAATTAAGAGGAACTCACATCGCGCCTCCTCCAGCTGGACCTGCTGCCTTGAAGATAGACATGGCAGTCATCGCAATTCCATTGGCAGCTCCTCTCTGATCTTGATCCTGCGATTTCAGATTTTGACTTAAGTCAAACCTTCATCAGAAAGGTGTATATTCGAGGATGTTAATAGAGATCAGACGCGTTGAAGATGATCATTAGAAGCTTACAACGGCTTTGTTTTGCAGAAGGAACAGGCTGGTGAAGACGGAAATCTATGGACATGCAAAATTCGACAGTCAGAATTAGGTATGAACAGAGGTTTTGCTTTTTTCTCTTTTCCTTACAGAAAAAGTAATTCTACTGTTTATTTTATTTTATTTTTTTTGTGAATATTAGCTTCATATATATTGTACTTGTAGCATGGTGTAAGGCATACTCACAGATAGAACATTCTTCAAGACTGATGCACAATTTAGTACTATGGAGAGACTTAGCCCGGTCAGCATGGCTATGTAAGGGTAGCTTGACAAGAGAGGAATCGATAAGATCTGCATTCAAGCATTTGTGCGAAGGAAACGCAGGGGATTATTGTCCCTTTATCAAATGGACCATGAATAGCCGGAGATAAAACAGCGAGAAAAAAATGTTTTTCACAAACAGGTGCTCGAGTTCAAGTTATGAAATGTTGAAATCATACCCCACAAATGCGGGCTACCAAAACGGGACCAAGAAGTTTGTCCACGTATGGGTATAAACACGTTTGGAAGACAAGAAGGCCGGCACCTGAGTGGAATTCAGCAATCAGCAAACCCGGCAAATACGTCCAACGAGTACAGAGATACGTTCAGTGATAATAGACCACCATACTACTAAGTTTTGAATAGGCAGAGCTCATATCAACAATACGGACCGCCACATCTCAAAGTTTCGTTTGAATTGCAGTTATAGTGACCACCAGGTTATTTTCATGAACGAATTTATCTTGACATGCAAGGAAGAAACTGGAGTATATACCTGAGATGGAAAGAACAGTTCCAACATCTTCAGTCGTGTAGCTTAAACCCCCTAATCGCCTAGGGCTTACTGCCCACAGCGAGAAGATCTACAAAGAGAAAGTAGAACAGAAAGGCTACTGAGAGGGTCGAATTAAAGGACAAAATGGACTCATTTGGAAACCAGCATGATATGCTGATGCCATATTCCGAAGAACTACTTTAAACTAGGATAAAATTCTGAAGAACAAGTCGAAATAATTTTCTCGGGACAGAAGGAATGTCTTCTGCCTACCGCATTGCAGATTACAAGTTCGTCTTCGTCCACAATAAAACAATTTTTGCTGTTTAAGCAAATTGCAATGAAGCACTCGGCACCATGAGTACTGAAATCATTGCACTCATGCAATTGGAATGCGGCGAATGAAGGACTAAGAACGTTACCTCCGAGTAAGCCATGTCGTGAAGCGAGAAGATGCAGTACGCCATGATGGCCGACATCAAGGGCCAATTACGAAGCAGAGACTTTTTTGGAGCTTTTCCCTCGATATTTTGTGTCTTGCATTTCACACCAGACTCGACGGAGGCAGTCTCCACATCTTTGCAAGACTCATCAAGCTTGCTATTTTCGTGGTGCTTATGCAATGTTTCCTGAAATAAAACCAGATTTTTCGGCACTCGGTACAGCGCAGCAAGCAGTTGCAAATCCTTTCATAGATAAAGTTATGCAGAGACAATGTCTGATGAAAGGAAAAAAAAAAAACAACTATTTTCCAGATCAAGAATGAGAAACATGAACTGAATCTAGTGAAGTGTGTACCGGAAGCCAGCAGGATGCGATAGAAACTACCACTGCAAAAAGCGAGATGGTGAGACAGGGCAAGAAGTAGGGAAATCTGCATCCAGATCAAAAAATCAAATGTTTAAAGTTCGTGTGGATGATCACTTGATAGGATCTGCAACATCAATGTAGAAGAAAGCAGCCTGCAATCACCTTCCAAACACCGATTCTTCGGAGAATATCGAGGGGAACTTTTCTGCGGGCTGAAGTGAAAATCAATAGAACAAGCAGGAACATCAGAGGACCATTGAAGATGAGAAGCATTTCTTACACGTGTGTCTGAATTGTCATCGATTTTGGAATACTCAATTTATGCGTCGAGATGTGATCAATCAGAATTACCTGGGCAAGATAACCCCCCAGAGCTGGACCGATAATCAATCCTATCCCCCATGCTGTACTAACCTGAGTCCAAATCTAATTCTCAGCTTTATTTACTTAGCAGAAAAACCAGGAACCTGTATTGAGAGCTAGAAGGTTTTGACAAAGGTTGAAGATCTTACGGTCGATACTCCTAGTGCTTGGTACTCCTCACGGAACAATTCGGTTGCATAAGCCTGTTATGAAATTATGAGATACGTATATCAGTATGATCGCAAATTTGCGGAACAAAATAAGAAGGGATAGCTTATTTGTTTCTGAAAAAGAAATTGTGCCACGACATATCGGTACAAGATCTTACCTTGATCGGTCCGAGTAAACCATTTAAACTTCCTAGAAGAAACCTCATCGCAACGGCCATCCAAAAGGTCACACTTAGGCCAAAGAGAGTGTTGAAGATAACCCTGATATAAATGGAATCTTAATTGTTAAAGGAGAAATTTTTCGTCACTGGGGACTGAAAATGAATAGGGATCTGATACTAACACAGCAATTGTTCCCATAATTATGACTGGTTTTCGGCCGTATCGATCTGCCACAACTCCCCAGAAAATCGACGTCAAGGCTCTACCGAGCAGGAATGAACAACCTTCCAGGTTTCAAGGAGGTTGTTAGTGGAAAGTATAGTAAAAAACAAACCAGAGAGTCTGCAATGAACGCAGATAAGCAACAGGATAATCTGACCTACATAACCGGCATAATACCCAATGTCTTCCTCTCTTGTGGCGATATGGAAATCTCTAATCTGCCATTTGAAATTCAACAAACAAACGAAGATTTCTTGAGCAGAAGAGGCTAAATCATATGCTTCAAGTCATTTACACAATTATCTACCGAGGAAAGTAGTGGGACGTTTTAAACGAGTTTGGCCATCCCACCCGACTGCATAATAGCCAACTCTGATGCTTCAAAGTTAGATAAAACAATGTTCACTTCTCTCCCACTCTTTTTTTTTTTTTTTTTTTTTTTTTTTTTTTTTTTTTTTTTTTTGGTAAGGCACTTCTCTCCTACTCATTTCATATGCAACAAAAGCAAAAAATTTCTAGTTGACCGAAAAGTAACAATCTGGACCCTAGAGAGACGATATTCGAGAAAAAAGAGCCTAAACCATACAGTTTAGGACAATATCTCTAGTGTAGACAGAACAGTTATATATACATCATACTTAAAACTCAAGCATAAAACGTAAGAACTTACCATGAAGTAAAGGAACGGAAATAGAGATGATATTGGCAGCGCTGGAAAGAGAAAGGACAAGACACTGGTCAGTGACATCACCAGCTTAACTTCACATCAAAAAATGAACTATTCCAAACAAATTAACTCCAAAAAATCATGCGAATTATCGTCGTCCTTATGTCCAGACACTCGGTAAGTCCAATGAACCCAGAAAAAAAAAAAAATCCAAAAGTTGACAGAAAGCTCATGAACAACAATAGTGCTATACATGCTCATTACCGTTGCAGAGCACAACGATCCAGATTGACACAAGCTCGCGGATTGGCAAGCCTCTCTGCGATTCCTTACGCTTCTCGACTTTGCAGCCGGGGCAATTCTCATAGTAATGCTTCTGCAACAACGCCTCCTTTTGTTCTTGCTCCGCCATTGATATCAACCTCAACAGAGAGCTGAACCCGCCAAATTCAGCTCCTGAACAAACGAAATAGAAAGCCCTTCTTTTTCTCACGCAGAAAATCTGCTTCAAGAGAGAATAATCGCAAAGCGTTTGTGAAAAACAGAACCACGTAACATCATATATGATTCTCCACTTCAAGGCATAATCCAAGAGTGAGATGACGTGAAAACGGTAAGATGCTTCATGTTGAAAGCTGAAGATATAGATTGTAACTTCAGATCATTTCATGTAGAAAAATAGGTTAGAATCACATACCCGGAATGAAAAAGAATAAGATTTTGGAGTCTATGATTGAAGATTTTATATGGTTTGGCTTTTAAAGGTGAAACATGGAAAGCGATCAGCCTGGCGAAGTCTGAAGGAGATTATTTAAGGAAATGTGAGAACCAACTTGTTCCAAGTGTCGTCATTGCACACATCACACATCAGATTTCTCTCGTTTAAGCAAATGTGGAAAGTGAGTAAGATCCAAACTGACACGCACGAATTGAAATCTTGCGGAATCTGCTTGTCACCATTATTGTCCAGCCACCTACTCAAATTATAGTTTGCGTTTGATTTAGTCCATGATATTAAAAAGTGGTTTAGTGCCCTGATGTACTATCAGGAGGGATCTTTCTGGTTATCAAAATAATTATCGGGCCAATAGCAGATTTATTGTTTATGATAAATGACTAGACAAAATCATCTAACTAGATATACAAAAAGCACGTAAAATTGATTATTATGGTTATCTACAAAATTGATATATGAAGTGATGTAACCACTTATTAGCATACGCTAAATAAGACTTGTATATTGAGACGTGCCTCCAACAACAAGATGCGAGACACTCGGCCAACAACAAGATGCGAGACACTCGGCCGCCGTCAAGCTTAGTAGTAAAATAATATAAAGTGACGCGGAGTATAAGAAAGCGGAATCAAAGACAATGATGAGGACTGCTTTGTTTATGGACTAGGTGCAGATAATATTAGGATTCGTAGGAGACGACAGCATTGCAATCAATATATCACGACAAGGTCCAAAATCCCGAAAAAGCAAAGTCCAAGTGGAACTCTCATATCTCATAAAGAAATGGGTTATTTAAAGACGTCAGTAATATTTTTTACAGAAACATTTCATACATTAATAATTTAAGTTTTTTCTTCTATGGAATCTAAGTCACGTTTGGTAATGTTTTTGTTCCGGAGAACAATTTTTAAACAGAAACGTTTTTTTTTCTTTTCCAATGAACAATTTCTGAGTATAAGAATGTGTTTGGTAACTACAAAAAATTTATACTCTAAGAATAGAAACGTGTTTGGTAAACTTGTATAATTTTTTTGTTTCTTTTAATTTTTCAATTTTTTTATTATATTTTTCTTTTTTTTTCTTATTTATTTTTTCTTTCTTTCAGGTCGCCGGCCCTCGGCGAGGTTGAGCCTCGCCATGGCTGGGCGAGGCTTGGCCTTGCCTTGGCTGGGCGAGCTTGAGGTTGCCTAGATGCGGCGAGGCCAAGCTTCGCCCGGCCACCGGCGAGGCTCGACCTCGCCGAGCCACCGTTGAGCGACGCCGACCTAGCGGTGGCTCGGCGAGATCGAGCCTCCTCAGGGGCCGAGCACACTCGCGACCGGCCAAAAGTAAGAAAAAGAAAAGAAAAAAAAGAAGAAGAAGAAAGAAGAAGAAAAATAAGAAGAAATAATAAGAAAAAGGAGAAGAAAGAAGAAGTATTTTTCGGAATTGTTAAAAGGAATAAAAAACGAGTTTTTTGTCTTCTTGTTTCGTTCCAAATCGTTTAGGAACAAAAACATGAACAAAAGTGTTACCAAACGCGTTTTTGTTCTTTTTTTGTTCCTCGGAATAAAAAAACAGAAATTTTTGTTCTGGGAATAGAAACACAAATAAACAAACAGGCCCTAAGTACCTTAATGGAGGACGGTGCTTGACATTACGTTTCAAAAATGAATTGACCTGTCTTGAATATTGATTTTCGAAAAAAAAAAAAAAAGGCTTACAATTGGCATGTGTAACTAGGTTGGACGATAGTTTTAGGTCAATTCAAGTAAAATAAATTCTACATCATCAGCGGAGGCCGACTAAAAGAAAAATTCATTAACAGCCTACAAAATAACAATTTTTAAGATACCGACAGCAACATGAAGGCCAAAGGTGTGGAGAGACATGATTAGTGCAGGGTCGCAGACATTGATATCCCAAACGACAGATGGTCCTTTTGAAATTTTACATGGGGAGAGGAAGATGCGATCTAGGGCACGTCTCTTGAGTTAATGCATGTGCTTTGATTAGTCAATTCATCTGTCGTTTCTGACGTCGAACATTCACGGGAAAAACGACAAGAAATGGGTTCCAAAATTGTTGTGGCCAACAAGACATGATTGACTGTTCAAAAAAAAAAAAAACAAGACATGATTGAAAACTATGGCCGTAGTCCAAAGACATGACCTTGACTTTTTTTTAAAAAGTTTTCAGTACCAAAAGAACAATTTCTGTTGCAATTTCTGGGTAAATGTGCGAAATTCGGATAGGAAGAGTTGGGAGAGATCAAATTATCTTCTGGATTTTAGAACTTCAGTGATAAAATTTCCTCTCTGGATGAAGTTTTGTTGTGGTCCAAGACCATAAACCATTTTGGAATAGTAGCGAAAATAATTAGAATTCACTTACTTGTGTTGTTTGGACACGAGTGGAGCCCACTATATAAAACAATACTCGGAGGATTCAATGCACATCAGTCCTTCAAATATAAGCCTTTTTGTTCGATCATATGATTTTATATGAGATTCGCATAATCGGACAGTCAATACTCATTGGAATTACCTTTCAAGAATATTTCCCAATACAAATTTTATGGCATCATGCTTTTTGAAAGCCGTGGTACGAGAGGTACCAATTTGTGGACAACGAGTTTGTCATGAGATGGTCCAATGTGATGAATAGAGGCGTTTTTCTCTCTTCAACATTTTTTCTGAATGAGTACAAAATATATATTGTTGTATGGAGAAAAAAACTACAATAATATATATATATATATATTATTGTACAATATAAACGAGTTGCGGACCCCTAGAGTGCCATAACTTGGCAGAAAGGGACACTTAAGTGCCATAACTTACGAAATGTATACTTAAGTACCAAAGTTGGAGCAAAATGGATCACTTGAGTGCTAATCCGGTCAAATTGCATACGTGGCATTTTTCCGGCGAAGCGAGTGCAAAACGACTCCGTTTTGCACGCTGACGTGGCCAAATAATGCAAAAACGGCATCATTTTGGACTAACGTGGTAAAAAAATAATATAAAAATTAATTAAATTAAATTTAGTTAAAATATTAAAAAATAATAATTTTAAAATAAAAAAGGGGGGGGGGGGTGAGGGCTCGGCCTAGCCACCGCTGCCACCTCCTTGCCGTTGCCGTAACATTTCGATAAGATTTGATGCACTTTCTACTTCTGTGTTAGGAACTACCCATATTAGCTTATATCCTGTTTTGATCTGAGAATGTGCAATGGTTGTTGTGTCTCTTGTACCTGACTTTCATGACATATATGGAGTCTAATGGTCTCATGATAATGGTTAGTTTGTACATGAGCATGCCTCTTCCATCATTTGAAGTGTGGTCATTGTATAGTCACCAATTGTGGCATGTGTGCGTAATGAGTGTGACATGAGTGAAGTATTGTGTGAGCATGAGTCATGCTTGATGTAAATGTGTACTCTTAAGGTCTTGTGCATGCTGTGATGTGATATTAATCAAAGGTGTGATGTGGGTAGTGTCCAGAAAGTTTAAGAGAAAGATGGTGCGATTGAGGAGCTCGTCTCCGTTGAGGAGAGAAGTGGCTGCGTCGGGGGCAAGGCTGAGGATGGAGGATGTGTTGCGAGCCTTGGTTTCCTTAGGTAATTTGGTGGAGAGACAGGCCCAAATTCCACCGCAACAACCACCTCTGCCACTACCCCAACAGCCACCTCCAGCAGAGCATCGCACCCAAGGACTGGTAAAGCAGTTCCTGAAGTTAAAGCCACAAAAAAATTCTCGGGAATGGGATGCCCCGAGGAAGCGAAGCAGTGAATTGATAGTATGGAAAGAATTTTTAAATTGCTTAGTTGCAATGACCAAGACAAGATAACACTTGATGAATATCAGTTGGAAGGGAACGCCATGTATTGGTGGAGAGCATCAAAGGATATCATATTTCCGACAGGTACGGAAATGGTATGTGATGAGTTTGTGAAAGCTTTCTACAAGAAACATTTTTCCGAGTGTACGAAAGATCGAAAGATTACCGAATTTGTCTAACTAAGTCAAGAGGGACTAACTGTGGATCAATATGAGGCAAAGAAGATGGATGGAGTTATTTAAGGATTATGATTGTGAAATAGTGTACCATCTAGGGAAAGCTAAAAAAATGACAGATGCCCTTAGTCGTAAGTCGGCTGCGAGTATGACAAATTTGAGGGTGAAAGAATGGAATCTTTTAAAGACCATTGCCGACTCCGAATTTAGTTTAGAAGTGGATCACCTTTCAGCCGTGTTGGCAACTTTGAGGATTGAGCCGCACGTGGTCCAAAGAATGCAGATCCTACAATAGTCAGCCCGGGAATGTTAAAATTAGCAACGAAGTGCAAAGTGGCAAGAGGGCAAAATTTCAGTTGTCTGAGGACGGAGTTGTCATATATTGGGGACGCCTTAGTGTGCCAAAGGATGAGGAGCTCAGAAGGGAGATATTGTCATAGGCACATAAAAGCGCTTATAGTATCCACCTCGGGAGTACGAAAATGTACCGAAGTTTGCGGCAATACTAGTGGTGGAATGAAATGAAAACTGACATTGCTAGATTTGTTTCTCAGTGCCTGACTTGCCAACAAGTGAAAGCCGAGCACCAAAAGCCTGTTGGGCTGTTGAAACCCTTAGATATTCCAAAGTGGAAATAGGAACATGTCACTATGGATTTCGTGCAAGGACTCCAAAAAACCTCTAGTGGACATGATTTGATATGGGTAGTAGTGGATCATTTGACCAAGTCTGCTCACCTTATGGCAATTCGAATAGATTATTCGATGGATAAGTATGTGGAAATATATGTGAGACAAATTGTCCGTCTACATGGTATTCCCATGACTATTACTTATGATCAGGACCCAAGGTTTACATCGAAACTTTGGCAGAGCTTACAGGTTGCTTTAGGGACTAATCTCCAGTTTCGTACAACTTTTCATCCTCAAACTGATGGACAATCTGAAAGGGTAATTCAAATATTGGAAGACATGCTAAGAGCCTATATGTTGGATTTTAAAGGGAACTAGGATGAAAAATTGCATTTGGCGGAATTTGCGTACAATAATAGTTTTCAACAAAGTATTGTGGCTGCCCCATTTGAGGCACTGTACGGGAGAGCCTGTAGAACCCCAGTATGTTGGAATGAGGTAGGTGAGCGGAAAATAACCAGGCCCGAATTAGTCCAATTTACTGTAGACATGGTGAAAACTATTAAGGATTGACTAAGAACTGCTCAAAGTCGACAAAAAAAGTTATGCGGATATACACAGGAGGCCTCTGGAATTTATTGTGGGAGATAAAGTTTTCCTAAAAGTCTCACCGGTTAAAGGTGTGTCGAGATTTGGTAAAAAGGGCAAGTTGAGTCCATGTTTTATTGGACCTTTTGAACTACTTGATAAAGTCGAGGAAGTAGCCTACAGATTAGCATTACCCCCAAAGTTAGTGGGCATACATGACGTATTTCACGTTTCCATGTTAAGGAAATATCATCCTGACTCTACGCATGTGTTAAGATTATGAGACCATTGAGGTGGATCAAAACATGAATTATACGGAAGAGCTAGTACAAATTTTAAGTCAAAGAGAGCAAGTATTAAGGACAAAGGTAATTCCATTAGTTAAAGTGTTATGGTGACATCATGGGCTTAAAGAAGCGACGTGGGAAAGTGAAGAAGAAATCCATCAACAATACCCCCATTTGTTTAGTTATAGTCTAATTTCGAGGACGAAATTTTTCTAAGGGAGGAAGATTTCTGACGTCCAAATTCTTCGTTTCGTTCTCGTTAGTTAGATTAAGCATATTAGAGACTAAGGTCGTTTCTTAGGTTAAAAAAATAATATATATATATATATATATATATATATATATATAGAGAGAGAGAGAGAGAGAGAGAGAGAGAGAGAGAGAGAGAGAGAGAGAGATGGGTATGTTTTTCTAGTTGTGACGTTCCTTTGCTCCGACCATTTTAGTTAAAAAAGAAGAAGAAGAAGAAGAAGAAGAAGAAGAAGAAGAAGAAGAAGAAGAAGAAGAAGAAGGGAAAAATAAAATAAAGAGAAACATTCTACCCTTCCCCACGTGGTCACCAAGTGGAGTGCAAAAGAGGGGGTGGCTGCACCTTCATTTTATTCTCATTTTTCTCCCTTTCTTGCAAAAATAAAATACTTAGCTTCAGCAGCCCTATTCTTCACGAACGTGGCAGCCCTTCCTTTTGGACGACGCCCACTGCTTTCTTCCTCTATTTATTTTCCTGCGCCTGAAATCCGAACCGATCCCTACCCTCGTAGTCTCGTGCCTCCATCCAGTAGCGGAATCGTTGCTGCTTTGTCTCGTTCAAAGCTACCGCCGCAAGCCGCAAAGCCTCCAGCTCGGCTGACACCTCCTGCCTCTTCCGCCGGTGAAAGATTCAGGCAAGTGAGGTTGTGATTAGTGTCATGGGTTCATGAAATGGCTATGCCTAGTTGTGCATGTGAAAATCGGGATAGAGTTCGGGGTTGAGTGCAAAATTTGGGAACTAAAGCCCTGTTCGGAGTTGAGATGTGGTTGCTTTGTTGATGAAGCTACGATGGCGAGAGACTGTGGGTTTGCCGTGTGGGCAATCTAGTTGATTGGTGGAAGGAAGTCGCAACCTATTTTGAGTCGTTTTGCCCTGCGGATTGGCGAAAACGCGGTATTGAGGAGGTCGCGAGCTCGGCTTGCCCCTCCATCTTCGAGATTTCCCACATGCATGATGAAGAGCGGTTTTTATTATGCTTAGATTTTGAGAATTGATTGCTGGTTGTTGGTCTTCTTCACGAGATGGAACCGCGGGCAAGGCAGAAGAGTGTGAGCCACGATTAGGAGGATAGCGAGAAAGAGTCGCAAGTCTGGTTTGATCTACTAGGTTCTGAGGTGAGCCGATGAGGTCACTAAAATCGTTTTTAGCATAGTTGTCGAGCGGGTTTGAGTTCGGATGAGTAGGTGTGGTCGGGTGTAGGTGAGACAGAGAGCGTGAGCAAGAACGAAAAGGATTGAGGCCGTGCAATGCGACCAAAACCATGAGATCTACAAGTGGTGAGCTGTGAACTTAGGTGATTCGTATGAAGTCCACAATTCAGAAAGACGTGAGTTTGGTTAATTGGTTTGGGTTCCATAGTTGGGTTAATGAAGTAGTGAAAGCCGTGGGTTAGTGAGTGGACTACATAGCTAGGAATAGCTAAGTGCAGATGTTAGAGTCCATAGTTGACCTGCCCGAGAAGAAAAGCCAGTTGAGGATGCTGGTTTGTCGATTCTCTGTCCTCAAAGAATTGGATGGACTTACCTTCTGGAGAGTTGTACAACACATCCTGACCTACGACATATATTTAATTGAGATTTTTTGAAGTTAAAATAATCCACCCGAGGACTTGATTTTACATGGTTTGTGAGCTGTCCAGAATTGTAGAATCCCGACCTCAGTGTGCTTTCAGGTTTTTGTAGAATTCTTGAGTTAGAATATGGACTTGTTTCCTTCATAACAATAGTAGAAGACGTGTAGGTATAGAACATATAAAAATTTCAAAGCATTTTACTGAGTTTTGAACTTCGAAATGGATTAAACCTCATGGTTGCTGGTTCTGCTCAGTGGAAGGAATTTTGAGCTGCATGGATCACATTGCTACGCTCTTTACAAAAGGAACCGGACTTGGTTTCCTACATGAAAAGTGTTCATTTAGGGTCTTGCTATCACATATTAAAATTTGAGAATTTTCTATGATGATTTACTATGGTTTTGGCTCTAAATACTGAGATTACTCGATTTTGCTTTGTTTTGTCCATGTTGGCAGATTTTGAGTTTATGTAGGAAAAGGTTGGACTCTTACTTTGTCGCCTCTAATGAGGGTTCTTATATACCTTGTAGTATTTATTAATGTATGTTTAGATCTTAGTGTGATTGTTAGTATACTGGAGTTGGTGCTGCAACAAGGCGGAATTATGAATGTGTTGGGAAGTTGGCTAAGGAGCCAATGAGAGACCCCAAGTGTCGGGATACCTGGAGAGGGATGACGAGGAGTAATGGTATTCTCTCCAGAGGACTGAGAAGGGTTGAATAACTTCTCAGGGGACCTCATGATGCCAGGTTGGGTGCGAGGGGTACAGGGTGGAGTGTCGTCTTCCCTTGGGTAATTGTGGACCTCGTGATGCCAGGTTGGGTGCAAGGGGTTCAGGGCGGAGTGTCGTCTCCCCCTAGGTGATTGTTGCAGCTAGATTTCCATAAATTGTGCAAATGGATAGTTTGTTTACCTATTTGTCTTGCTATTGGTCAACTCCAAGTTAGGACTAACTGCCCACTTGTTGAGCTTTTATTTAAAAACTCACACTTGTTTATTGTGTCTTTTCTTCATATTAGAAGGTGACCGAGGAGCGCTCAACGTGTGGGAGAGTTTTGTTTTTTGTTGTTCTGACAATATGTACATACTTGACAGGAGGCGGGATACTTAGTGTTAGTGGCTTCTAGTGTTTTCTTTTGTAGAAATCCCCCTCCATAACCTCTTCTCCCAATGTGTATGGACAAAGTTTATGGTAAATAGAGTCGGTGCAGCTCAGTTTCTTATGGTTCAGCTTACTGAAAGTTTATATTATGATCAGAAATTAAAGTCTCACCTAATTTATAAAGTAAGTCTTGTAATTTGGTTTGAGATCCAGGGTGGCACAACATGTTTTCTCATCACCATATACTTCAGAGCAAAATGTAGTTGTGGAAAGAAAGAATAGTTCATTACAGGAAATGGCAAGAACTCTTTTAATTGAAAGCAACATTTCTTCTCGTTTTTGGGCTGAAGCGGTTTCTACAGCTTGTTATATCATTAACAGAGTATTTTTGAGACCTATTATAAAGAAAACTCCTTATGAAGTGTTTAAAGGAAAAAAGCCAAATGTTTCTTATTTTCATGTGTTTAGTTGTAAGTGCTTTATTTTGAAAAATGCAAATGATCGAATT
Source organism: Eucalyptus curtisii (assembly GCA_017140595.1). Classification (NCBI taxonomy): domain Eukaryota; kingdom Viridiplantae; phylum Streptophyta; class Magnoliopsida; order Myrtales; family Myrtaceae; genus Eucalyptus; species Eucalyptus curtisii. The sequence goes on from CM029500.1 coordinate 33,945,237, forward strand.
GATAAGTTTGAAGAAAAGTTAGATGAAGGTATTTCTCTTGGCTACTCAACATCAAGCAAAGCATACATAGTATTCAACAAAAAAACTCAGTCTGTTGAAGAGTCTATGAATGTCAAGTTTCAAGACTCTACACAAATTCAAGTGATAGAGACTGAACTTGCTCGAGACATTACAAAGTCTACTTCCCCCACAGAAGTTCAGACTCCTGAATTTCAACAACAAAAAGAACCAGAAGATTCAACTGAAGCAGAAAATGAGCAGACTCAAAAACCAACCAGCAATTGGAAGCATAAGTCAAGTCATCCCAAAGAACTCATCATTGGCAACATTTATGAAGGAATTCGTACCAGATCCAAAATGTGAGAAGAGTCTAATGCTTTGGCACTTATTTCTGAAGTTGAACCCTAAAGTATAGAAGAAGCCTTGACTAATGAAAGCTGGATTGAAGCTATGCAAGAAGAACTCAGACAGTTCAGCATCAATGATGTTTGGGAGCTAATTCCTAAACCAAAAGGTAAATCTATTATTGGAGTTAAATGTGTTTTTAGGAACAAAGCAAGACTCGTAGCCAAAGCCAAAAGTTTATGACGAAACCTATGCACCAGTAGCGAGGTTAGAAGTAATTAGATTACTTCTTGCTTTTACTTGCTTTAAAAGTTTTAGGTTATTCTAAATGGATGTAAAGAGTGCATTCCTAAATGGATTTATCCAATAAGAAGTTTATGTGGAACAATCACCTGATTTTGAAGATCCAAGAAATCCAAACTCAGTCTATAGACTGAAAAAATGCTCTATATGGACTGAAGCAAACACCTCGAGCCTGGTATGAAAGGTTAAGTAATTTCTTAACTCAAAATGGATTTATTAAAGAAAAAGTAGATACTACATTGTTCATCAAAAAGGAAGGTAAAGATTTTTTACTGGTTCAAATTTATGTTGATGACATTATTTTTGGATCACCTAATGAAAATCTATGCAATAAGTTTTCTAGATGCATGTAGGATGAATTCTAAATGAGTATGATGGGTGAGCTAAATTTCTTTTTAGGATTACAAGTAAAATAGTCAAAGGAATGAATTTTCATTCACTAAGAGAAGTATGCGAGAGATCTCATTAAGAAGTTTGGATTGGTAAACTGCAAAAAGACAGAGACACCTATGTCTAGCTCAAGCTTGATAAAAATGAAGAATGAAAGAATGTGGACCAGAAGCTATACATGAGTATTATTGGATCACTTCTTTATCTTACTGCATCTAGACTTGACATTTTGTTTAGTGTTTGTATCTGTGCTAGATTCCAATCAAATCCCAAAGAATCTCATCTAAGTGCGGCAAAGCGAATTATCAAATACATTGCAACTACTCCAAAGCTAGGACTATGGTATTCCAAAGAATGAGACTTTACTCTCCTTGGATATTCAGACACAGATCTGGTAGGTTGCAAAATGGATAGAAAAAGTACCTCTGGTACATCTCAATTGCTTGGAAATAAGCTGGTATCATGGTTTTCAAGAAAACAGAGTACGTGGCTCTTTCAACAGCTGAAGCAGAATATGTAGCACTTGGAAGTTGCTGTTCTCAAATCTTATGGATGAGGCAACAACTAAGAGACTTTGGCATTAAAGAATCTTGCACTGAAATCAAATGCGACAATACAAGCGCCATCAATCTTAGAAAGAATCCAATTCTTTATTCAAGGGCAAAACATATAAAAATATGTCATCATTTTATTAGAGATCATGTACAGAGTGGAGAAGTTATGATTCAATTCATTGACTCAAAGAATCAACTAGCAGATATATTTACAAAGCCACTGGAGAAAAGTTTATTTGAGTCTATACATGCAAGATTGAACATTATATCCCTCACCGGGTAAAGTCTGAAAGTGTTCAAACTCAGAATTTCCAGAAGTTACGACTGTAAGTCAATTTCTTCTAATTGTTGTGTAGCTATTTTTAGATAAAATTTTGAAAAGGTACATTATTCCTTTGAATAATTTTTTACCTATTTCGTTTTTAGAAATTATCCTTAATGACGGTTCTTCATTTTCAAAATGGTAGTTATTATTTTTGAAAAATGTAATTTATTATTTTTGAAAAAGGCAGTTTTACTTTTTTCTTACGACGTTTCATTTACCTCATTTCAACTTGCTTTATATATAGTAGAATCTCATCTTCTTCATTTACGCGTTCTTTTTGAAACCCTAGAATACTGTGATCTTACTCTTTCTCATCTTTACTTGAGTTTCATTCAAAAAGTTTTAACCTTTTCGAAAGAGCGAGTTCAAGAAATCCTCCTAAACATTGACAATGTCTTCCCAAAGAAAGTTTTCAAGAATTGCAAGTCGGGGACCACAGCGTGTGCGTGAGGGACCTACACATTTCGATTTGACCGGGAAGAAGATTCTCCTCAACAACAGCAACATTCTCAACCGCGTCAACAAACAACACACGATCCTCCTCCACAGCAAAAACAAAAAGAGGTTATTGAAGACGTTGAACCTGTAAGGACTCAAAAACCCCAATTTATCTATAGATTGTATTCCAACTTGAAGAGGGGTGGTTCTGTTATGAATCTGATCGATGATTTCTTAAAAGCGCACGGTTACAAAAATGAGACATTTTTTCTTGAACACTATGGAAAGGTTAGGAATTGCGCCTCAAGGCTTGGCGCAATGGTCGTTTGAAAATTTTCCTAGTGATCCGAGATTCGAGCAGCTAAAGGAGAAGGACGGCGATGAAAGAATGTTTGTGAATTTTCAGCCCAGGATGGGCATTGCTGCAAAGGTTCGTGGTGAAGGGACGAATTTATTTCGATCCAAGGACCACAAGAAGACTTACTTGAGTTTGTTGAAAAGAGGGGTTATGCACCCCAGGAGCGTGGATTTTGATTTTCTTGATTCTTTAAAAGTTAATTTGAGGGAGAAGTTTGGTTTGCTTCAACTTGAACGGTTTTGCACCGAGACGACCGTTGCTTATCCTGAACTTACTGTCTATTTTTATTCAAATCTGTCATTTATAGATGCGAATAAATTTAGCTTTACTATGAGAGATAAAGAGTTCGTAGTTGATGTAGACACTTTAGCTGACTTAATTGGCGTGGAAAGATGAAGATTCCAACCAATTGGTGTGTCTCATGCCCATGCTGCCTTGTTTATTGTTAATGATGGAATAGTCGAAGGCAAAATTTCTTATTCAAGAATGAATGCCTACAATATTCTTCTTCACAAGATGGTGATTAATTGCATCAGGCCAAAGTCTACTTCAAAGACAGACGTTTCTCGTTCCGAAGCAAAGCTCATGTACGTGATCATCTCTAGCAGTAAGTTTTCCCTGCCTCACACAATTCTTATGCACGTGTATAGAACTGTGATAAAAGATAAGGGACAACTTCCCTACTCGGCGCTTATCTCACAACTCTTCAAGCATTTCAAGATCAATCTTCATGCTCCTCTTTGTGCTAGAACCATTGTTCCAATGGTTATTGGTCTCAAAATGGTTTCTAAGATGAGGCTGAAAGAACTGAGCAAGGAGCTAGAGCGCTTTAAGGAGAAGTCCATTGTGAAGGCCAAGCAAGACTCTGCTGCAAAGAAAAGGAAAGGCAAGGAGCCCATGATAGAACCAGTGAAGAAAAGGAGATCCCTTATCTTAGAAGATGAAGAAGAAGATGACGATGATCTCACTATCTCAGCTCTTGCCTTGCGAAATTTACAAAGTTCTGTAAGCCATACAACGAACAGAGATCGAAAAGGAACAGAGAGAAGAGAAGAAGAAAGAGAAGAAAGAAGAAAAGAAGAAGGAGAAGGAGAAAGAGATGAACAAGAAGGAAGAAGAAGCAAAGAAGAAAGGAGTCACGATGACTCTTTTGAACCAACACTAGCTGCCTCATTGTCCGATGATTCGAAGAAGACAAGGAGTGGAAAGACTGGAGAACAACATCGCTACAGTGCTGAAGTAGAACTTGAAGAAGAACATATTTTTTCGCTTGAAGGCATGAAGACACGGGGAGATGCTGAAAAACGAGGTACTTCTTCACCCGTCTTTGCTAGTGATGTTAGTAGATCTCCACTAGACCCAGAAGAGGTCTATGCCGCTAAATTCCCTTAAACAGATTTCGAGGCATACACTCCTAGTTATGGTAATAGAACAATTGATGTTCCCCCTTATTTTCTCCTGTCACTGATTCGACTGGACCCGGCACTGCTATAGATCACTTAACATACTTTCAGAGAGTGATAGAGCTTCTTTTGGAATTAAAGGGACATCAATATGCTTTTGAGTTTGAAATGAAGCACATGATGACTGTCTTCAAGGCATCTACAAACTCTCTTCAAGGACAGATTCAAGCCCTAAAGCTTCAAATGCAAGAACAAGCCAAGAGTGTGGATATTCAACAACTTAAGGAGTCTTTGTAGAAGCTTGAAGACACTGTCAAGTCCATAGGGGATTTCCAGCTCGTTCGCATCCCCAAGCAACCCTGATTCAAACAAACTCTTTTCAATCGTTTTTGTCTCCACTTTTTGCTGATGACAAAAAGGGGGAGAGTTTGAGTGCAGATTTGCATTTTGATTTGCATTTTGGTTTTTTTTTTTTTTTTGAACTTGAACTTTACTTTCTATGGACTTTTTTATTATGGTTTGGTTTAACATGTGACTTTGGATATTGTTAATCTTTTGATGCTTGCAGTGCTGTAACTAAGTTTGCGATATTACTTATGACTGGTTTGGACTAACATGTGTTCTGTGGTTGTAGAATTGAGGTTTTCAAAGTCCTAATTAAATTTATAAGATAGTATATATATTGCATATTGTTTTGCAGATCAAAAAGTTTTCCAAATTTGCAGGAAAGTTTTGTCACCATAAAAAAGGGGGAGATTGTTAGAGAAAACTCATTTATTGTTTTGAAGTTGACAAAAGCTTTCCAAGTCTATATCTGAAGATCTCAAGACTTTATCGTCAAAGTCTGAAGACCGACATACCATCAGATTTTAATCTCAAAGTCTATCCTCACTGACAGTTCCAAACTGAAGTATGAAGACTTATCCAATTGCAGGATTATCATCCAGAATTAAGATTATCTTCAAAGTTTCGTTTCGTATGACTATTGGAAACTCTTATAGCTAGATTTCACATCTACTTGATTTATTTTTCTTATTGGAAACTACTCCGATATGAAGATCTGTGAAAAGTAAGCTAAACTTAGAAGGTTCTACTTATGAAAACTTAAGATCCTAATTTGTTTGGACGAACATGATTGACGGGCTTTCAACACAAATCATCCAACGACTCAAGATCACCTTAATTGATTTTGTCCAACGGGTAGATTGGAAGAATTCCTTTGGAAAGTGTTAACGGTCAAGAAGGCATGAAGGAGTATTAAATGATTGACTCTTTGGTTGTTCGGAAGAGTGCTTGAGAGAGAATTCCAAAGTTTGAAGCTTTCTAGTCTCTTGCTTTTTCATTCATCGAGCTGAACATTGCATACAAAAGAGAGAAGCTCTTAGTGAGATTGTGTGAGAGTTCGATTGAGACTCATCACTGTGATAGTCGAGATTACAATATGTAATATCTCTTTTGATACTTAGTGGAATCCAGCCAATAAGCTGTCAGCGAGGAGAGTGGACGTAGGCTTGACCTAAGTCGAAGAACCACTATAAGCTCTGTGTTCATATTCTCTCATCCCTAAACTTCTTACTGTTATTTACTGATTCAACAAAAATCTCTCATGTATCTTCGGAAGCTCGGTATCCAGGGAGACTCTCTCGGTTGTGAGCAACAACGATGCCGCAGCGGCAGCAGTGAACAGTAGTGATGGCAAGAGGTGGGACAACAACAACCACAAAGCAAAACTCTTTTGTGTCTCACGTATTTGCTCTCTCTTTCTATAGTGAGGTGCACCCTTCTACCCTTTTCTATAACACCCTAAGTCTCCACTGTACACATATTGTCCGTTTTGGACACTAAGTCCTTACGATTTTGTTTCCTATGGGTCACCCGCACTGGCGCGGATGTACTGCCATCCCAGCAACAGTCTTTTCCCTCAAAACGTGTATATACAGTTAGAGAGCCCATTACCTTATAAGGTAGCCCAGACCTCCCTCCCTAGGCGATGTGGGACAAGAGACGTGCCCCTCCCTGCGTGCGTCTGGGGACCGAGGCATGGATGCACCGCCATCCCCTCCTCCCCGCCTTGAGAGCACAGCATCCTCACTGTGGCCCACACGCGGTCAGGAGTCGGCTCTGATATCACTTGTAATACCCTGGGTCTTGACTATACACATTTTGTCCGCTTTGGACACTAAGTACTCACAGTTTTGTTTTCTATGGGTCACCCGCACTGGCACAGACGTACCGCCATCCCAGCAACGGTTTTTTCTCTCAAAACGCATATGTATAGTTAGAGAGCCCATTGCCTTATAAGGCAGCCCAGACCTCCCTCCCTAGGCGATGTGGGACAAGAGACGTGCCCCTCCCTGCGCGCGTCCGGGGACCGAGGCGGGGACGCACCGCCATCCCCTCCTCCCCGCGCACGCCACTTGGGCCGTCACACTATTTAGTTTGCCAACAAGTGAAAATTGAGCATCAGAAACCAGGTGGATAGTTGCAACCTCTAGAGATACCTAAATGGAAGTGGGAGCATATTTCCATGGACTTTGTAGTCGTTCTACCAAGGACGTCAAGTGGTAAGAATGCTATATGGGTGATTGTTGATCAATTGACTAAGTCCACTCACTTTTTGTCATATCGATTTGGCCTTTGAATGGAAGATATGGCAAAGCGATACGTTAATGAGATAGTGAAGCTTCATGGAGTTCCAGTAAGCATTGTTTCTTATAGGGATCCTAGGTTCGTGTCTAACTTTTGGAAGAGTTTGCAAGGAGCATTGGGTACTAAACTCAACTTGAGTACAACTTTTCATCCACAAACAGATGGACAGTCAAAGAGAACGATCCAGACATTAGAGGATATGTTGAGATCATGCATCATTGACTTCGGTGGTTCTTGGGATGAACATCTACATTTGGCAGAATTTTCTTATAACAATAGTTATCACTCCAGCATTAAAATGGCACCCTTTGAAGCTTTATATGGCCGAAAATGTAGAAGTCCTATTTGTTAGGACGATGTTGGTGAGAAAAGACTAATTGGCCCTGAGTTTATTCAACAATCAGAAGAGAAAGTTAGGTTGTTCAGGAACGTCTTAGAATGGCTCAAAGTCGTCAGAAAAGTTATGCAGATCTGAAAAAACGCAAGTTAGAATTTAATGTGTGGGATCATGTATTCTTAAAAGTTTCTCCTATGAATGGTGTAATGAGGTTTGACACGCGTGGAAAGTTAAGTCCAAGGTACGTGGGATCATTCTTGATCTTAGAGAAAATTGGTGAAGTTGCTTATAAATTGGCTTTGCCACCGGCACTATCAAGTGTCCATAATGTGTTCCATGTCTCTTTGTTGCGGAAATATGTGCCAAATCCTGAACATGTGCTAGACTTTACTCCATTGAGATTACGGGAGAACTTGACATATGAGGAGCAGCCTATTCGCATTGTCGATAAGAAGGAGGTGTTGCGGCGATGAACTATTCCTTATGTGAAAATACAATGGAAAAACCACACCGAGAGAGAGGCTACTTGGGAACTCAAGGAGGAGGCAAGACACAAATACCCTCACTTGTTTCATGATTGAAGTACATGTAAATTTCGAGGACGAAATTTTTTTTAAGGAGGGTGGAATGTAATATTAAGTTAGTGGGCCCCAAAAGAAGAAACAGAAAAAAAAAAAAAAAAAAGAAGTTGAAAAGTCAATAAAGCAGAAAGGAGGGGGGAGAGGGCTCGGCTAAATAGAAGTTGAGAGGTCTCTCGACCAAAAAGAAAAAAGAAAAGAAGAAGAAGAAGAAGAAGAAGAAGAAGAAGAAGAAGAAGAAGAAGAAGAAGAAGAAGAAGAAGAGAGGGGAAGAAAGGAAAGGGGTTTTGGCACGTGCACGCCTCGGATGCCTTGCCAAGCCGACTCGACTCCATAACGCAGCAGCCGGTAAGAGATTAGGCCCCTCATTCATCCAATTGAAGTAATTTATGGGTTTAGGGTTCAAATTCGGAATTTTTGAAAAATTGAGCGGTGAAGTCCAATCTTGGAGTCGTTGAGCAGCGTATTTTTATAGGAATGGTAGTTTAGGGTGTTGTAGAGCCGTGAGATTTTACGGATCGTGATTTGAGCTTATGGTTTGTCCGAAACAAAATTTCAAAATTTCCCGCGCGCAGTGAAAGTACGCGTCCAGCAGCTTTGGGCCCGTATTTTTTCATTTTTCGGCTTGATTTTGGGACGGTCAAGTTGGGATTCTTGTATCATGTGTCAAGGGCTCTCTATTGACTATAAGTACGTTCGGATCGGGGTTTGGAGGAGAAAGTTAAGGCGCGATTAAGTTTTGCGCTTAAACTCCGTGTTGCGAATGGCTTGAACAATCATCTTGGTTATGTGATTTGTTAGCGTGTGGAAGTCCTTTTGGTAGAATTAAGGCGTAATTTAGTTGCTTCATAGTTGAAATAAAGTTTTATTAGATTTTAACATTATTCATCGGTTATTTGATAGGGCCTTGAGTTCAACGATACAAGTATCGTTCGTCGTTTAGTCGTACACGACAAGGTGAGTGATACTATATCTTCTTTGGTTTTGTAAAATCATGTCTTGAAGTATACATGTATATGTATGTATATATATGTATGTATGTATGTATGTATGTATGTCATACATACATACATACATACATACATACATACATACATATATGAAGAGCATTTTTATTGCATAAAAGCCGAATCGAGCAATTGCTACTCTTTGGTTGATTGTGAATGTTTGAAAAGCATGTTATACAAGGTTTGTGGAGAAATATATATGAAAATTGCTTTACAACTGATTTATGGAAATGTTTATGATGATTTGAGAAATGGATATGAAATGGATGATGGGCTATATTGCAAAATGTTATTTGTTTGGTTTAAGATATTGATTTATGGATTGGATTTCTGGTATTGGAGAATGGTTATTTATGCTCACTATGTATGTGAACCCAGTGAGGGGTTTTTGGGGTATGCATACCAGGTTTAGGATATCCTTTTGAGCCTAGCCATCAGCTTTGTAGGTGAAGACCTTGCCAAGGGGAAAGTCTTGGTCGCCTTGTCACAAGGCGTTGTATCGTGACCATGGTTAGTTATTGAGCAAAAGATTGGTCGATGGATGGATCATCGACGTGTGTTTGATATGAGATGAATCAATGGATAGACCATTGATATGTGTTTTTTATGGAGGTTATTCAATGGATTTGACCATTGATACTTGACTTTTGATGGCGATTTAAATGAGTTTTCCATATTAGTATAAAGCTTTGATGATAAGAAATAACTCTTATATGAATCGATATGTATTTTATATATTGAGTTGGCGTTATGAAGTTTGGTATTGTTTTGTATACATGCATAGTGGTTGTTCGATTTGCTTAGAAGATATGTACTACTCACTGAGCTATTATTACTCATCCCACTCCTCCTTTAATCTTTTCAGGTTCCTCGGTTAACGGAGAATAGAGTGAGAGCGCTGTCAGTGGGAAACTTTTGGGGAGTCCCATTTTGTTTGGTATGGTTTAAGGAAGCGGTGCACATGATCCTTGCTAGTGGTTGGATTGTTTGAGTTCTAAATGTATATCTCTTTTTGGTTGATTATAGAAATTCATCTAACCTTGGTCTTGAAGAGTGCAATTTTAGTAGGAGAGACTACCAGAGACCGTTTTGTATGATTATTTTTATGAAAGTAGATAAATGTTTGAAATGCTTTGTTCTATATTGGAAGAGAAAGCTAGAACATCATCTATATAAACTATGATGTACTCTGAATAGGGATTGAAAATCTCGTTCATAATTCTTTGGAATTCTGAAGGAGCATTTTTTAGGCCGAATGGCATAACATTCCATTCATATTGGCCAAAAGGTACAGTAAAGGTTGTCTTGTATTTATCTTTTTCACTTACTTGTATTTGCCAAAATCCTGATTTCATGTCAAATTTAGAAAATATTTTTTATCTACAAAGTCTGTTTAGTAAATCTTTTTTATTTGGTATAGGGTATTTTATCCATCTAAGGGCTGTATTAAGAGGTTTATAATTAATAACTAACCTAGGAACTCCTCTTTCTAGTTCAGCATTTTTATTGACATAGAAGCAGAACAACTCCAAGGTGATTGACTTTTTCTTATGAGTTTTTTATTTAAAAGATCTTGTATTTCTTCTTGACAAAATTTTAAAACTTCTTGGTTCATTTGTGTTGGGCGGGCTTTGGTAGGAATTTTGTTTTCAGAAAAATCATGTTCATAAGGTAGGTCTACAATATGCTTTTTCTTTCCCAAAAGGCATTGGGTAAGGTAGAGCATATGGTTTTCTCTATGTATTTTTGTAAGGAAGCAATCTTTTCTACAACTTTAGGTTTCAAAGATTTTCTTCTATCCTGTTGAATTCTAAATCTTCTTTTAAAAATTCAAGCTGGTTTTCTTTGTCTTTTATAAGGCAATTTATTTCGAAAGGGAATGTTCTTGTAAAATATTAAGACTTCTTTTCTGTGGTTTTGTTATGAAATTGAAGGTGATTTTTTTGTTTAAAGCATGAGTTTTTATACCTTCATTAGTAACAATAAAGGGTTGGATTAATTGTATAAAGGTGTTCCAAGGATAACTTTGTTGCCTCATGTTTTTAACTAAAAGAAAAGATGTTTTGTAAGACATTTGGTCTTTTATTATTAGGGGTAACTTGTATTGTATATTCATTGCAACTAATTTGTTGGTTTATCTTACCTACGGGGTTGATGTTTGTTGCGATGTTTCTTTGTTTCTTTCTCGGGAGGACAAGTTCCCCTACATTTTGTTTTTGTTTTTTCATTATAAGAGGGGTCATATTGGGCACAAAAATCTCCTAGACTCCTATTGGTGAGGGATTGTTCTTCCTTGAGTTGCCTTTGTAATTTGATAGTATTACACATTTGTGTTCCTTGTCTATAAACATAAGAGACTATTTCTCCATAAGAAAGGATATCATAAGGAATTTGACCGCTGTATTCTTCTCTAATTTTATCTCTAACTTGGTCTCCTATAATCCGAGGTAAACCTGCTAAGAATTTTCTTTCCAAAAGGGTTGATTGCGGTCGGGTCTAATAAGAACCCTTTGAAAGAAAAGCTCTTTGTATTCTCTAAATCTTCCTAAGGATTTGCAACGCATATTGGAAAGAAGATCTTGGTTTCTATCTCTAATATGTGAAGGATCTCCTACGAAGTGTTGTGAAATGGAATAGATAAGGGTATTGAAAGCATCTTGGATGAGATGTCCTTGATCATCATCCATGCGTTGACCAAAATCATCTACCTTATAAACGGTTAAAATTTGTGTTTTTTGTTCATCCGTCGGGTAATTATCCCACCAACCTTTTAGTTGTCCGAAGAATCCGGCTACTAAAAGATTAGCAACAGCATGGTCAGAAACATCTTGCTGGGTTTTGTAGGCATTAGCAAGCATAACCATGTTGTTAAGAATGTTCATAATATTGGTTTCAGCAACACCATCAATATTCCATTCATAGATGGCGTCAGGAGAGTATTTATTCTGTATTTTTTGCGATGATTCTTCTTGGGCAATATCAAGTGGGGTAGCTCTGCTATAATAAAGCTTCGAGGTTGTCTCCAATTGAGTACTCGTTAATCTCGATGTGGACCGACTCCAAGATCGGAATTACTAGAGTGTTTGGTCGAGTGCTAATAGTGGGTTGGTGCGGAGTGTCTCTAATGATGAGATTCGAATTTAGGAGTGTCTAGTATAGGATCGGAGTTCTAACTTTGATTTTCCTAAGAGTTTTTTCTTTTGTTCTATAGCTTTGGCAAACTCCGGGCTAAGATTTTTGGAAATTCAAAGGCTTTAAAAATGGGTTTTTTGAGAGTGTCAATTTGTGGTGTAATAAGCTGAGTAGGATTGGATGGTGGATTCTATCCTATTCAATTGTTTTCCTAAGGTTACTAAATGTTGATTAGTAAAATTGTTTTGTTCAATAACTTTGTGAGTGTATAGAGAGTCTCCTTTGTCTCGGAAGCCTAAATGGAGTGGCTGTAACCTCGCTATCTCCATGCTGAATTTTTATTCTCTAAGGGGTGGATGATTGGATTCTATGGTTTCGCCATTATCAAGTTTCCACTTGTAATGATGATCTAAAACAATTATTTCTTTTGGTTCGAGGAATTGTTCTTCTAACCAATCAAAGAAAAATATATGGACTTCATATTCAAATATGTAGTTGTAATATTTTTGTTTGATGTCTTTTGCTTTATCGCAAAGGTTTTGAAGAACCATTCTCTCGATTTGTTTGTTGTTTTCAGAATTAAATTCTTTATTAAGAAAAGCTTTGTTTGGCTCAAAATGTTTATCTAAAACATTAAGCTCGGCATCTATCATTTGCGAATAAGTAGGAGAATGATGAGGAGAATCTGTATTTTCTAGAACTGGTTCAGGCTGGTTTTGTTGATAAACCGGCTGGAAATCTCTCGATCTATTATCTAAACCACTAATTTCTGTTTCAAGAGGTGTCTCATGATTACTTCTACTAGTGGAAGGAGGTAAAGGTGTTGTGGCACGTGTGAGAGTGTCTCTTTGTATACTAGGAGGAGGAGTGTTTCTATGCGTACTAGGAGGAATGGTGATTATAGGAGGAAGATTAGGATTAAAATCTATGGACCTCGTGTAGGAATTATGAAAGGAAGGACTAGATCTTGGATCGAATGATCTTCTAGGAAATCTAATGGTCACTCTTCCTTCGGATGTTGAATGACATTAGTAGGATACGTATTCCGAACAACTTGTTGGGGAATTTGGTTTTCTAATTCCCATTGTTCTGGTAAAGTAACTTGGTTCCAATTAATAGACCTAGGAATTGTAGTATTAGCTCTAGAAATGTCAGTTTGGAGAAGGAGTGTTTCTCCCCGTGGACTATGTTTGAAAGCATTTTCTCCAAAAGCGGAGGACATGGCTTTGTAATGAATTCTATAGACAAGGGCTAAAGGAATAGATCCATCTGCGACTTTATAATTATGGGTTTTGATTTGGAGTGTTAAAGCTCTAAGAATGTTCTTATCTTTGAGGGAAACGGAGAAATTGGGCTCAAAATGTAAGAGAACCAAGAATGGATTCATCATAGTTTCGTGAATCCATGATCCTTGCTAGTGGTTGGATTGTTTGAGTTCTAAATGTATATCTCTTTTTGGTTGATTATAGAAATTCTGATATTGCAACTAATTTGTTGGTTTATCTTATATATATATATAGAAGTTTGATATCGGGTTGTTGGTTGTGTTTGAGTAACCCATCATCCCTTCCATCTCCAAGCTCTCTTACCTTGTTTCCCCTGGTCTTCGTGTGGAAGGACGGCCGTGTCATCCCCATTCTTTGTAGTTTTGGGATATGCATTTTCCATCGCCCCCCTTTTACAACAAAAATCTCCGGCGTATCATTGGAAGTTCTGAATCCAAGGAGATTCCTTCCATGGCAAACCACCCCCTTCTGCCCTTTTCCTTCCTTCACGAAGATGACTGATGATCCTCTATTGATTGATGAATTCAGGCTTTTAACTTGCAATCTTTTCTTTTCTGCATTTACTCATGCTGCCGTGAATGTGTCCACAATCATTCTCCATCATTTTCATTTTCTTCCTTTCCCAAACTGCTCTCTATCTCTTGTCGATTTTGCCTCTCGCCCGCCATATCTTTAAGCAAAAAAAAAAAAAATAGAGGTCGATTCCTCCCCTTGGTTGGCCGAAATATGCTGCAGAACAGTGTGGAAAGATTTTTCCGATTGATTGGTGTCCTTCATTCTTGGCCGAGGTTTACGAGCTAAATATATGTCCATTCAATGGGATAGGAATATCAGCCCCTTCCCTTTTGCTGATCTTGGACAAATATTGCACAATGTGAGTTCAATCTTCTTTTCGCGATTTCAGCCCTTTAAGTTAATTCCAAGATAATTAATGAACGGATTGACTCGAATGCAATTGATGTGGATTTGAATAAATTAATATCTTGTTTAGGAATCGGATCGACTCCTAATATTTTACGCAATCAATGACTAAATAAATTGTCAAAATTTAGATATCGGCAACTTTAATGGAGGAAGTGCTCGACATAATATTCAAATTAAATTGACCTATCTTAAATAGTGATTTTTGAAAGAACGGGCTTACAATTGGCATATGAAACTAGTTTTGGCGATAGTGGAATTCGAGTAAAATAAATTCTATCTAAATTAAAGGTGGCCCACAAATAAAAAATTTCATTGACAACCTGACAAAATAACAACTTTTAAACAAAATAGCAGTTTTTAAAATACTAACTGCAACACGTTGGAGTTATAATGAGTGAGGACAAAAAAGGTCAGCAGAGACAAGATTAGTGTAAGGCCACAGAAATTCAGTCGCTAAACGACAGAAACCTGAAAAGAGAAAGAAATGAAAGATGGTCCTTTTGGGATTATATATGGGGAGAGATAGATGTGTGATCTTGGGCACCTCTCTTGAATTAATGATGTGCTATCACAAGTCAATTCATCAGTCGTTTTTTTATGTCGTTCATCCACAAGGAAAAAGGACCAAAAGGCGGTTCCAAAATTATTGTGGCAGCGATACATGATAGAAAACTGTGGTCATGGTCTGAGGACATGACCATTACTTTCTTGGAAAGAGCACAATTTCGGAGTAAAATAGAATGAAATTCGGTTGAAAAAAGTTGGGATAGAGCAAATTGTCGTCTTGATCTTAGCCAAAATGGTCAAGAGCAACAACGCTAGTGATTCCTCTCCATAGGAAGTTTTGTTGTGGTCGGAGACAGAAATCTTTTTTGGAACTAAAGAGAAGAGGTTGGAATCCAATGAGGGCCCCGCGCTGTTTGGACGAGTGAAGCCCGCAAGAATAATAGTTGCAGGATTCAAGTGCCCATCAAGCCAACATCTATCAACCATTTCATTAGGTCACGTGGATGTTTCGTGAGATCCAAATGATTCGATGGCAAGGGTTTACTAGGATCAAGTGCTCCCGAAAATTCCACGAATTTTGCCAAAACAGATATACACGGTATCATGATTATTGCAAGCCACATGACCTGAGGTACCAATTTGTGAATGAAAAAGTTTGTCATGAGAGGGTGATCTAATGCAATTATATTAAGGTTAAGTTGTAGTGTATGTGACGCCCATAATTGTAATCTGCAAGATGTAGAAGGCAAATTACCCAATTAGTCAAGTACTTATTGTGCAGATGCTAATCTCATTTTAAACTTTTCGACTTAGTTCTAAACCATTGTGTAAAATTACACCGTAATCATTTCGATCAATTTCATCACGACCATAGCGATCCAATCATCATTGGTTGTGGCATATTACCACGTCAATGATTTTTGACGTAAATTAATTGGAATGACTATATTGAAATTTCGCATAAAGATTCGATAAAAAAAATTTGAAAAATTTAAAACTGAATTGATATTCATATAATAAATTATGGATTAATTGGACAATTTTCAATATAGATATAATTTAAGAAAATTTCCCCAAATGAGGGATGGAGAAAACTATAATCCTTTAATAAATAATTGTATAATTAGGTAGGGAGGATAATGAATAAATCGGACAAACAAGTAATGTGGTTGGTAATATACATCACAAATGCAATAGTTTTAAGATTTTTTTGGTAATTTTCTAGAGAATGAGGGGGTGCCTCCAAGAGCATACTCTTGAATCAAGTAACAAAACAATAGACTAAACCTTATCGACGGTCAGAAAGTGTTGATATATTGTACCTAGACCTTCATATTTAGGCTCGCCCATGACATAAAGTATGTACTATGCTCTAAATACAATTATCGGGCCAAATAAGGAGCTACCCTAAGCCGCTTAAATTGTGCTTCCGGCGTGGAGGTCCTAACACGCCCCTTAGAACTATGATTAGGTCTATAGGAGACAAGCTCTGCTCGACTTGGCTTGCGAAAGAATCGAATGGCAGCTGATATCTTGCAAGCACGGCTCTGAGTTTTGGCAGCGCTGTAATTAGAATTCGTGCAGGTTCGATTCTACTCTCTTTTAGTGACGGCGCTGGACGAGGAACGGCTTGAACGTCATCAGCACCCCGATCACCAAGACCACATTCAAGATGAAGAAGATCATCTGGTTGCCTGCACGTAGCCACGGGATCGTTAAAGTTCCTCAGTCGGCTGAGAGCTCAAGCGTGGTCTATCACGGTCACATGGAGTTATTTCTCGTTATTGTGCATCGTGAATGCGTGCCTATACACATCTTCAAGTAAATACCTTTTCTTTTAGTAG
Organism: Eucalyptus curtisii; assembly: GCA_017140595.1. Classification (NCBI taxonomy): domain Eukaryota; kingdom Viridiplantae; phylum Streptophyta; class Magnoliopsida; order Myrtales; family Myrtaceae; genus Eucalyptus; species Eucalyptus curtisii. The sequence goes on from CM029500.1 coordinate 33,961,617, forward strand.
ATGACAGACAGATGAGCTAGTCATGGTTATACAAAGAAGGCCAGGGCCGCCATCTCAGAATTGGAAAAGTTCAGTTTACCTGGGAGGAAGGCCGCGTCCTGACGCTTCTGTGACCAAGAGAATCTGTGAAAGATTTCGAGTCCACGGATGAGAACAATAATCAAGTCTACCCTTTAAGCATACAGAAGTAATTGTTTGTTTTAGGTGATGAGCTTATAATGATTGAACGCTAACTGTCCCATCTTAGTGATATAATGGAAGCCAACAAAAATTAAGAGGAACTCACATCGCGCCTCCTCCAGCTGGACCTGCTGCCTTGAAGATAGACATGGCAGTCATCGCAATTCCATTGGCAGCTCCTCTCTGATCTTGATCCTGCGATTTCAGATTCAGACTTAAGTCAAACCTTCATCAGAAAGGTATATATTCGAGGATGTTGACAGAGATCAGACGCATTGAAGATGATCATTAGAAGCTTACAACGGCTTTGTTTTGCAGAAGGAACAAGCTGGTGAAGACGGAAATCTATGGATATGCAAAATTCGACAGTCAGAATTAGGTATGAACAGAGGTTTTGCTTTTTTCTCTTTTTCATACAGAAAAAGTAATTCTACTGTTTTTTTTGTGCATATTAGCTTCATATATGTTGTAGCATAGTGTAATGCATACTCACAGATAGAACATTCTTCATGACTGATGCGCAATTCAGCACTATGGAGAGACTTAGCCCGGTCAGCATGGCTATATAAGGGTAGCTAGACAAGAGAGGAATCGACAAGATCTGCATTCAAGCGTTTTTGCAAAGGAAACGCAGGGGATTATTGTCCCTTTATCAAATGGACCATGAATAGCCGGAGATAAAACAGCGAGAAGAAAATGTTTTGCTCGAGTTCAAGTTATGAAATGTTGAAAACATACCCCACAAATGCGGGCTACCAAAACGGCGCCAAGAAGTTTGTCCACGTATGGGTATAAACACGTTTGGAAGACAAGAAGGCCGGCACCTGACAGTGGAATTTGGCAATCAGCGAACCCGGCAAATATGTCGAACGAGTACAGAGATACGTTCAGTGATAATAGACCACCATACTACTAAGTTTTGAATAGGCAGAGCTCATATCAACAATACGGACCGCCGCATCTCAAAGTTTCGTTTGAATTGCAGTTATAGTGACCACCAGGTTATTTTCCTGAACGAATTTATCTAGACATGCAAGAAGAAACTGGAGTATATACCTGAGATGGAAAGAACAGTTCCAACATCTTCAGTCGTGTAGCTTAAACCCCCTAATCGCCTAGGGCTTACGGCCCACAGCGAGAAGATCTACAAAGAGAAAGTAGAACAGAAAGGCTACTGAGAGGGTCGAATTAAAAGACAAAATGGACTCATTTGGAAACCGGCATGATATGCTGATGCCATATTCCGAAGAACTTATTTAAACTAGGATAGAATTCTGAAGAACAAGTCGAAATAATTTTCTCGGGACAGAAGGAATGTCTTCTGCCTACCGCATTGCAGATCACAAGTTCGTGTTCGTCCACTATAAAACAATTTTTGCTCTTTAAGCAAATCTCAATGAAGCACTCGGCACCATGAGTACTGAAATCATTGCACTTATGCAATTAGAATGCGGTGAATGAAGGACTAAGAACGTCACCTCCGAGTAAGCCATGTCGTGAAGCGAGAAGACGCAATACGCCATGATGGCCGACATCAAGGGCCAATTACGAAGCAGAGACTTTTTTGGAGCTTTCCCTTCGATATTTGGTGTCTTGCATTTCACACCAGACTCGAGGGAGGCAGTCTCCACATCTTTGCAAGACTCATCAAGCTTGCTATTTTCGTGGTGCTTATGCAATGTTTCCTGAAATAAAACCAGATTTTTGGGCACTCAGTACAGCGCAGCAAGCAGTTGCAAATCCTTTCATAGATAAAGTTATGCAGAGACAATGTCTGATGAAAGGAAAAAAAAAAAAAAAAAAAAAACAACTATTTTCCAGATCAAGAATGAGAAACATGAACTGAATCTAGTGAAGTGTGTACCGGAAGCCAGCAGGATGCGATAGAAACTACCACTGCAAAAAGCGAGATGGTGAGACAGGGCAAGAAGTAGGGAAATCTGCATCCAGATCAAGAAATCAAATGTTTAAAGTTCGTGTGGATGATCACCTGATAGGATCTGCAATATTAATGTAGAAGAAAGCAGCCTCCACTCACCTTCCGAACACCGATTCTTTGGAGAATATCGAGGGGAACTTTTCTGCGGGCTGAAGTGAAAATCAATAGAACAAGCAGGAACATCAGAGGACCATCGAAGATGAGAAGCATTTCTTACATGTGTGTCTGAATTGTCATCGATTTTGGAATACTCAATTTATGCGTCGAGATGTGATCAATCAGAAGTACCTGGGCAAGATAACCCCCCAGAGCTGGACCGATAATCAATCCTATCCCCCATGCTGTACTAACCTGAGTCCAAATCTAACTCTCAGCTTTATTTACTTAGCAGAAAAACCAGGAACCTGTATTTAGAGTTAAAAGGTTTTGACAAAGGTTGGAGATCTTACGGTCGATACTCCTAGTGCTTGGTACTCCTCACGGAATAATTCGGTTGCATAAGCCTGTGATGAAATTACGAGATACCAATATCAGAATGATCGCAAATTTGCGGAACAAAATAAGAAGGGATAGCTTATTTGTTTCTTAAAAAGAAATTGTGCCATGACTTATCGGTACAAGATCTTACCTTGATCGGTCCGAGTAAACCATTTAAACTTCCTAGAAGAAACCTCATCGCAACGGCCATCCAAAAGCTCACACTTAGGCCGAAGAGAGTGTTGAAGATAACCCTGATATAAATGGAATCGTAATAGTTAAAAGAGAAATTTTTCGTCACTGGGGACTGAAAATGAATGGGGATCTCAAACTAACACAGCAATTGTTCCCATAATTATGACTGGTTTTCGGCCGTATCGATCTGCCACAACTCCCCAGAAAATCGACGTCAAAGCTCTACCGAACAGGAATGAACAACCTTCCAGATTTTCAAGGAGGTTGTTAGTGAAAAGTATAGTAAAAAACAAACCAGAGAGTCTGCAATGAACAGAGATAAGCAACAGGATAATCTCACCTACATAACCGGCATAATACCCAATGTCTTCCTCTCTTGTGGCTATATGGAAATCTCTAATCTGCCATTTGAAATTCAACAAACAAACGAAGATTTCTTGAGCAGAAGAGGCTAAATCATATGCTTCAAGTCATTTACACAATTATCTACCAAGGAAAGTAGTGGAACGTTTTAAACGAGTTTGGCCATCCCACGCGACATCACCAGCTTAACTCAAGCATAAAAACGTACTTAAAACTCAAGCATAAAACGTAAGAACTTACCATGAAGTAAAGGAACGGAAATAGAGATGATATTGGCAGCGCTGGAAAGAGAAAGGACAAGACACTGGTCAGTGACATCACCAGCTTAACTTCACATCAAAACCTGAACTATTCCAAACAAATTAACTCCAAAAAATCATGCGAATTATCGTCATCCTTATGTCCAGACACTCGGTAAGTTCAACGAACCCAGAAAAAAAAAATCCAAAAGTTGACAGAAAGCTCATGAACAACAATAGTGCTATACATGCTCATTACCGTTGCAGAGCACAACGATCCAGATTGACACGAGCTCACGGATTGGCAAGCCTCTCTGCGATTCCTTACGCCACTCGACTTTGCAGCCGGGGCAATTCTCATAGTAATGCTTCTGCAACAACGCCTCCTTTTGTTCTTCCTCCGCCATTGATATCAACCTCAACAGAGAGCAGAACCCGCCAAACTCAGCTCCTGAACAAACGAAATAGAAAGCCCTTCTTTTTCTCACGCAGAAAATCTGCTTCAAGAGAGAATAATCGCAAAGTGTTAGTGAAAAACAGAACCATGTAACATCGTATATGATTCTCCACTTCAAGGCATTGTTAAATTATGTCTCGATTGAGCCCATTAGACAAATACGCATAAATCTGGCCGAATAAACAAAGTTCAAGGTGAGACTTTGTGATGTCTTAAAATTTTGTTCTGCCATTAATCCTATCTCCATGCGTAGAAGGAAGCCGAAGAAAAGCCGCATGAGGGGTTTAAGTTCTTTGACTTTCAGAGTCAAAGAAAAGAGATTTGCCTCAGCCGAAGAGGAAGGCATCCCCAATCTTCTGCATTAAATAAAGGGACCCACAATCTTCATGCATACCTGATGCAAATGCATGAAGAAGACTCCTCCTTTTACGCTTGCTTCTCTCCAGGAACAAGAAATTCAAAGACGGCGGCCCACCTCATTTCACGGTTATCTTCAAGGGTCATAGGCACACGTTTGTTGACTATTATCACTCATCTTTGCTGCCTCATTAAATGCGTGCCCATGCGCATGCACGATCTGCATGTATGCCTATAAATATGGTGGGCGTCGGCGCCGATTGTGGGCTTGTCTTGTGGGCGCCTGTGCTGCATTTAATGAGGCCATTTACTTTCAATTTTTGTCTTGTTGTCTGCCCTCTTCCTTATAGAAGGAGAAGACGTCTGAAGATGCTAGCAGCGAGAGGAAAGAGCTCGAGAAAGAGTGAGAGGATTGAGCTCAGAGAGGTTTGTGCGGAGTCAGGTCCATTGAGTTGACTTGTTAAACACCATGGGTATTGGGTATATAATAAGGTTGGAAAATATTTGAGTACATAAGTGATTGTAATCTTATATTCTCCGATTTATAGTAGATTATTTTGCTGGCTTTCTCCGTGAATGTAGGTTCTGACATTCGAACCGAACTATGTAAATTTTTAGTGTCCTTTTATTATTCCTCGTTTTATTTCCGTCGATTTCTATAGCTCCCGATATAATTGCAAAATTTCGTTATGCTTCCGTTGCAACGCCGGTTACAACAAGTTATAATCCAAGAGTGAGATGACGTGAAAACGGTAAGATGTTTCATGTTGAAAGCTGAAGATATAAATTGTAACTTCAGATCATTTCATGTAGAAAAAGAGGTTTGAATCACATTCCCTGAATGAAAAAAGAATAAGATTTTGGAGTCTATGATTGAAGATTTTAGTTGGCTTTTAAAGGTGAAACATGGAAAGCGATCAGCCTGGCGAAGCCTGAAGGAGATGATTTGAGAACCAACTTGTTCCAAGTGTCATCATTGCACACATCAGATTTCTCTCGTTTAGGCAAATGTGACAAGTGAGTAAGATCCAAACTGGCACCTACGAATTGAAATCTTGCGGAATCTGCCTGTCACCATTAATGTCCAGCCACCTACTCAAATTCTGGTTTACGTTTTATTTAGTCATGATATTAAAAAGTGGTTTAGTGCCCTGATGTACTATCAGGAGGGATCTTTCTGGTTATCAAAATAATTATCGGGCCAATAGCAGATTTATTGTTTATGATAAATGACTAGACAAATCATCCAACTAGATACACAGAAAGCACGTAAAGTTGACTATTATGATTATCTACAAAATTGATATATGAAGTGATGTGACGACTTATCAACAGACATTAAACAAGACCTGTATATTGCAACGTGCATCCAACAACAAGATGCAAGACACTCCGCTGTCATCAAGCTGAATATTAGAATAATATAAAGTGACGCAAAGTATAAGAAGGCGGAAACAAAGACGATGATGAGGACTGCTTTGTTTATGGACTAGGTGCAGATACTATTAGGAATCGTAGGAGACGACATTATTGCAATCAATAAATTACGAACGACTACGTCCAAAACCCCGAAAAAAGCAAAGTACAAGTAGAACTCTCGTATCTCATAATGAAATGGGTTATTTAGGCATGATCAAGTGCTTTTTGGGTCGTCTCAGACCTTGCAATTGAACTTTATCCCCCAAATATCTTGAAACTCTTTATTTTACCTTAAATACAAAGGAAACTTTTGAAGTCCAAAATGAATATTTGTGACCAATGTGGATATCATTTGAAAATGAGTAGTTCATATCGAATCGAACTTTCGATTGATCCAGGTACTTGGGATCCTATGGATGAAGACATGGTTTCTCTGGATCCTATTGAATTTCATTCGGAGGAGGAACCTTATAAAGATCATATTGATTCTTATCAAAGAAAGACAGGATTAACCGATCTTTGTTCAAACAGCAATGTGTCGACTAAACGGTATTCCCATAGCAATTGGAGTTATGGATTTTCAGTTTATGGGGGGTAGTATGGGATCCGTCCCTTTGGTGTCCATTGACATAAGAGATGTCGTTTCTAGTCTATATCTAGGGGAGCGGGGGCTCTCTACCAGGATTCTGGAGATCCGGGGAGAAGATGTTAGACTAGTCCAGAGACAGAGTTCAGTCAAAATCAGTCTACATCCATCACATCGTATGGAATGAAAGAAAAAAGGTAAAATACATACCCATGACGCGTACGTGTGGGATGAACCAAATCGTCATTGAATTTTATTTTTCCATTAGAGGGGGCTCGTACATGTTCGGCAGTACCACCTGTGAATACTCCTCGTCGGATTATAGATTATAAGTTCATAACCCTAGCCCATTCCCATTTTGGGCGGAACAGATCTACTAATTCTTTGATTCCAGTTAGTAAGAGGGATCTTGAACTAAGAAATAGATTCTAGAAGCTAAAAAAGGGTATCCTGAGCATTGCTCTAGTGAATAACTAAATAAAATAGATGGGAGATAGAAGAAAGAAAAAGAAACTAATTCGAAACATCTCCCATAGATGACATGAGTAAAGCTAAAGCAACGGTAGTATTTATATCATTCGTGGGTGCGGCTAACTCCCCATGAGGTAATTCTATGATTTTCCATGGGGAAGAATGAATCTTTCCTAAGAAAAAATATCTCACCGAAAGGTGGGAGGGGGGGGCCAGCAATTCTACTCTACCTAGGCAGTAGGTTGGAACACAGGGGCTTAGGTCAACACTTATATAATAGCCAGTCATCAATTGGAAACGGGCAAGATGGTGTGTCTTCGTATTTTAGATAGAGCTCTTGCTCCCCCACTGCAATTTCACAAAATGACTTATAGGCGAGAAAAGAGGGTTGGCACTTTCCAACTCTGTTGGCGAGAAGCCTGATTCTATAGGACAGCCGCCCTTGGGGGCCTCTCAATTCCTTGATATTAGTAGGATACGGCATCCCCAATATGTCTTTTGTTTTTTCGGGATAGACCTGAATCCCATTCTTTCGTACTATGACTCCGAAGAATTCCCCTGACGAGACTCCGAAGAAGCACTTTAGAGGGTTCATCTTCAGGTTGCACTTTGGGATCCTCATTTTGGTCAACCGGCCGTGGAAGCTTTTACTCGAGGGGGTGCTCTTGGCCCAGTGAATATCGCTTATTCTGGTGGTATTCTCAATATTATGCCTTGAAGAGGACTCGAACCTCCACGCTCTTTAGCACGAGATTTTGAGTCTCGCGTGTCTACCATTTCACCACCAAGGCATCTTGAAAGTGAATTGTATTCCATGAATATGATATCTATCTAGTGTGATGTATGGAATATATGACAAAGGTGGAGTGTTGGAGTATTTCTATTGATCGGTCATGTCATATAGACCCAAGTCGTACATCCAATTGCTTCGATTTGAATTATCCGGATGATGCCTTATATATATTAATATTATATCAAATCAAAAAGATGGACAATCAAACCCATTTCTCGATTCAATAGAAGCTAAAAGAGTTGAATAGGGTCCCAAATAAGGAGAGATATTTAAAAAGCGGGTCCGATTACGCCTATTCCTAATCCTAAATGGAATGAAACGACGTAGGGATCCATATGTAAACATAGTATCTATTTCGATACGCTCGAATGACCCCTTCTCATAATGAGAATGTATAGAACCCTATTCCGGGCCGGTCCGGTATGGAATGAACTTATAATCATGGAATCGACTCGATCATCGATTATAGATTATAAGTTCATAACCCTAGCCCATTCCCATTTTGGGCGGAACAGATCTACTAATTCTTTGATTCCAGTTAGTAAGAGGGATCTTGAACTAAGAAATAGATTCTAGAAGCTAAAAAAGGGTATCCGAGCAATTACAATAATCGGGTTCATTGATATTCCTGGTATAGTAGGTGTGACTCTTTGTCTCATTTAGAATATATTTGGACTCCTTATTCTTGATCTAGTTGTCGAGACAATTAAAAAAAAAAGATATTTCCTTGTTCCAAAATATTTTATCTTTGCCTTGAATCATTGGGTAAGGTCCAAAATAGGGAAGAAAGAGGTGTTTCCACGACTCTACCACTCAGTCAATTCTGTTCCACTTAATCCCTATTTCATGGCCACATATTTTTCCGGCTAAGTAATGGGAAACCTTTCTCTTTGTTACATGAATCCGATTTTCATTTCATCCGGGACATGGCATGGATTCGGCGATTGACAAATCGGATCTTGGCTCGCCATATGAAATAGGAATATTAAGTAATAATAGCATGGCACTTCGAATTCGATATGAGAAATTTTTTTTTCAAAACATTCGATTATATATCGAAAGAGTACGAAAGCTCTTATTTGTGGTTGTAATGCCAAAATATCAAGTCGGCTCATTCGTCTTTATGTTGATCGTTACAGGCCTCTTGAATCTTCTATTTACCTACTTCTTTTTCTTTGATTTGTTATTTTTTTCTTTTTTTTGTGTGTAATGCAGCTTTACTCTTCTTTTCTTTATTATTGATAGGAATTCCCTTGTTAAGACCCTATGAATTGATTCAAACCTCAGATTCATACTAGAACCGCGATGATTCAATAAAACTTCAAACTAAGTCAAAAGATTCCCTGAGTAAGAACCATTGGATCATCACTTATTCAATGAATAGATATAATGACTAAAAATCCAAAGAAAGTTTTGTCCTTTGATCAAAAAAAAAAGGGGGAAATTTTTTGAAAAAGAAGAAAAATCTTTTGATTTATAACGTTTTGGAAAATTTTTTGGAGTCCGGTCACGGGGTCTGAATATTAAGTATGAATCATAGTTAATATTTACCCTGTAGACCATCCCCATGGGGGTGGTGAAGGGAGAGCCCCAATTGGTAGAAAAAAACCCGCAACCCCTTGGGGTTATCCTGCACTTGGAAGAAGAAGTAGAAAAAGGAAGAAATATAGTGATAATTCGATTGATATTTTGTTCGAAAAATCGTAAGAAAAAAATTGGGGAAGAAGAAGAAATCCTTTTTTATTGGATATTGGACATATTCGCTCATTTAATTTTGAACGACTTTATCATATTCTCTTTATCATACTAATTTCTACTCTACCTTCCCGAAGTTCATTCTCCAGCGAACTCCATTTAAAATATTCTAACAAATTCCTTACAATTTCCTTTTTTATTCTTCGCTTTGCATCGAATTAAACCACATGCTCCACCGCTTGTGCGGGCCCTCGTCAATTCCTTTGAGTTTCATTCTTGCGAACGTACTCCCTGTGCGGGATACTTAACGCGTTAGCTACAGCCTTTGCACGGGTCGATACGCACAGCGCCTAGTATCCATCGTTTACGGCTAGGACTCGGGGTATCTAATCTAACCGGGGTTCGCGGTGGTGGAGGAACTGGATCGGAAAAAGAGGGATTCTAGTTGTAAGATATCTAGTGAAACCGTCGCTGGAATTGAGATCTCATTCAAAGAGAAAGATATCAAATATCGGAGTTTCTTTTTGTATATTATATGGATGATCCGATCTGCAAGGACCATGATTGGGAATTTTTGGATCGTCTTTCTCCGAGTAAGAGACGAAACCACACCAGAGGATATTCTCATTTTTTTTGTAGATAATTCTTGATACAATTTCATATTTTTTGATCTTCTTGCAGACCATCGGAATAATTTTTGGCTTGTGCAAACCAAATAGAATGATGACCTTGTCCCATTTTTGCACAGCAGGGTTATGAAAATCCACGAGAAGCGACCGGACGTATTGTATGTGCCAATTGCCATTTAGCTAATAAGCCCGTGGATATTGAGGTTCGCAAGCGGTACTTCCCGATCTTTTGTATTTGAAGCAGTTGTTTGAATTCCTTATGATATGCAAGTTAAACAAGTTCTTGCTAATGGTAAGAGGGGAGGTTTGAATGTGGGGGCTGTTCTTATTTTACCTAAGGGATTTGAAACATCAGAACAATCATTTAGAGGATTTAATGATTCCTAAAAGTGGATTCATACTTTTTATTTTAATTAAATTTTTTTAATTAAAATAAAAAAAACTCTTTATTTATGGTCATTTTTTGTGGTAATAAAAAAAAAAGATAATAACGAATAGAGGGTAGGGGTTTGGATTGTGTATCGACATCCACATGGCCAATCTCCCGGTAGAAGAAAAGGTTCCATCGGAACAATTATTTAGTTCGGGCAACCTCGTCGCTTTTTTTTTTTTTTTTGAGTGGGGGAGAAATGACAAGAATCGACGAACATTTTTCTGGTTTTGATTTTTGGCTCCTCTTCCTGTTCTATTGATCAGAAGCATCCAGCAGCCTCACGCCGGTTTCGAATTCGATTCGAAGTGAAAAAAGGAGAATGTCCTACTTCGATCCAGCAACTTGTTACGAGTTGATAGGTTTGGAACCCTCTTTCTTTTCTTTGCTGATTCCTCTCAATGAAATTTGCCATGTTGCACTAAGTTACTTACGGATGTATGCATGCAGTCCGGGAACACTTTGGGGTGAACACCCATCCAAAGAAGTAGGGAAGAATCCGCCCGAATCGGATTTTTTGAGGAACATATCGAGAGAGAATTGGATTTGGTTAGACAATGTGTGGTTGGTAAACAAGGATCGGTTTTTTAGCAAGGTACGGAATGTATCGTCAAATATTCAATATGATTCTACAAGATCTAGTTTCGTTCAAGTAACGGATTCTAGCCAATTGAAAGGATCTTCTGATCAATCCAGAGATCATTTCGATTCCATTAGTAATGAGGATTCGGAATATCACACATTGATCAATCCCGAGGGACGGAGGAGGCTAGGTTAGCCGAAAGATGGTTATCGGTTCATATTGAAATGAATCCAAATTAATAAGGAGCTGGTCAATGATACTCGAACATGTACTTGTTTTGAGTGCCTATTTATTTTCTATTGGTATCTCAATCTAGCAACGACACTTGGAACCGCACTGCTGCCGCTGCCCTTCGGGCACGCCTCCTACGCTTACCACTCACCTACGCTCTTGCAGCATGCCCCGTTCGGGCAATAGGGCTTTCGTAATACAACTATCTGATTTAGGTCATCAAACTGAATGATGAATAAAAAAAGGAGATATCTATTCAATTTCTTTTCGAAAAAAAAAAGGAATAAAGAAAAGAAAAGTTTATGTTTTATCTCGATGGGTAGGTGGAAAAGCTACAAGCCATCACCCAAGTTCCGTGCCGTCTTTTCTTTCTTGAGGAGAAAGAACCTTCTTGAGTTCTCACTTGATCTCATGTCTTCTTTTTTCCCTTAGATTATGTCTTCTTATAGTAGGCATTCTCTTTCTAGACAAACAGTTTACAATATCGAAAAAGGCAGCCTTTCTAAGGACACCTTGCCTTCTTTCCTTGGCTTAGTGGGAAGGGCTACTCCTCCCCTTTCGAAATGGGAAGAATAGCGTAGTAAACAGTGACCCTCGGGGATGAAAGCTGCTCTTGCTCTTTAGAAAATGGTTTGGGTTCGAGTCCCGAGCAACCCATTTTATATAGAATATCGAAATTCTACTAATATCACATATACATGGGTTTCTTCCATAATGTAAACCAATTATTCGTATCTTAGATTAAATCAGATTCTAGAATTCTTTCCGCGATGGGTCGCGGTCTCAAAAAATGGAAGTTTTTCGCCTTTCCGCTTTAAGGATAGCGCAGAAGGTATTTTAGGGCCGCTATGTTCGCATCCCCCAATCCAGAAACAAGATCGGACGTTATTCCGGTTCGTCTCCATTTTCGTGAAACTATTCCTCAAGCAAGGCAGCCGATAAGTCATCGAAGGGTTTGTGTGAATAATGGAATGGTAAGCATTACTCATTTGAAAGTGTCCCACGGTGATCTAATATCTTTTCAAGAAAATGACGCGAGAATCCGCGGTGAAGAAATAAGGAGATCTTTCTATATCGAAATACTTCTTTCTTTTTTGATTACCTTCCTCGCGTATGTATAAGACCGAATCCATTCGATTTCTAAAAAGGATTACTAATCCTTAGCGCGAGTGGAAAGCCCTACAAAGTAAGCCCTCAAAGTCTTTAAGTTAAGGGAGTTGAACAGAAGATAGAGTTTTAGTTCCAGTGAAAGCCCCTACTCCCAACAAGTTGGAAAGTCAAGTTCAAGTGCTGAAGTCAAAGAGAAGTTTCTTTTTTTCTGTGACCGTGGTTACAGTTGCAATAAGTCATAATCTATATGGGATCGAACTTGGAACGAGCATGAAGAAATTAACGATACTTCTTTATCTTTTGAGTTGTCTTGCCGGATCGATCGCTCAAGACCTTTGGTCTCTACCCGGACCCGATGAAAAAAATGAGATCACTTCTTATGGACTCGGCTCAGTTATAACTGCGTTGAAGAAAATTTTCAAAATTTGTATTTGATCTTCTGAATGAATTCTTCCTTGTTCGGTGACTCGACAAGGAATTTTTTTTTAGGATATGCTCCTAGTTGCATTTAATTCAAATCGAATGGATTAAAAATGGGTCTAGTTGAGTTTCTCGACCCTTTGTCTTAGGATTAGTCAGTTCTATGAATGGGGTATTCCCGAAACTCACAAAGAAAAAAGGAAGTGAGTTAGACAAAAAAAGAAGAAACTTGGACAAAAAGAGAAGTAACTTGGACAAAACGAAATGTATCCACCTGTAAAGTACATACATGGAGCTCTCTACACTATCTATGCTACTGCTAGTTCTGTGGCCCATAGCTCACCGATTTCATGATCCTCTTCACCGTTTTGGGAAGTAAGAAGTTAGTCTACGGTTTTGTAGACTTTTAGAAAGCGATAGCCCCCTTCTCGTGGCCTGTGTCTCCTTCCCGAGTCCGACTTAAGATGGAATGATCTTCCCTCTTTCTATCTTTCCCGTTGTATGATCTCAATGGTACTAACTACGAATACGGAGCCGTAGTTCTCCCATCTCTTACCAATACAGGACTTTTTACATATGGCATTCAGCTTAATCCCGCATACACCCTACCGACTAGTTTGCCATATGACTAACACGGGTAATCTCGACTATCAATTATATGAAAGATCGAACATCAAGATAAGAAGCGAGAGGGGACTAGCTTTTGTTCCTTTTGTTTTTGCCTTTTATAGAAGAAGATTTTTTTTGTTGGACCCCCTGGACCTCCGACCAATGAGGTGATGACACATGCATGCGTGCACTTTGTGGAGTTGAGTTGGTACCTGAGAACTCCGCCGACACCGTCATCGATGCCGCCAGCAAGCTTCATGCTAAATGAGGAGTGGGTTCAGGTTCAGGTTTGGCTTGCCCCTTGTATAGGTTGGAGCTATGAAGCTTACCAACAAGAACTATTAGAGAAAGGGGAAAGGGCTTTTTCAGCTTGCTGCTCGCTTTCTCGCAGAATTTTTTAAAAAAAAAAAAAAAAAACAGAATAGGATAAATCGTTAAGTTAAGGAGTGCAAAATAAAGATTTAAACAAAAGGCATTCAGATGAAAAAGATCGATTCAAAACCCCAATTCTGAAATCCCTTCTCTCTATGCCCTGCGGTAATGATTCCTCTGGCATTACGACCTTTACTACAACGATGCTGTCCATAGATCAAATTATTTCGTGTATTGAATTTCACTTGACTGTCTACGGCTCCATTGCGTGTGCCGATACTAAGTAGCAGTCAAAAATTTGTATCCATTTTTCATGATATTATGCATCTTTTTGGATCAAATTGAAATAGGATTTTGAGGATAAGGAATAAACAAACCATGGAAAAATCCAAGTGACTCTTTCTTAAATCCAAGCGATCTTTTCGTAGGCGTGAATTTCTTCTTGATTAAAAGCAAAGGGAATTCCTACGACCCCAACAAACAAAGTAAATAGCACTAATATAACCATAGAAAACAACATGGTATTGTCCCCCTGCTTTTTCAGGGTAAGAAGGGGTAGAGAAAATGCCCCGAGCCAATGTTCGAGTACCAGGCGCTACGGCGCTGAAGTAACCCATGCCATACTCCCAGGAAAAGCTCTTTGTCCCATAATTCCCCACCCTTACCCATATAATGATATGTTATATCTGTATACTTTTTTTTTTTTTCCATTCGGATTTTTTTAAGCAAAAGAAATCTTCTTCTTCATAGAAAGATTTACGGATCGACCGAATTGGTACAGAAGTTGTAACATGGGAAAACCACGGAAAACACGACTTATTTACAGTCCGTCCCCATTAACCGCTCGGGCATCGAACCAGGAAGAATCAATTCTAGGCTTATTGATAATCCACGATCAACTTCCTAAAACATCGCCCGCCTCTACCCAAGATCCCAGCATCACAATTCCATTTTTGTCTAAATTGCGGAGTAAATGGGCTTCTAGATGCGGTATTTCGTTAGTGATCCTTTCAGGTCCTTGGCTTGTCACATGAGTCTGAATTTCATATTTCCGTATGTGAAAAGAAGTATAAATATCTTCATATACCAGACGCTCGCTAATGAGTACTGCATCTTCAAAATTGTAACCTTCCCATGGCAGATAAGCTACTAATACATTTTTACCCAAAGCGAGTTCGCCACCAACGTAGCGGCACCATCCACTAAAATTTGTCCTTTTTTAATGCATTTACCCCGCGGAACCTAGGGTTTTTGATGCATACAAGTATTTTTGTTGGAACGTTGATACATAACTATCGTTCCTATCCCGAAATAATAAATTGAGTTCGTATAGGCATTTTGGACGCCGCTATTGAAATAGCCTTTCTGGCTATATTTTCTGCTACTCCGCCCATTTCATAAAGTATTCGACCTGGTTTAACAACAGCTACCCAATATTAGGGAGATCCTTTACCCGAACCCATACGTGTTTCCGTAGGTCTTACCGTAACTGGTTTGTCTGGAAATATACGTACCCATATTTTTCCACCACGGCGCACATTTCTTGTCATTGCTCGTCGTCCTGCTTCCGATTTGGCAGTTCGATCTATGATTTCTCATTCATGGACGTTGATAAGATCCTTCCATTTAGCAGCACCTTATGATGGCATAGCCTTAAAGTGAAGGGCGAGGTTCAAACGAGGAAAGGCTTACGGTGGATACCTAGGCACCCAGAGACGAGGAAGGGCCTCAGATTCATACTAGAACCGCGATGATTCAATAAAACTTCAAACTAAGTCCAAAGATTCCCGAGCCGTTTTCAAGTAGTCTTCGATCGATTACGTATTAATCAATATTCGATTGATTGGTCTGAGGTTATCGACAAAAAAGATTTGTCTAAGTCACTTCGTTTCGTTTTGTCCAAGTTACTTCTCTTTTTGTCCAAGTTTCTTCTTTTTTTGTCACTATTTCTTAGATTCATGGACCCAATTCAATTCCGTGGGATCTTTCATTCACATTTTTTTCCACCAAGAACATTTTATAAAACTCTTGGACCCCCGAATTTGGAGTATCCTACTTTCACGCAATTCACAGGGTTCAACAAAACAAAAGAATTATACCATTTAATCCCTTTATCTATCATCAGCATGATTTATATATTGACAAGTGGATCTCGAGTGCCCGCCACCCTGAGGGATTGATTGCCCAGAAATCGATCGATTGCCCACCGCACCCGGCCATCTGGAGAGTCTGATTTATACTTCTCTCCGGGCTGAAGGAGGGAAGGAAGAACGAACTCTTCAATCGGTTAGTCAGACTTTGATTTCGACAACTCTGAACCAAGTGGGCATTGAACAAGCCTTTCTTCCCCAGCCGGGGGGGAATAGAGACAACAACCATTCAGGGAATTTCGCGGGAGGGAAGGGGTGCTGGTTTATCTGAAACGATTCCTATTCTAGGCGCGGGGAAAGTCCCCAAAGGCTTATTTTTTTTTTTTTTTTTTTTTTTTTTTGACGGGAAAAAGTCAAAAGAGGAGGTAACTATCTCGGTTTCATAGCGAAATTGATATAGAATCTTCGAAAAAGAATATCGGTATTAAATCCGAAACTCCCGGCCGATGGCCGTGACCCAAGGAAATGAAAGAATCGGTTACATTTTTCATACAATCTCCTCTTATAGATAAAATAAAAAAATCGAATAGAGTTCGTTTTTTTTGTATCACTTCACGTTTTTTCTATTTATAGGGGTTCTGGGTATTGGTTTATATGGTGCTGCCGCGCATGCAGCTATTTTT